>MU225439.1:227236-259748 GCA_018584345.1 Thuja plicata
AGGTTAGGTCAGATCCAATGGATCATTCCATCTTTGCATTACATTTACTTCTCCAAAGTAGTCTCTAATTAAATCTTGAAACCATGCATTAATTATGGTTACCCATACATTAAATGATGTGGATCAACCTTTAATTAACATTACATATCCCAATAAAATTAACTAAGTCGGCCAGAGATCTCAAATCTCATCATAAATCCAATTACTGTAAGTCGGCCAACATCACTATTTTCACTCAGCAATTTCAATGGTGCTCGACATTGAGAAACTTTTTCTTGTCACAAGAAACTTTACTCAGCATAAGCAAATTTTCTTGGTACAAGCCAAACTTGCTCGGCACATAACAGCCAGAAAAACTATCTTTGAAAGATAAACAACTAATTACTTTGCCAGAGTGCCAACTGATCAAGTACCCTTTTAGTTGCCTTAACTCAACCATTCACTTGGTCTTCTTGTTAAATCTTCTTCATCAACAATAGATATGGTACTCAAACAGATAACAATAGTCTCACCAGTAAACGTTTGACATCAATGCCAAAAATAAAAATTGCTTGCATTGTCACTTTTCAACATGGATAAATACTATTAGAATGCAACATGCATGGTCATACATCACAGGCATGCAGGAAAAACATAAAGCAAATTTGGAAGCCTAAAGGACAAGAAAAGGTAAATCAACCGAGAAGACAAGGCAATGATTATGCTTCAGATTTGAAC
Organism: Thuja plicata; assembly: GCA_018584345.1. Lineage (NCBI taxonomy): Eukaryota > Viridiplantae > Streptophyta > Pinopsida > Cupressales > Cupressaceae > Thuja > Thuja plicata. The sequence goes on from MU225439.1 coordinate 227,954, forward strand.
ACTTGGAGTAGGTGTACAACTTGTGGTAAAAATGGACATATAGCATAAAATTGTATCATACAATGGCGAACTAAGTCTAGAAATTGGTCAAACTCTAGAATGACATGTTCTCATTGTCACAAAGTCAGTCACTTAAGAAAAGATTGTGAAGACCAAATAAATAATTATGGAAATGGAAATACAATTCAAGAAATCATGAGGATCAGAAATCAAATGTGGAGGAAAGCATCAAATGATAATGCAAGACCAAGCACAATAGTCAATGACACCTCATCCGAGTGATTGGGTGGTTCCACCGTCTCCACCTGAGCAATAAAAAAAGGTAAGGAAGTATGTTTTGTAAAGCAGTATCTTACATCAGTTCCTATATTCATTGGAAAAATTCCAAATTAGCATGAATTGAGATGCACTATGGTATATATTGTTAATTACTTTGATCTAGTTGAGTCAGTTAATATGTACCGAGTTAGTAATGCCAGTCACTGAATATATGTGAGACAACCGAGTTGCTATGGAAAATGGGAATTCGGTATACTCACCGAGATGAATTTTTATCAGTATTAACCAAGCATAATGTTTGTCGAGCGAGTGGTTGGTGACGAGCATTTATTCCACTTCTGAAAGTTATTTGCTATAAATTTGATCAATGTGAACTCATTTGTTCACACAACGATCATAGAGAAGAACAAAGAAATTGAGATAAACTATGAAGAAGAGTATTTTGAGGATTCTAAAGAGATTCTAAGTCTATTTTGAGAAGCTAAGAGGTTAGTTGTTATGCATCTTACACTTACCAAGTCATTCAAACGCTTTCGTGGAAACCCTAAATCAAAAATCATGGAATCCTCATCTCAATCTGTAAAGGAAAAGATGGGGAAGGAGAAAAAGGTTGTTCTTATTAAGAACTCCACTTGCACAGAGCTGAACTACAAGATACATCTGCAGGTTGCAGCCCAACCCGATGACAAAGGCTTATTTTAATCAATTTTTCCTAGAGTTATGTTGGTTCAAGATGTGTGTTCTTACATTCACTATAAGATAGGTGAAATAGGGGATTTTGAGCTGATTTCTACATACCAATCACTATGCATAGATGAAAAATTAAAGGATGATCATAAGCATCTGGAGGTTAAAGGGTTAACCAATGCCCTAAATTTCCTAAAGGTATTTTGAACCAAATAGATCCACATTATTTTGATCAGAATACATGATGGAAAGCTCTGGCTGGATGAACAAAAGAAGATAACTAAAGATGTCATTTACGCAGTAACCGGGTATCCCATATCTGTCAAATAAAAATCCCTAAGGCACCAGCTGAGAACTAAGATAGAAGAGCTAACAAGATCTGAGTGGGACGAAAGAGGTCGAAAGATAAACTCAATCGGTTATCGTGAACTTAGGTTCAATGCTTGTGTTATTGGCTACAAGATATTCTAGTCTAGTAGACTGAACGACGTTGCATGTGGAGCTGTTGACATTGCTTACAAGATTGTAAATAAAGGATTACAACTTGATCTCGCCGAGCTGTTGTAGAGGCAAATTGAAGAAAACATGAATCCCATCAGATTAGCATGGTCGAATACATGTAAGTTTGGTTCATTACTTCTATGCACATTCTTGTACCTACAAAACTTTTTTCCCTCCTTCAGTACTGTGAAATGGAAGACCAACCGACTGATTACACTACAATTAGGTGGTTTTATTACAAGCTTATACACAAACTTTGAACCGGTCATGAATGATTATTTTACTAAGTTCAAAGCTAGAATGGAAAAGATAACTCAAATTCGAGTGCAGTTGGTAGAAAAATACAAGGATGAAATCTATTTTGTAGTTGACAAAAATACTACTCTCATCAAAGAAGCACAACTAAGGACAACATGGCTACCTCCAATGGATTATTAGCTAGACATTAACATTTCATATGACGCAATAGAGAAATTGTTAAATGAACCAATTGAAAAATCTTCCATGAGATTTGTCACATATGATGAAGCCTAGACCTGAATAACTATTGGTCTAAAAGTTGAAATGATGGGCGGGAGAAAGACTAAGATAGTCAAGGCATTAAAAAGAAAACTTTCCATCACCAATGAATAATTGGACAAATCAGTTGATGATAACAAGGAGCGGACCTCAGTTGGTCAAGATGAAGAACATGAACAAGACATTGATACCACAGAGTCAGATGGAGCACAAGTTGAGGCACCTAAGGACAAAAGGGAAAAAATCATAAAGATTGAGTCTCCACCAAAGACAAGATCTCAATCGGTGACTACTGATTCACCACCTTTAAAGAAAGGTATTGCAAAGATAACAAGGCACTCACTGAAGTTCACAAATCAAACAAGGAAACAGAAGGGCACTACTAAGAATCCAGCATTGAGACAAAGAAAGAAATATGTGAGGAACAAGGATGACAAGGATGATTCTAACAATAATCCTGATCAATTTAAGGTTGTACAGAAAAAAACACCACATACCATTCAAGAAATTATAGAGGCAATCATAACAACGAAATAGTTAGGACATTGTAAGATACATGCATATGAAGATCTAACTACTGAGCATAAAGATAAACTTGAAGAAGAAATCATAGGTATGATGATCAACTTCAAACAAGTTCCAATTGAATTTTCTACTTACATTCCCTCTAAATTATATGATAATATATCAGCACGATGGTCATATGCACTCACCACCGAGAAACATATGAGAGAGGAAAATCTCACTCTAATTAAAGATGATTATATACTAGAGAAAATAAATGATATCATGCATAAGTATGCGATGAAATTTCCTAAGAAGGAACAAATATTGAATATCCTACAAGGAAATTTGAAGGAAGTGGATATAGAGAGCACCCAAATATGGAATAAATTGCTGAATCCACCCGAGTAAATCATGGACGCCAAGGAAGCAACAAACATTGCATCTATAGTCGATATTGAGGGACATTGACTGAGCACAGAAATGATAACAATTGATATTGATGATGCAACTATTGACAATGTACTTTATTATTCCTAAGCTATTTAAAAATCTAGGACATCCAGAGATAACAATAAAATACATAACTGAAGGTGATCCTGATGATAAGGCTAAGGAAGATGAATCAATAGGAGCTACTGAGACAATATATGAGAAAGACACAACATAGGTCGCCCGAGAAATGGTACCAGGCTAGTTACCTATTTTTGTACAAGCTATTGAGATAGAGAGTAACACACAACAAAAGACACCCGAGCAGGTTAGAGACACAAATGAAGACAAGAGTGATATGCAAGGTACACATACCGAGCATAGTGGTGGAACAACCCAAGGTGATTCACCAAAAGATACCACTGATGCAGTGGAAAAAGGTGAAGGTAACCTAGAAACAAAAATGGTAGATACTTCTACTACTAACACCAGGTCAGCTATTGAGGCACCTTCCCAAGTCATCACACCGAGTACCGGGACATCAAAGCGAGAAACTGAGTAAAAGGCTAAATTAGCATTAACATTATCTCCTTCATCGAGCACCAAAGAGAACAAGAAGAAAGGAAGAAAGGGTCCTGTGATACTTGATGATATCATTGAAATCCATGATTGTGACCCACAGACACTTGACCCTAAATATTTGACAAGGTATGGAGAACTCTGCACCCGAAAAGTAATATAGGATAAGCTGAGGAAAGAATGAAAAAGTGCACAGGTGTTAGAGACTGCTAAGGAGATTCTTTTGCATGTTGTTCTTGATGTGAACATAGATGAATCAACCCCAATACTTGATTAAATTTCATTGTTCACCGAGGCAATTAACAAACCTGATATTGATGTCGAGCAGAAATTGGAAGAGTGAGCAGAAAAGAAGATACAATACAAATTTACTGAGAAAATCAGCTAGGAAGTGGCAGGAATAAAAGTAACTCTGTCTAAATTTTTAAATGGATTAGAAACTATTGTATTTGAATCCATTACAATTCTATAGTAGTTATGCACTTTAGATCACTTCACTACCAAGATTAGTAAAAAGATGTAGAAATTAGATCAAGATCTAACTGATAGTGCAACTCGTCTATCAACCGAGCAACATGCATTGTAGATGCATTACACCAAGGTTCTCCAAAACTAGTGGTTGAGATTAGATTTCAAGAAAGAAGAGGACAAGATTAGAGAACAAGTAGTCAAGCTACAGAAAATGTTACTACCATATTTAGTTACGATGCAGAAACATGTGACATTGGCAAAGAATCTGATTGCCACCCTAGACCTGTCACTCACAGAAAGCATATATGATATGCATGCTCAGCTAGACTTAGACAATTAACCCTTGACCATTTAAAGGAGGTTTGGGTGAAGCTACTAGAAAATCTCAAGAAAGCCCATCCTAAAATTTTTGACAAATTGTAAGTTTTAATCCTTTTGTCATTATTTTCAAAAAAGGGGAAAATATATGTATATAAGTATAGTAAAGGGGGAAAATATAGCCAGGGGAGTCATATACACATACCGAGCATGTACAAAGGGGGAGTCACTATGTATAGTAATTTGTAAATGATAAGTTTTTGATACTAATTCCAAAGGGGGGAGAATGTTACTCCAAATGAGCATTGAAAGTTGTCATTAGTATTTAAGCACTCAAAAGGATAGTCGGTAACAGAGTCACAAACAGGCCAGTCCGTATAATCACCAAAGTATAGATTTAACTAACAGCACTAATCACACACATAGTTAACCAAGTGGAGTGATTACCGAGCAGTAGTCTACACTGAGATACAAGTATAACTGAACAATAGTATAACCAAGATACATAGAGAACACCAAGCACCAAGAGACAACATTTACCGAGTGGACCAGAGGCCACATAAAATTTTGTTATGGCACATTAATCTAGGTAACAAATTTTTTATCCAACCTAGATAACGGTTTACAATGATCGAGGAGAACAGTAATTATAGATTCAGTGCATTAATTGTTTATATCTCCTATATTTAGATGATCAAGGTAAATTATGTACACCGTTAATCTTAGGTTAGGGATGATATTGTAAAACCCTAATTAAGTCATAAGGTCTAATATATGTAATACTACAATATCATTTTTTTAATGTATGTTGATCAAGCAATGATCAAGTAGCTGCCATACTACAAACAATAGAGATTAGACAAGGGTTTTAAGACAAAGATTACATTGCAGTAATCAATTTTAAAAATAGAGGCAAGGCTACCTAGCAAAACAAAGCAAAAGGTATTATCATTCATAGTAAGGTGATATACATTTCATGCACTTAAAGGATCTGTATCAACAATAGTGAGATTTTATTTATTCAGATCACAATTTTTATTACTTTCTACCAATTGTAATAGATCCCAAAATCTCCTAATAGAGTAGACTTAATAGTCTTTATGTAAATCTCTTAACCGAGTGCACACATACTTTGTGTTGCTAAATCCTCTAATGAGGTAGATCTAACCAATCTCATTATTACTCCTAACAGGGTAAGATCATCATAAGTCATCAATCTTTATAGGCTTTAGCATGATACTTTATTTACTGCAATAGTGAAGTTTTGTGGGTCTCATCCCCACCACAGTTTTTACCTTCTAACAAGGGTTTTCTGTGATACCAAAATACTAGTGTCAGGAGTACTTAATTTTCATGTACATGTATTGTTTACTTTACATGCATTTACATTTCAACATTGACATTACATGTTTGTTGTATGCAATCTACTCAGTTGGTTATTACAGAACATTTGGTTACAAAGATTAGTTTAAAAGTTTTTAAGGGTATTGATTCACCCCTCCACTCTCAGTACACACCTCTCCATTATCCCAAAAATAGGTATCATAGGTAGTTCTCTTATTTATAAGGTTTAATCCCTGAAGAGAAAAGATCTTACAATCGAAAGGTATACACTTGATTAAACTATTGAAAATCAAAAGTTACAGTTGTAGTTTAACGTCAAAAAATACAAAGAAGCCCTTGCAAACTAATCTTTTTTTATTTTTGATTATACATGACCATTCTCATTAAGCTTATTTCTAAAAATCTACTTATTTCTGATTACATTCTTATCTTTTGGTCTCGCTACCAAAGTCCATGTATTTTTATTTTGAATTTGATCTATCTATTCCTTCATTGCTTTCATCAAATCTTCACTTTCTAAATCATCTTTTACTTTTCTTTGTTCAAGTTCAAATATTAAACATGTATTTTCTCTTACATTGCTTCTTGTTTGAACTCTACCAGTCGTATCTCTAATGATTTTACTCAGTGAGATGTGTATGTTTATATTTTTTACCAACACATGCTCAATAGCTGTTGGTATCTCTTCATTTCCATCATTCGTTGGAAGCTCTCTCATCTCATCTTCTTCCTCCATTTTTTTTTTTGGTAGGGTGTCAGGAATCGCGGTTTGTACATAAAAAATCTTTGATAATCTATAATAATAGTACTAGATTCCTTCATCAATCATCACATTTGCACTTTCTAGAATTTATCTAGTACTATTATTAAAATATTTGTAGGCTTTTCTCATAGTATAATATCCCAAAAATATTCTTTCATATCCTTTAGAGTCAAATTTTCTATCTCTTGCATCTTTAAGAACATAACACCCACTTCCAAATACTTTGAAGTAACTTACGTTTAGTTTGTGTCTATACCAGATCTCATAAGGTGTTTTATTTCTTCCCTTCTTCAGTTGGACTCGGTTAAGTGTATAAGCAGTCATGCTAACTACTTCTCTCTAGAAGGTTTGAGAAATCCCATTCTCAACCATTAGTGTTCTAGCACAATTCACAATGGATCTATTTCCCCTTTCAACTATATTGTCATGTTGTGGTGTTTGCGGTGTAGATAGTTTCCTCTTTATACCATGTTCATTGTATAAGAGTGTAAATTCATTAGATGTAAACTTTCTGCCTCTATCATATCTCAAACATTTGGTCTGTCTCCCTTTTTTTTTCAACTCTAGCCTTGTACCACTTACAACTTTGAAGTGTATCGGATTTTTCTTTCAAAAACATAACTGACATCATTCTAGAAAAATCATCAACAAACAAGATGAAGTACATGTCTCCATAGTATCTATGTATTCTTATGGGACCATATAGGTCAGTGTGTACCAGTTCCAATGTACCTTGTGTAGTATAGGTTTTTCATGTAAAGCTCAATTTAGTCATCTTACCTACTTGACATCCATTACACATTACATTCTCCGATTTGTCTAGACCTGGTAGACCTCTTACTTTTTTCTTCTTACTCACTTTGATTATGTTTTCAAAATTAACATGACATAGCCTTTTGTGCCATAGCCATACATCTTCAGTTTTAGCAAACATACAACTCTTTATGGATGTATAAAGGTAGAATAAGTTACCTTTAGATTGACCTGTGGTAGTGATCAAACTTCCCTTCTGATCAAATACTTTAACCTTCTTGTTTTGAAATTCCATTCGATGATCTATATTGTTTAACTATGGCACACTCAACAAATTATACTTCAGGCCTTCAACCCAATAGACATCATCACACTTAGTATTGTTCAATGGAATTATAGAACCTTTTTCCTTTATAGGATAAGGGGCATCATTTACAAATTGAACATTGCCACTATTGTGCTCTTTCAAAGTAATAAAATTGTTAGTGTCACTAGTCATGTGGTGTGAGAAATCATTATCTATAATCCATGTATCATTTTTACTTACTTGTTATATTAGACATTTTCTTCAACGTACCTTTCTTCATCAGATTCATCTGTAATAGAAAAATAAATGAATTATTTTTCATCATCATGTTGGAATGACTTATGGAAAGTTGGGATTGAGAGGGGAGGGGTAAATCAGTACCAATACAAAATTTTATAACTGAAACTGTATACTGATGTTGATGTTTTTTGTCTACCGAATTCAGTAACTTGAAATAAAACATAAAACATAACATGCAAACATTCAATTAAATGAACTCATAACTCCATGATTTTGTTTACACATAAATCCTTTGTTAGAGGAAAAAATTATGGTGGGGATGACACCCAAAACCTTCACTAACTGCAGTAAAGGGTGCCTAGTTAGAGCTTACATAGTTTAGCCATTTTGACATCTTACCTAGTTAAGAGTATAAAAGCACTTGTTAAGTCTACCTAGTTAGAGTATTTTACAATCTCTACACTTAGATATATACAATGTTAAAGGTTTTACATAAATCAAATCGGTTAAGATCTACCTAGTATTGGGATTTCTAGCTCTCAATACAATAGTATCAACAACTACAAATGTCTAATAAAATTGCGTCAATTACAACTATTGATCAAACTCTATGTGCTCTGAAGTACTTGTGTTATCTCAATTCAATCTATATCATTGCTTTGTATTTGTCTTCTATAGCATTACATCAGCTCGGTGCTCTGTGCTCTGATATCTGTTCTTCAACAATAGCTTGTTGTGTACTTTGTCACTTTCGCCTATGTTGTCTCTATCTCTCACTTCTACTCTGTAAATCATCCTTTAAGTATAATATCTAATTCATCTTAACCTTATATGTTAGGCCACTGATAAATTATTTCCAACTTTAGATCTACTTTTCCACTCTGTGACCATGTCACTTTACCTTGGTACTTGGTATTTTTCTTGGAAATAGTAATGTTTGATTAATCTCTTAATCTGCTTCTTAGATATTCTCAATGTATTCAATGCATCCTTATCACTTTACAATCCATTAAGTAACTCGGTAGAGTAACTTATCTTCACTCGGTTAACTTGCTCTTTATTACTTGGTAACTGTCAACTTGGTGTACTGTCTGTACTCTTGGTGTTCGGTAAACTGTGTGCTCTCAGTCTAGTGTCTGTTCTTTACCGAATTAACTATCGTGCTTGGTGTACTTTATTGATTTCTCATATACTTTCATTTTTGTCTTTCATCGACTGAGTCTTCTGATTCTTATAACTTTGTCTAAACTAATGACAACAAAATAATATATAGAAATAACAATCTCCCCCTTTGACACTAGGCGAACATTTTGAAAAAAAAATCAAAGTCATAAAAACTTTAGTAACTCTCCCTTGGATTTTACTCTCTATACTCTTTTCTTCTTTTTCTCCTTTCCACATATATACTTTTTTTATTTTTTAGACTATATATTTCCCCCTTTTTGACAAAAATTCTCAAAAAATCTTAAATATAAAAAAATATGTTTATACCTCTAGTGCAATCCAACTAGTGCAGTCTCCCAAGTGTCTTTGAGATTCTGTAATATCACTATATGCTTAGTTATATCTTCTGATAAGTCAACTATAGTATCCAGGGTGCTAACCTCACAAAACTTTGCCTATTCCTTGCCTTTCTTCAGGTATTTTTGCATTTATTGTATGTGGGGAATGACTAGTTCTTGCAGCTCAAGCAAATCAAGTCTGATCTTTTCTTGTTTCTATCTCAATAAGAGCTGAACTCCCATGAGTTCATGTATCTTTGAGTATAGTGTCTGGAATTCTCCAGGCTCGGTAGTTGTCTTAGCAAGCCGTTCAGTCAGCTCTTTCTCAATCTTTGCCTCTTTCTTCTTAATATCCTTGGTGAATGTAAAAAGAGTACACAATTTATTAAATAATGAAGTGATGGAATGAAAATGTTCTTCAACTTTGGAACATAACTTAGAAAGAGTTACCTTCGCTATAACAATGTTCTGTAGTAGGTCCTCCATCAGTTTCTTCTCCACTGATGTCTTGTGGATCTTCAACATGTAATCGGTCATATCATTATTGGGTCCTTTAATTTGTTGGACAAGAGTTCCAACTTGATCTAGTATTGGCTCAGACTCATCAATGGTAGCATCAGGAACAATTTCCTTGAAAACGTCTTTCACATCCTCTAAGATATCAACCTTTTTTTCTCAGCAATAGCTTTTCTTGTTCAACTTTTCTCCTTACTAGCTTTGCATAGATATTCAACTACTTGGGCTTCATTTTTGGGGTTCTCCTATTGGTATTATAATTATCTCACCACAATCTATGACTTGGTTCCTCTTCTTACCCTTCTTTGTCTCAATCAATTGGCTATCTCTAGTAGAGCGTTTAGAATGTGATGTCATTCTTGCATGTGGTGAGTCAGTGTGGTGACCAGATATGCTATCTTCTTCTTTCAATTCTTCTTTTTGTTTATTTTATTCTTTATCTGTATTCTTTTCCTTCTAATTTGATTGCTGTAGCATTTCTTTTTCTATCTCTTGTTGCTAGGGAACATTTTGAGCTTGTGATGTGTCGGTCATTTGTGTGTTCAGCTTGTGTCCTTCATAACCTGTCAGTTGTATCCAATCAGTTCTAGGCTTAGCAACCTTGATAATGCAAGTGTCAATGTCAACCTCAAAACACATGTTATCATGATACTTAGCAACTAGTTGAGGTGGAATCCTCTACCTCTTATGTATTTTTTCTTGGAAATTCAGAAAATATTCAGACATGATAGCATCAAAATTGTCTCCTAAACTATGTATGTACTCATTTATCTGATAAATAATAGGTCTTCCAGGGATCCAAACTACATCTCTAATGGAGGGAAATGAATTTTGACAATAGAAGAATATACATATGATAATGAACCAAACTTTAGTGTGTTATTCTTTGCTTTCCTTATTGTGTTCATATTGTCTTCTAATTATTTTAGCAAGATTTTGCATACATCCAATTTGAGTCCTTTCTTTACTAAATTTTATGCCAAATCCAATTCTCTTCATGGTATACTATCCACTCGGGACAATTGGAATACTTGATATGATAAGATATTGCAAGCATACCGCAACTTGGGGTTTGTAACTGTGGATATTTTCATCCCTCTGTCATACCATTATGCTTTAGTAAGCCTGGTAAGCTTACCCTTATGGTTTTTCTTTGTGGCTTTTGGCTTGTCTCTGATGGGGAATCTAGTAATTATATGCAATATGTCCTTAGTGATCTTCACAGGTTCATATAACCACATGAATTGGTCATGTACTCGGCTAAGTACCATTCTTATTGATTCTGTCTTTAAAAACTTGAGTAAGTGAGCGACGTGTGTCAAACCTTTTTCTTCCAGGTGAATATGCTCATTCTTCACTTTCCAATTCTCTCACAACTTGTTGAATGATGTATCAATTTCAGCTTTAAACAAATCCTCAATCTTTCAATGTACAAACGTGTGTACATCTTCAATCAAAATAAATCTCAGTGGTATTGAAGATAGCGCTCCCATCATATCTATCTCTTTGGCTATGGCTGGTGGTAATTTGTACTTTGGATTAACTAGTTCTACCTCCTTAAAAATTGTAGGTGTCTGTATCTTTGGTTCCATGACTAATATTTAAGTGTTTCAATTTAAATAAACTAGGGCACGCTTTGACCAACCACAAATTTTCAAAATACAACTCAAAAATATCTCAAGTATTTCTAAATGTTTTTGTAAAGATTCACAAAATACCTCGTAGACACTTTGAATTCGCTCGGGATTGTCGCTTTGTAAATGTGCTCAAAATTCTTCTGTAGACATTATGTTCAAATGATTTGCAAAATGATGTATTTATACATTTTCCTCAATTTAGGGTGTCCAACGGCTCTAATAATGTGCATTAAATGTATTTTCCAAGTCCCTTTTAACTTTTAACCAACTGCATAGTTGCTTTACTTAACCGAGTTAAACAAAATAACTATATATATATAACAATATCCATCCAAATCTTATACAACGTATCCAATTGCATTTAAATATGTTGATATGGATCTCAACTCTATTTCTAGGAACTGAAGTAGGATTTATTATAATCATGCAGTTCCTACATACCTCTCACCGACTAGGTGGAGCTCAGTGCAACCAACTCAGTAGAGATGGTGCAGTTTGTGCTTTCGGATGATGTCCCTTCATCCTGAGTCCTTTTCTTCCAGATTTTGTTCATTTGTTCTCAAATTTACTCAACATTAGCAAGGGCTTTTACTTCATTTTTTATCTTCGGTCGGTGTATCACCTCAGTCTCTACAATTCCTCATAAGATGTCCTACCTTATGCAATGAAAACATGTCATGTTAGGATTTCTCCATGCTCTTCTGTTATTCCTTCCATGCATCAACATGAAATTTATGGCAATGTGTCCATAACTTCCACTGGATAAACATGAAATTATTTTATTATAGTCCCATGGTATAGAAATACCTGCTTTGTTGGTTTTAGCATTCTCTCGATTAGGCTTCCAATTGTCATTTCTTTTCTTTGTTATGCACTCTTCATATTTGTGTCCAAACTTGTTACAATTATTGCAGTAACCATCAAACTTAGGGTTTCCTTGTATTGTTAACAATATTAGTTCTGCATTCCAATGATTTATGTCCATACCTACTACATCTAAAAAAATAACCATCAAGCTTTGATATGCTCGGTGATTTACCCTTCCTGCTCCTGCAGACATTAGCAGTATGTCCAGGCTTCCCACAATAATTGCAACTTGGCTTATTTTTTCTCAATGGGGATGTAGTACTTTCATCTCTTTGTACTTTAGATGATTCTCCTCTCTCAATGGTGATGCCCTCTTTGAATCTAATGCCTATTTTGTCATTTCTTTGTTTCTGATTCTTGAATTGTTGATCGAGACAATTCATTCCTTCTTCGTTTCTTTTCAGTATTACATTTGCATCTTTCTCAGATTTCATTCTTTGTTCCATTCTCTCAATTTCAAATTTCAATGCTTGATTGTCAATTATTTTTCTAGTGTTATTTTGATTTGCACTCAGAAGTTGATCGGCCATGTCATAGTGAACTTGTGTCATTCTCATTATCTCATTATCTTTTTCCAATATCTTTATCTGACTTTTTTTTTATCATCTTCCATCATTTTCTTTTGATCTTTAACAATCCTTTATTCATTCAATCTATTCAGTCATTATTATCACGCTAGTTTCAAGATCTATCTTCATTAGGTCCAAATGCTCGATAAGTGTATCATTCTTTTTCCATTAGTTCTTTTATAGATGTATTGGATTCATCGGTAATGCTACCTTTAGATGTTGTTTTAAGTGTATCAACTTGTTCTTGTGTAACTTTTAGTTCATCATAAAGTCTCAGTCTAACCCTTAAAGATCTTTCAATTTTCTTCTTCAAATCAATTATTAACTCTCTTGCACCTTCCAATTCAAATTCAAGACCATCAAGTATTTTATATTGCCTAAAAATTTCCATGACTTGGATCTTTAACTTGCAGGTGTTCAAACCCTATAACTCTAGAATAATAGCTCTGATACCAATTGTTGGAATGACTTATGGAAAGTTGAGACTGGGAGGGGAGGACTTAATCAATACCAATAAAAACATTTATAATTTAAATTGTATACTTTTGTTGTTGTTTGTTGTCTACCAAATTTTGTAACTTGAAATAAAACATAAAACATAACATGCAAGCATTCAAGTAAATGAAATCATAACTCCATTATTTTTTACACAGAAATCCTTGGTTAGAGGAAAAAACTATGGTGGTGATGACACCCACAACCTTAACTAACTATAGTATAAAGGGTGCTTGGTTAGAGCTTACATAGTATAAAGGGTGCCATTTTGAAAGCTTACCGAGTTAAGAGTATAAAAAGACTTGTTAAGTCTACCTAGTTAGAGGATTTTACAATCTCTACACTTAGAGATGTACCATGTTAAAGGTTTGACATAAATCAGATTGGTTAAGATCTACCCAGTATTGTGATTTCTACCTCTCAATACAATAGTATCAATAACTACAAATGTCTATTAAAATTGCATCAATTAAAAATGATGATCAGACTCTATGTGCTCTAAAGTACTTGTATTACCTTAATTCAATCTGTAACACTGATCGGTATTGCTCTGTTGTAGCAAGATATCAGCTCGATGCTCTCTACTCTGATTTCTCTTCTTCAATAACAACCTTCTTTGTACTCTGTCACTTTCTCCTTTATCGTCTCTATCTCTCACTTCTGCTCTGTAGATCATCCTTTAAGTATAAGATCTAATGCCTCTTAATATTATTCATTAGGTCCCTAATAAATTATTTTGCCCATTGGATCTTCTTTTCCACTCGGTGACCGTGTCACTTTTACCTCGGTACTTGGTATTTTTCTTGGAAATAGTAATCTTTGATTAACCTCTTAATCAGCTTCTTAGATCTTCTCTTTGAATTATTTCAATCATTGATCATGTAAAAAACTCATCATCATGCTTTGTATGATCACAATTAATATGATATCAATGTTTTAAATGCATCCATATAGCTTTACAATCCATTAAGTAACTCAATAGAATAACTTATCTTCACTCGGTTAACTTGCTCTTTAGTAGTCACTAACTGTCAACTCGGTGTACTATCTGTGCTCTCAGTGTTTAGTAAACTATATGCTCTTGGTGTAGTGTCTGTGCTTTACAAAATTAACTTCCTTGCTTGGTGTACTTTATCGATTGCTCATATATTTACATTTTTGTCTTTCACTGATTGAGTCTTTTGATTCTTATGAATTTGTCTAAACTAATGACAACAAAATAATCTATAGAGATAATACATCATCAGTTTCATCATTAGATGAACCTCCTTCAATAATGTAGCATTGTTTCTTTCCTTTCTTCTTGAAATCTCTAAATCTTCTAAATCTATTCTCAGTTATGTTGTTGTCTTTGTTATCTCTCTTCTCATTATTGCCAAGAAAATAGAAGCTATGTGACCAATCTTTTTGTATGAAAAAAATTTCAAAGGTAGCTTATCTCTATAATTTCCTTTACCTCTCAGTAGTCTCCTAGCCAATAATGCTTTAGATTTAGATTCATTCTTTTCATCTTCAACATATAGATCTTCAAACTCACTCTTGCAACTATGAAACCTTTCACTAGCACTACTTGTATATCCATCACTAGATCTAGAATCTCTAGACTTCCCAATAGTAAAGGATGATTTGAATGCAAATTCAATCTTAGAAGTAGCAGACATACTATTATCAAATTCATTTAGCTCAAAAGTAGTTAGCTTACCGATTGTAGCATCCAAAGTAACAACCATCTATGGAATGGATCTCAGCTCTTTAATAGAAGACATGCGGTTATCATAAATAGGTAGCAGTGTTCTAAACATCTTTCTTGTAACATCTTCATTAATGGTTCCACCAATACCTCTAATTTAAATAGCAATTTCCTTTAGTCTTGTGTTGTAAGCAGTAATGTTTTCGATTGAGGCTAAAACAGTTTTTGAAGGGAACAACAACCCTATAAAAAAAAAACTGAAGATAAACAGGATACAATACTACAAAAAGTGAGACATACAGCAAAAATCAATAGTTGCAGGTAAAAGATAGAAACAATAAGAACCCTACAACATTACAATCAGCCAAAAGATGAAACCGAGACAAAAAGAAAACCAGCCACAAAGCACAGTTAGTTCTATTTTTCCACCATCGCAGCAGAGTTAGTCATCAAATTTTTATACTTTTCAATGGCCTCTCTGAGATCTTCAATTTCCTTTGAGCTACCCGATTTCACCTTTTTGGCACTCACCCGAGTATGAGTTCCTAGGCAAGGTATGCTTGCATCAATAGCGGTATCATCATCCATTGTGATGGGAGTAGTGTCCCCATCCAGCATTGAGAGAAGTGCCCTTAAGTTTCTATCAATCACCTTCATGCCTTCATAGTTGTTCTTCATCATACGGATGAGAGTATTTTCAATAATCTGAATGCAAATTTTTGTCGTACGCTAGCGGAAATTAACCACTGCATTAATTCTAAGTTCCAGCTTCTCTAACAGTCTTTTACCCATTTCTTCCTCTTGAGTTTCGTTGTTCTTAGTATCCTTATTCAGTGGTTCAGCCAGCAGGATTACAATCTTATTAAATCTATCCCGAAGGTCATCATACCTACCATTGATGTCTCTAATTTCATCCAGAAGCCAAGAGTTCAACTGATAATCCATCTCATCCTACTCTTTAACTACCTACATAAACCTTGTAGGTTCTTTTCTTTTTTCTATCTCATTTTCATTGTTGCCACCAGCTTTCTTATTATCTTTTTTGTTATTCCCTTCCACTTTATTTCCCTCTAATTTTTCCAAAGCCTCCCTAGAATGCGTGCCCTCGTTAGACTCAGACTCAGCATAATTCACTAGAATGGGAGTAGTGACAGGGTCGGCCTTCTCTGTATTTTTTAGACTTGACTCACTATTCTTCTTGTCAGCAGATTTAGTTCTCACCTCACCTTGGGTTCTAGGCTCCTCCGGCATTTTTGTTTCCTTCCTGACCTTCTGTTTCATTGTCTTCAGAGCTGCCTTTGCTATCAATTTCCATATACTCTAAGGAGGCAGTAATTTCCTTCTCAAGGGATTCAATATCCTCCCCTATTTCCATACATGTTTCCTTTGAGATGAACTTGGCCACCTTTCCCTTAACACCTCTATCTCCCTTCCCCTTAACCTCTGATTCATTATTTATGTTTATTCCATCCTCCTTCGTGAGGATCTTAGCAGGGTCAGCCCCAATATTGCTTGTTTCCCCTTTCTCTTTTTGCATGGCATGTTAATGTAAATCGTCATAGGTCTTTTTCCTTTCTTTCCCCTGTTTGAGCCTTCGGCTTGGGATTTATCCTGCAACTTAAACTTTGCATATTCGTGGATCAATAGAATAAGCCCATCATGGAGAATAGGCTTCTCAACATTCTTTCTATGTTCCATAATATTGTTACCCAAAGATTTGAGGAGAAAATAGGGAAAAGAGATTTTCCTATTGTATCTGAAATGATTAACCAACATGAAATGGAAATTATAAACCCTAGTATACCGACCCTCAAGGGTAAAGTACTGCATTAATGCTTTAACCATTTTAGCCCAAAAAAGCTTCATATGACATCGCAAGACATAATCACCCTTCTGTTTAACAAGTAACTCTCTTTCCTCCTGGGTCTTAGGGTACATTCTGGCAACATTTTTAGCCATAATCCCACTTCTATAATATTTTAGACCAGACATTTTTAGACCCGTTATTTCATAAATAATTTTCTCAGAAATGAAGAAAGTCTTACCACAAATAGTCACCTTGTCATTGTCCTAGCTGTCCGCGACCTCCTTTGAGATATCCTTATCGTAACCATGGAGTCTCTCCATATAATCCATGACCCCACCATCCTTTAGTCTCTTCCAGATCTCAACCTCTTTTTTCCATTTGCAGACAAAGGGTTCTTCATGTTTCAACTTTCCACCCATTTTAGCAGTTACCCAGAAAATGGAAAATCACACAGAAAGAGTGTGTTGAGAGCTATGCGAGTGAATAATGGGGAAATGTCACCTTTTAAAGAAATGATGACATCTATCTCATAAATTTAATAATTAATGCACTTGTTGTCGTGCGTAGGAGGCTCAAAATTCAGGCAACTCTGATTACTATCTTTTCTTGTCATCATCAAAAGTAATATTTCTGGGTTTGTGGTGGATTTGATCGTACCTTGACTGATTTAGGATATCATTTTTTAAAACTTGGTTGCCTTGCCAATATATGACATCAGCACTTAAAACACCCTCATTGGCCACGCTGTTTGCCACATAGTTCAACTCTCTAAAGGCGTGACTTACATGAGTGATCTCAAACCCTTTTAACAGATTTTTTATCTAATCAATGATATGACCAGTATTCCAAGAGGGGGGATGAATTCCATTGATACATTTAATTGTGTTCATAGAGTCCCCTTCCAACCATAGTTTTGAACAATTCTGTCTTTTTGCTAATTTACAAGCATAGAGGGCCACCATAGCTTCAACCATATGACTGGTTTGAAAACTAATAGGGATAGTAGAAGCAACAATACATCTACCTTCTGCATTTCTAACAATACACCCACATCCAAAAATGCTAGGATTTCCTTTAGCCGCTCCATCAAAATTCACTTTATGCCATCCAGGCGGAGGGGAGCTCCAGATAGTAGACTTGTGGGAGGAAGGAGAGGGCTTTAGCATAGAATAAAAGTTCCAGTGCTCAATTACATCCTTATTAGGGTTCCCTTCCATTAATTTCAATTTTAGATCACAAGCAATTTTAGTATTTTTAATAATGCTTCTAATAATTTTGGATCCAACCAAGAAGGGAGTGGAGGTGTTGTTTCTGAAAATTCTGTCATTTCTTTCTTTCCAGATCCTCCATATGACATGAGGGGCAGTAAAATTCCATACAAGTTTTCACAATTGGTGAGGGGTGAAAGATCTCCATTGATTCAGGAAGTCTTTAATAGTATTAGGGAAGACCCGACTTACTTTCCAGTGCTGCAACACAACCCTCCAAACATCGCTTGAGAATTAACAATGAAGCAGGAGATGAGATGAGGACTTGACATCTTTCATACAAAGGTAACATATGTTCGGTATCATCCAACCTCTTTTGGTCAGGTTCTCAGTAGTAAGGATTTTATCCTACATAAAAATCTAGAAAAAGTTAATTTTAGGAATCAAGGAAGGGTACTAAACCTTATCCCAGTTGGGCTCCTCACCAAGGGGGGAGATCATTGAATAAGCCGAGGCTACTGAGAATTTACCATTTGAATTAGGGGCCCAAACAAGTTCATCTTAACAATTTGTTCTAATAACCCAAGGGGAAAGATCCAGGTTAATAAAAATCAAAAGAGGGTCTATGATACTCAGGTTGACCCATTTTTTTTCTTTCCAGTAATCCACAACTTTACACTCAACTCTCAGGGTACAGATCTCCATAAAATGGGCCATTCCAGGGTACTAGATGAGAGGTTTTTCCTTAAACCAAGGATCCTCCCAGAAATTGATTTTTTGCCCCTTGCCCACTTTCCACCTAGCTCCTTTAGCTGCAAGAGGTCTAGCTTTCAAGATGTTGTTCCAAATCATGGATCCTTGAATAGGGTTAGAAGAGGATAAGAAAGATTCAATAGTAGGAGTGGCGAATAGATATTTATACTTAAGGATTTTATTACAGCCTTTTTGTTCTCAAAAAGTTCTCCAGCACTGCTTAGCTAGGAGAGCTATATTAATGTCCTTAATTTTTCTGATACCAAGGCCCCCATGTTTAATAGGCTTACACATTTTCTCCCAAGCCACCAGGTGGATTCTATTTTTCTCTTCCGTACCATAGCACAAGAATATTTTTTGAATCTTCTCAATTATATCTGCAATCTTGGATGGGATTTTGAAGAGGCTCAACACATAAACAGGGAGATTTTGGAGGGAACTCTTGAGCAGAAGGACTTTCCTAGAATTTATGGGGAGGGTAACTTTCCATCCAGCAAGTTTATTGTTGAACTTATCCACAATTGCATTCCAGAAAGAATCTAGAGGTTTGAGACCCATCGGGAGACCCAAATAGTTGGAGGGAAAGTTTGCAATAGTACAACGAAGGATAGCTTCCATTCTTTGCTGACACTCAGGGGGAGTGTTAAAAAAAGAGAGGGAAATTTTGTCCCAATTTATAAGCTGACCAGTAGCCGAGGAATAAGTATCTAGAGCCTTCTTGATTTCTTTAGCTTCTTTAATAGAGGAGGATCCCATAAACACAGTATCATCCACAAACTACTTGTGGGAGCTAGAAGGGCAATAGGATGAAGGGAGAAGCCCCTAAATCAAACCCTCCAGGAACCCTTTAGATAAAATTCACCCTAGGCTTTCAACCATGATGGAAAACAGGAATGGGGGAAATGGGGTCCCCTTGGCGATGCCCTCTAGATGGAAAAAATAGATTAGAAGCTTAACCATTCACCAGCACCAAAATAGAAGGAGAAGAAATGAGTTGTTGAATAAGGCCCACCACTTTCAAAGAGAGGCCAAAGGCAGTTAGGAATTTGCAAATGAATTTCAAATCCACTCAATCATAGGCCTTTGAGAGGTCAATCTTCTCTAGGAAACCATCCTTTTTCGAGACCTCAAGAGACTAAATGTTCTCATGAAAAT
Organism: Thuja plicata; assembly: GCA_018584345.1. Classification (NCBI taxonomy): domain Eukaryota; kingdom Viridiplantae; phylum Streptophyta; class Pinopsida; order Cupressales; family Cupressaceae; genus Thuja; species Thuja plicata. The sequence continues at coordinate 247,850 of MU225439.1, forward strand.
AAATGATAGAATCCAGAATTTGATGGCCCGGGACAAAACCATTTTGCTGGGGGGAGATAATATCTGGAAGGATATTTAGAATATGAGCCATGAGGACCTTGGAGATGATCTTATAGAACGTATTACACAAGCTTATGGGTCTAAATCTATCAACATTATCCGTTCCTGGTCTTTTAGGAATAAGGACAAAAAAAGTAGAGTTCACTTCCCTCAAGAGGGAACCAAAACCAAAGAATTCTTTCACATGGTTCGAAATGTCTTTCTCCACAATGTCCCAGAAAGACTGGAAGAAAAAAGGAGGGAACCCATCTGGATCAAGAGATTTTTCTCCTTCAAAGGAGAAAACCACAGCCCCGAATTCTTTAGTCGATGGAATTTTACTCATCATTTTATTATCTTCTCTTGACATGATACACAAAATCGAATCCAGAAGTAGATGCTGATTATCCTTGAAAAGGTCAGGGTCTGCTTTAAGAAGAGAAAAAAAATAACCAGATAATTCTTTTTTGATTTCCTCCTCCTTGCTCAGCTTACCATGAGGCCCATTTATATGCTCAATCCTTTTGGCAACCTTATGTTTTTGGACAGTCAAATGGAAGAACCAGATGCTCTTATCCACCGCGTTGAGCCAAAGAGCTCTGGAACATTATCTCCAAAATACCTCCTCCTTAGAAATAATGTTATGATAATCAGCTTGGATTGTGTTTTCCTTAATTTTGTTCTTCGCAGTCAAACCTTCCAGATCAATAGTTTTTTGGATCTCTTGGAGGTCAGCTTGGATCAAGCTTTTAATTTTAAAAATATCCCCAAACTCTTCTTTGTTCCAGACCTTAAATTTGTTCTTAATTCTTTTGAGTTTTTGAACAACTCTATACATAGCTGTACCTTCCACTTGGATGTTCCACCAGTCAGCAATATTTTTAGCAATATTTGGGTGCTGCATCCACATTTTCTCAAATCTGAAGGGATAATTTCTCTTACCCGAAATAGGATTCACCTTGATGGAGATAGGTGAGTGGTCTAAACCTACCTAGGGAAGAGTAGACAGAGAGTATCAATAGAGGAAAATCCAATCCATAGAAAGCAGGGTCCTATCCAGATGAACTTGGACCAAGTTATCCCTAGTTCTTCTATTAGACTAGGTAAAGTTGTTTCCTCTTAGTTCAATATCCAAGAGAGCTTTATTGTTTATAAAATCCATCAGAGCCACCCCACTATCAATCTGAGACATAATACCTCCATATTTTTTAGAATTGGAAAGAGGGGTATTAAAATCTCCAACCACCATCAGGTAATCATTCTTAAAGTTGCTTCTCTTAGATTCCAATCTACGGAAAAATCTATCCTTACCATTTTTAGTGTTTGATGCATAAATATTTGATAGAACCCAAGTGAAACCATCCCTTATATGATGGAACCAAATAGAAGATATTTTACCTTCTGATTTTATAATTTCCCCTTAAATAGAATTGATGTTCCGAAAGGAGGTAGTACGTCCAGAGGCCCCCGCTGAACTACAACCAGCAACACCACAGTTTTTAAACATTTTTAACTTTTCTAAGTTTTCTCTAGCCATTTTAGTTTCTTGAATAAGGATGATGTCAGGATTTTGATCCCTAACTAAATTTCTCAAAAAATCTTGTTTGTGAGGGCTATTCAAACCCCTGATGTTCCATGAGATAATCTTCATTTATAACTTTTGGGAGCTATCCTGGATGGTTCTCTGTCTCCCATCTGCTGTGCTTTGTCTACTTTCCTATTCTCGAGTGAATCTATTTTTAAGTATTCCCCTAGGAGGTTTAGGGGTGCCCACATCCACTTTCATAGCTCTAGTACCAACACCTCCTAGGGGCATTCCAAGATTTGGGCTATTATTTTTCTTTTTACTGTGAGATACCTCAGTCCATAGTTCCTCTTGGTAGGCTAAAAAAGGGTTAGTTTCTTCAAGAGAGTTCGCCCAACTATTATTAAACCATGGAGTTTGGGGGCTTAAGATTCTATCATCAGATTTAACACCTATATCAATGATAACACCACAAGGAGTAGTAGATTTCTCAATACAAAGAGTTTCCATACCTACTAGGTCACAAGCTAGGTCACCTACTATTTCTCCTTATTCAAAGGAGTCTCCTGGTTTTGTTTCTTCCAACGGGAGTAGCTCCTCAATGGTCCTAAGATTAGTAGCCACCTGGGGGATCCGTTCAGGCTTGAAACAAAGCCATTCCCTGAATAAATAACTAAGTCTGTTGAGTTGGGAGATTTAGTGTTACCCTATGTTTTCTCCTTCTAGATCTTCCTTGGTTCCTTAAGAGGAATGGTTTTCACTTTCTGATTCTTGAGGGGGTAGTCTTTCGCCCTATGGCCCAATTTCTTATAGGAAAAGAAAACAAAGGGGAGGGATTAAAACTCAACTTCTTGCGACCAAACCCCAAGCTTTGAATTAATCACAATAGTATTAGGCATATCTGTCATTTGAAGGATGTTAACATAAACCCTGGCATACACCTTTCTCATTTTTCCTGCTCTCATTGGATCAATCGATAGGAGATCTCCAAAGGAGCTCACCAGTCCTTCCAGGATGTCTTCATGCCAGTATTCTAGAGGGAGGCCCGGGAATCTTACCCAGACCGAAGCCGAGATAAAGAAATCTGAGTCGTTGAGGACAAGATTTGGGGACTATTTACGCAGGGAAAGAGAAAAATGACCCAACATCCAAGGGCCACTGCAGTGGATATTTGAGAGATCTTCCATATTAGAGAACTCAAAGGAAAAGAAGCCCTTGGTCATCGCTGCAATATCAACTTGCCCTTTCGGGAACCATTTCCTCTTCACAAACTACCTGACAACTTCTATATTAGGTCTTCCCTCAGCAAACTTGCCTATCAGGGTCATCTCCATAGAAGAGATGGAATGATCTATCAAGGGATTAGGAATAAAAATTGAAAATTCTCCTTTCGAAGGGTTAGAAATTGATGACATTAAGTTTTTCCATTAGTATACTTAAAGGGAAAAATGTGATAAAGGTCATCAGTATAGGCATAACTGAAAGACATCAAGCATACCCGAAAAGATGACAATGTCTATCTTGAAAATGCTAGGTATAGAATTGCCTAACAAAAATTGACAAGAGTCAAACGGACGAGAAGCATAATCGATGATACAGTTTTGAGAACATCGCCGACAGAGTAGAAAAGGCATACCTGATGAACAGTTCAAATAAGGGACATTGATGAAGCATAAATCCGATAGAGAAAAGAATGATACAAAACTGATAGACTGACAGAGCAGCCTGACCATCAGAACCGACAGTCAGTTACAGAACCCGAAAAAAGTGGATCTGACTTTACACGTCAGATAAAACATTGTAATTCTATTTTTAGAGTTTTTATTTGTTTTAAAACTTTGCTTGAGGGTCAAGCAAGAATATTGTGAATATTTTAAAGCATTGGTATGGATCTAAAACATAAATAACTAAAGATCAAGGTCAAGTTATAAACCTTGGATCTAGAGTTAATTTGAAAAGAGTGAATAAAGAATAGAGCTAGAAACTAGTATAAATAGATGTTCAATCATTTGTAATACAAGATACTTGTAATCAGTTGAAAAATGATAGTAGCCATGGAGAGCATCTAAGTGGAAAAAGAGAATTCATGAAAAGTTCAGAAACAGATCAAATCAGTTATCAAGAACACAGAAAGGCTACCGACGAGCAAAGACAAGGTATCACTCAATCACTCAATGTGATTACATTTACATTGTAAACTTTATAGGATCTTTTATCAGAAATTAGAGATTGCACTCACTATCAGATCAACATTTATATTGTAGTTGCATTCTAACAAGTGCATCACAACTAAAATCCTTTTGTAGAAGGTGGAATTAACAGTTCTTTGATAAATCTCTTAATAGAGTGCACACTTAATAGTGTTGCTAAAGCTTCAAACGAAGTAGATCTTAACAGGTCTCCACTCTGATACTCCTAACAGGGTAGAACATAAGAAGTGATCAATTGTAAGCCTTTACCATCTCCCTTCTTATCTATAGATAGTGAAGTTTTGTGGGTAGACATCCACACTGCGATTTTTACTTCCTAACAGGAGTTTTCTGTGATATCATATCATGTGTTATATTTTATTTACTTTCATGTATGTTTCTTGAATGTTTACACATGTAAACAACTTATATTATGATTTTACATACATATAGAAAGATGAACAGATAGATAGGAATATACAAATCTGATGACACAAAGGTTGATGGGCCAACCACATAAAAAGTTTTAGAGGTACTAATTCATCCCTCCCCTCTCAGTACATCATTCCAATAATTCCAACAATTGGAATCAGAGCTAATTCTCTTTCTTGAAAATCTTAAAGACTTAAGAGAAAATATCAACACAATGGAAAATTACAGACTGGACAAGACTATTGAGAATGAGCAGTTGCAAATTCAGATTTACTATGAGCAGTATAAAGAGGCGAGAGTAAGCATGAGAAAGTTGCTTGATGAAAGAAAGATCATGGAAACTAGGATTAATGAAAAAGATTATCAAGAAGAGGAGATCCCAGATTACTTCAACTATGCTGAATCATCAACAAGCAAAGCTTCAGACACATCAGTAGAAAAGATCACAAGTCTATAAGAATTCAATCTACATCTAACAGAGCAAATCAAGATGCTGCAAATTGGTCAACAGAATCAGATGGTAAAAATTATTGATTTCATGAATGATTCAAGAAAAGATGAATCAGAGAGAACATTGGCTATTGATGATAGGAGGAAAATTACAAAGAAGCTAAAAGAAAAAGAATCAGAGATTCAAAGACTTACTGATCATCACCATGAGATTACCAACCAGATTATTCTTATGAGTCAAGAGGCAAATAGATTAAATACTAAATTCATTGAAAGAATACATATAATTGGTGAGCTAAGGGAAGAGAATGAGAAACTAAAGCATGAAGTCAAAATTCAGAATCAGCACAATGAATTGATCAAGAAAGTTGAAGATATCAATAAAAGAATGGATGATTTCCTTGACGGTCAAAGAAGAGTCAACAACTAATAAGGAATAGGGTACACTGACAATGGAGAATCATCTAATCAATCAGATCAAAGGAATGTTTATACAACTCCAAGGACCAAGAAGTTGTCATGCAATCACTATGGAAAACTAGGCCACAACTTAAACATTTGCAGAAACAAAATGAAAGGTATTCCTCAATCATAATCTACTTTCATTGGTAATTGTTATAAATGTCACAAGCAAGGACACAAGGCATATGAATGCAGATCCAAGATGAAAAATCCAAAGAAGGAAACCTACATGGACAAGAACTATCCTACCTGCAAAATCAATGGACATACATATCAGGAATGTTGGAAAAAGAATAAGAAAGCATGGACACCAAAAGAACCTAATAATGGCTACAAACCAACAAGAGTAGGTAACTCATATGTTTGGGACTATAACACAGGGGTAAACTACACAACATGTGGAAGGTATGGTCATATATCTACCAACTGTATGAGAAAATGGACTAGAAAACCAAGAGGATGGTTCAATCCAGGTATGGCATGTTAACATTGTCATAAGGTTGGACATGTGATAAAAGATTGAAAAGACTGGCTGATAGAAATAAGCACTTATCCCAATGGAAACACCATTGATGACATCAAGAAGACGAGAAACAATATGTGGGTAAAAGCCACAAATACTGAAGGTGTTGGAACAAGCAATGCAAATGATGATGCCCCATCCAATGCATCTGGTGGAGTCACTATCTCCAACTAAGTTGCACAAGTAAGTATGGAACTACATTATGACAAGTTATATTATGCATCGGTTCCATTTACATATTGATCACATAGACAAAACTAGCATTATTAAAGATGCACTATATTGTTACTTGTAAATATTATTTAAAAAATAACCATCGATTAATGGGTAAAAATTAGCATCAGTGAACACACACAACACTACTTACCGAAATGTATCGATCATTATACAAAGAGCCAAGTCGCTAAGTGTAAATTGATGGACATCTGTGATCCTTGAGCTGACAAAAGTTGTCATCGCCATTTTACTGACAATCATTGGTGAAGTCACCAAAGCTGCTAGCAACCCCGACACTTTGCACCTACACCAAAGATGTTACTTATGCCTCAACCAATGAACTCAGTCTTTGTATACCGACAAGTTGTTGGGCATTAATGACAACTTAGGGCACAAAAGTTATAAAAACACGACGAAAGAACTCATTTTGTACCCGTGATTTTTGAGCAACCAAGCAGAGCTAAGCAGAGCGATTGGAGAGAAAATTGAAGTGTGACCTCAGCAAGATTCCAACTCAACTCAAAGGATTCACTAGTGATCATAGAGATTCAGTAAGTACCTGCATTCACCGACCACACTATTTAAATTACGGAAAGCCCTAAATTTTTGAAAATGATAGCATCTACTTCAAGAGTTTAAAAGTTGAAAGAGGATAAGAAGAAAATGATCAATCTTATCAACAAAGGCAGTTGTGTTGAACCTAAATACAAGTTGCACCCAGAAATTGCATCACAACCTGATGATTCTATACCATTCTCCAGAATCCCACATACGGTTTTGCTAGTAGAGGATGTAAGGTCCTATATACATTGCAAGATCTCAGAATTAGGAGATCTGGACCTAGCCAATTCCTATAGGGCACTTTTTGATGAAGTTGGAAACCTGAAAGAAGAGCACAAGCATCTGGAAGTGAAAGGTCTCATGAATGCATTACACTTTCCCAGATTTTTAAGATAGAATGGATATGGTTAGTTCTCAGTAGAATGCATAACCAGACATTATGGCTTAATAAGCCAAAAAAAATAACAAAGGATGTTATTGATGTAGTTACTGGTTATCCTACAATCGACAAACCATAGGCTCACAAGCACCCATCCGTGAAGGAAGTGGAAAAGCTAACTGGTGCAAAATTAGACAAGAGAGTTCTCAAGGTTAACACTATCACTGACAAAGAACTCAAGTTTGGTGCATGTGTGGTAGGATACAAGATCTTCTAGGAACGTAGAATGAATAGCATAGCAAGCACTACTATGAGCATAGCTTACAAGATCATCAAACTAGGAAAGAAGATGGATCTTGCAGAGATACTGTTGAATCAACTTGAGGAGAACATGAACACCATAATATCTTCAAGGACACACACTTGTAAGTTTGGTTCCCTCATTATGTGCATATTCTTTTACTTTGAAGAATACTTTCCTTCCATAGGCAAAGTAGTATGGGATACAAGCAAACCTGTAACCATACAGATATGGAAGCATATAGAGTCATTAGGTACATATTTTGATGACCTAATGAATGAGTATATCAAAGGTATTAAGGAAAAGATGCAAGCTAGAACAAGGATACCTGAGATTTTTATAGAAGAACACAAAGAGGATATATGTTTTATTGTAGATACTGATTTTACCTATATCAAACCAGTAGTACCTAGGAAATCCTGGCTATCACCATTAGAATATGAGATCAAAATAGGACAAGTCACTAAGTGAATCAAGGCACTATTGAATGAAATAGTTAAAAAAAAGCAAGCAAGATTTGGCACTTATGAACAAGCCAAACCAAATATCAAGACAGATCTTGTTGTCAAGAAAGTTGTAAACAAGAAGGACAAGATGGTTAAAAACTTAACCAAGAAATTTGTAGTTACTAAAGAGGGTGAAGAGGAAACAAAAGGAAAGGAGGAACAAATCGAAGGGTAGTCACCTATTGGTGAAGATACATAAAAGAATGACTCAGAGGGTACACAGTCAAATTCACCACCTCCTCCTCCACCTAGGAAAGAAAGAACAATAGTCGCTTCAAGAACAAGAAGCAAAACTGCAAAGGAAGAAAATCCTTCACCACTAAAGAAAGGTAGAGTAAGAACCTACAAGAGTAAACCAGTCTCACCTAAGGAAAAATAGACCAAAAGGAGGAAATGGGTTAGAACAAAAGAGGATCTAGAAGACTCAGCTATGGATGAAGCTAACATAGATGTGCAAAAAGGGAAAGAACCCTTGATTCCAAAAAACAATTAATGAAATATGTAAGAACATATCAGAATCACAGTCTATTTATGATCCTAACATTAGGAAATGGCTGAAATTCAGTACAGAGGATCAAAATAAGATTGAAGAAGCTATAATTGCTAAAATGTGCAAACAACATTATGTTCCACTACAATTCTCAGAATATGACGTTCCCAAGGAATTAACAGAGAGATTGTCTGCTAGATGGACATTTGCACTACATTAGGAAAATAAATAAGATAAAGAGTACTTGTTACTCTTATGCCTTCTGATTCAAAGAAGGAAGAAATAAATGAGATGACAAAGAAGTATGAAAATTAGCTCTCACCAAAAATGAGAGCATACAAATTTCTCAAAGGGAAGCTAATAGATCTTGATCAAGAAAGCATTAAGAAGTGGTGCACGATACTCAAAAATATCACTAAGAAAGATAGCCTGGAGAAGGAACAAATCATCATCAAAGATGTACAAGATGAATCATATATGGAATTGGATAAATAAGAGAGTGAAACAGCAGGCCCCAAACATACTGAAGTTATAGATGAAGTATGGCCCGACACTACTCTTGACAAAACACAGAGTGGGGAAAGCCAAAATCCACCAAGTCCAATTCATAGTAACTTGAGTAATGAAGAAGATGTTACCAAAGAAGATTTGACAATAAAAGGTAACATAACTGATGATATCAATGATGAAACATGGTTAGATAACATCATCAATAAAACTACAGGAAAAGACCCTACAGAAGAGGTGCAAAAAGATGAAGATATCAATGATGCACAGGGTAATACCAACGGAAAAGATATACTTACTGACACTACAGAGGTCAATACACTGACCAACATGAAATTTTTTATACAAGCTATTGATATTGAATCAAGTGAGGAGAAATCATCAAAGAAATATGATGAAATGCCCAAGGACACAGGTAATGATGAAAATAAAGATGCATCAGATACTCAGAAAGATAAAGATACAGAGATGAAAGATGCAATAGACACATAGCAAAATGTGTCTACTAAAAAAGACAAAGGAAAATATACTAAAATAGATGAAACACTGAGAAAGGATGAGGAGAAAGAAAAGAGTGAAGAAGTCAAGCAAGATGAGAGCAGGAAAGAAAAAGAAGATAAATCTGTTGATACACCAAAGGCCAATGAAGAGACATCTTCACAAAACCAATCGGTGGACTCAGAATAGAAACAACAAGATGCTTCATCTTCCTGACCGTCATCTAAAAATCAATCCAATCTCAAGGTTTACAAATGGTAGTACACCAATCTGTCTCTCAGGCAAAGAAGAAGAAGAAGAAAGTAATAAAGAAAGATATCTTGGCAGTAACACTTGATGAGGTAATAGAAATACCCAAGTGGGATGTATCTACTTTAGATACTGAAGCACTTCAAAATTTTGGAGTGATGTGTCAGAGAAAAACAATACAAGAGAAAATGAAAAAGTCACATAGGGAAGCCTAAGCACTTGATAAAGAAAGGGACATTCTACATCAACTTGTTCTGTATATCAAAATAGAAAATGACATATTAGTCATGGAACAATTTTTAGTTCTTACCGATGTCATCACAAATCAAAATGTAGATGTAGAGAAGGCAATGGAAGAACAAGATGAAATATCAACACAAACTAGTTGAAAAGATCAACCAAGAAGTGGCAGAGAACAAGGTAAAGCTCTCTGAACTAGCAAGTAAATTAGAACCTATGATTGTTGAAGTTGTTACCTTTGTTTAGAAATTGTGCACATTAGAAAATTTCACAAAATAAAATAGTAAAAAGCTGTCACAACTAGATTCAGATCTAACAACTAGTGCACAAAGTTTAACCTCTAATGCAAACACAATAAAGCTGCATCATGAAAAGATCACAGAGGTAAATAGATTGAGACAAGAGATATGGGATGTAGAGACACAGTTTAGAAATGAGGTTACAGAGCTACAAGCTCATGTATTGCCAAACCTCACCACTCTGCAACAACATATTACAGATGCACGAAATTTGATCTCAACCCCAGAAATGTCTATGGTAGACAACATATATGACATGCATGTAAGGATAACACTTGAGCACATGGCTCTTGAGAATTTGAAGGAGAAATGGGAGAAGATGATGGAGGAAATCAAATCCTCACACTCACATTTTTGCCAAGTTGTAAGTACCTTTGCCCTCATTATCAAAAAAGGAGGAATGTATACATATGTACAATATACTTTAGTAGAAAAATGAGGAATGTATACATATGTACAATATACTATATGAGGATATGTATGATGTATGTACATCAAGGATAGATATGTACATAAACTTAAACTTACTGGCATATGCATAGGGGGATTCATTTCATGACTAAGGAAGAAGTATACATAGGTGTACATACTAATACATCAAGTATGTTCCACATATAAGTTTTTGTTACTAATGTCAAAGGGGGAGATTGATGACATTAAGTTTTTCTATTAGTATACTTAAAGGGAAAAACATGATAAAGGTCATTGGTATAGGCATAACCGATGGACAACAAGCATACCCAATGAGATGACAATGTCTATCGTGAAAATGCTAAGTATAGAATTTCCCAACGAACATTGACAAGAGTCAAACTGATGAAAAGTATAACCGATGATACAGTTTTGAGAACATCGCCCATAGAGAAGATAAGGCATACCCGATGAACAGTTCAAATAAGGGACACCAACGGAGAAGAAAAATGACAGAGCAAAGAATGATACAAAACCGAAAGAATGACAAAGCAACCCAACCATCAGAACTGACAGTTAGTTACAGAACCCGCAAAAAGTGGATCTGACTTTACATGTCAGATAAAACATTGTAATTCTATTTTTAGAGTTTTTTATTTGTTTTAAAACTTTACTTGAGGGTCAAGCAAGCATATTGTGAATGTTTTAAAGCATTCTAATGGATCTAAAACATAACTAACTAAAGATCAAGGTCAAGTTATAAACCTTGGGTCTAGAGTTAATTTAAAAAGCATGAATCAAGAATAGAGCTAGAAACTAGTATAAATAGATGTTTAATCATTTGTAATACAAGAGACTTATAATCAGTTGAAAAATGATAGTAGCCATGAAGAGCATCTAAGAAGTAGAAGATAATGCATGCAAAGTTCAGAAATAGATCAAATCAGTTATCAAGAACACAGAAAGGCTACCGACGAGCAGAGACAAGGTATCACTCAATCACTCAAGGTGATTACATTTACATTGTAAGCTTTACAAGATCTGTTATCAGCAATTAGATATTGCATTCACTATCAGATCAACATTTATATTGTATTTGCATTCTAACAAGTTCATCACAACTAGAATCCTTTTGTAGAAGGTGGAATTAACCGTTCTTTGATAAATCTCTTAACAAAGTGCAAACTTAACAGTGTTGCTAAAGCTTCAAAAGAAGTAGATCTTAACAAGTCTCCACTCTAATACTCCTAACAGGGTAGATCATCAGAAGTGATCAATTGTAAGCCTTTACCGGCTCCGTTCTTATCTTCAGATAGTGAAGTTTTGTTGGTAGACATCCCCATCACAGTTTTTACTTCCTAACAGGAGTTTTCTACGATATCATATCGTGTTATGTGTTATTTACTTTCATGTATTTTTCTTGAATGTTTACACATGTAAAGAACTTATATTATGATTTCACATACATATAGAAAGATGAACAAATAGATAGTAATATTGTTAGAAGTATAATCTTTCCTTGGTGAAATATATTATAAACCAAGGTAGTTTAGTTTAGTTTATTTATTATGTAAGTAGGAGATTCCTATAGAATCCCTACATGAACACTTGTCCTCTTTTCC
>MU225439.1:273910-293803 GCA_018584345.1 Thuja plicata
AATGATAACAATGCATGATTAATCTATGAAAGGAAATACAAATGCAAGTTTAATATATGAAAATAAACATGAATCTAATCTACATGAATAGCCATGGATGCAAGAAGAAGAAGAAAAGAAGAGAGAAGTTGCAATATCCAAGCTCAAGTGTTCAAATCCTCCTCCAAAATTGCTCTCCAAACCTGCAGCATAACAATACTATGAAAACCTAATATGAAAATGAGAAGGAGAGATTTCCTTAAAAAGAAAAATGAACGGTTGAGATTAAGAGGCAAAAATCAAAGGCTATGATTAAGAGGCAAAAATCCACCACTTAGGAGGATGTGAAGAAAAAGGGAATTTTATTTAATTTACTCCTTTTTCAACAAATAAAGTGCTTTAAGTGGGGATTTTTATTTATTTAATTAAAAGAGGGGTTTTCCTTCAATTAAATAAATTAGAAGAATTTTATTTAATTAAATGGGGGAAACTGAATTTAATTAAATAAGAGAAATTTAATTTAATTAAAAGGGAGAAATTTAATTTAATTAAATAAGATGAATTTTATTCAATTAAAAGGGAGATTAAATATTTTAATTAAATAAGATAAATTTTATTTAATTAAAAAGAAAATTAAATCTTTTAATTAGATAAAAATGATCAAACCTTAGGAAATATTGAAATAATTGAATTAATTACAATTTGATCAAGGAAATTGATTTGAATTAAAAATGTTGCAAATCATTGATTCAGGAAATTGATAAATTGATAAAATGATAAATGGGGCGCATAGTCTAGGTGACCATTTTAGGGTGCATACACATGGCATCAACCAAACACATTGATATGGACCCGAAAAAGTTAAAGCAATTATGGAAATGGGGGCACCAAGAAACATAAGGAAAATAAGATCACTCTAAGGAGGACTAAAATCTATAAGAAGATTCATTTCTCAATTAGCCAAAAAATGTCATTCATTTACTCAAATCCTTCATAAGGACATAATCTTCAATTGGGATGACAAATGTGAAGAATCCTTCACTCTTTTTAATATATACTTGATGAATCCACCTATACAGATGTCACATATTCTAGGAAATCATTTACTCTTGTATATTTATGAAACAAATCATTCATTAGGTGCCTTATTATCTCAATAAGATGAAAGGGGAAATAAAAGGCAATTTACTACATCTGCAGGACCTTGGTCAAATATGAATTATACCACAGTTTCATTGAAAGAGCATGCCTAGCAATGCTTTTGCCTTGCGAAAATTATGTCATTACATGTTTTCGAACAAGATAAAAATCATAGCTAGAATTGATCCCTTGAAGTGTCTGCTTAGGAAAATTGCCCTAACAGAAATATTAGCAAAGTGGGTTATGGTGTTGAGTGAGTTTGACATTGAATATGTCGATAGAAAGACAATAAAAGGTCAAGTAATTTATGATAAACTAGCGGAAGATCCTTTACAAAATAGTCAACCAATTCAAATTGAATTTTTCAATTCAGAGATAATAAATGTTCAGGAAAAGACATGGAAACTCTACTTTGATGGATCATATACACAACATGGCTTAGGGGTAGGCATTGTCTTAATAACACATCAAGTATACACTATCCCGAAGTCATACAAACTTATTTTTCCATGCAAAAAAATATGTTTGAATATGAAGCACTAGGTATAGGCATAAAATGGCTCTAGAATGGAAAGTGGCAGAACTACAAGTGTATGATGATTCTTAACTTGTATAAACTAGATCAATGATAACAATTTTATGCCCTATAAAAATATGATAGATGAATTGAAGAATTATTATTTTTTTAATCACATTTGAACAAATACAAAGGGAGAAAAAAAGCAGTTAATGCCACGCAAACATTGGCTTCTCTCTTTCAAATTTTAGATCCCATTGTACGAAATGAATTCTTGGCAGAAGAGTTGGTACAACCCGCATTTAACCTTCCTAAATCTTTAATCATTTGTCTACTAGTTGGACGTGAATCCTCATGATATAGTCCTATCTATACTTACCTAAAAGATAATATCTTACCCAAGGACCAATCTAGAAACCAAAAGAGAAACTTTATCCAAAAAACCTCAAGATATACCCTTATAGCTAAAACACTATATTGTAAAGGTCTTGATGGAACACTTCTTAGATGTCTAGAGACGGATGAGTTAGAAACCACTTTACAAGATGTACACAAGGGAATTTTTGGGTCACATTCAAGTGGATTTCCTTTAGCAAAGAAACTTCTAAAGATGGAGTATTATTGGTCAACCGTAGAAAGAGATGCTTGTCAATTTGTGAAGGTATGTCAAAAGTCCCAATATCATAGGAATTTGATACATGTGCTAGCTCGAGAGTTACATCCATTGACCACACCTTCACCCTTTTATCAATGGGTTTTTGAGTTAATAGGGATGATATATCCACCTTCATCTAATGGTCACAAGTACATGATAACTACAACTGAATATTTTTCTAAATGGGTGGAAGTTGTTCCTTAACAACTGTAACAGGGGAAAAAGTCTCCATGTTGATTTTGAACCACATCATTTGTCGATATGGTATCCAACATGCCATACTAACTAACAATGGAAACCAGTTTAAGAATGAGGATATTGATGAATTGTGTGAGAAATTTCATATCACACACCATTCTTCTTCAATCTATTATCCTCAGGGTAATAGTCAGGATGAGGCCTCAAACAAAAATATCCTTAAAATCATGATGAAAATAGTGGATAATTCAGGAAGAGATTGGCGGATTCAATTAAATCTAGCATTATGGGCCTATAGAAAAAGCATCTAAATACCCACACGAGAAACACCTTTTTCATTGGTTTATGGGGCTGAAGAAGTTTTTCCTTTAGAAGTGGAAATTCCCACACTAAGAGTCCCATTACATGGGTTAGTGACAGAAGAAGATTATAGAGTCGATAGACTCTAACAGTTTGATTTACTTGAAGAACATCAAACCCAAACATATGATCATCTCAAGGTGTACCAAAATTGAATGTCAAGGAATTACAACAAAAATACTAAATCAAGATAATTTCAAGTGGGGACCTAGTCCTCAGAGAAAATCTTGGAAACCAAGCAGAAAAAGAAAAGAAAGGGAAATTTGAGGCAAACTGGCTAGGACCTTTTGTTATAATAACTTCCATGGGATGGGAACCTATAAATAGCTAATAGAGATTGAGAGAAATTTCAAGAACCTATCAATAATATTCACTTTAAGAGGTTTTATGATTAAAATAAGATGAGAGAGTATTAGAGGAAAGAGTATCAGACGAGATTATTTGATGAGGAAAGAATCAATTATTGTACGGTGAAAAGAGATCCTTGAAAAATCCAAAAATAGTGAAAAGAGATCTGAAAAAAATCTCAAAAATAATAGAAAAAATCCTGGAGAAAGCAAAAACATTCAAATATGAGATCCTGAAAATATTGTTATCTTGGTGATGTAGGATTTGAGAAATACAAATCCACAAAACCCGAAGAACACCTGCATGCAAATACATGTTACAAGAGAGAAGTAGAAAGGAGGAAAAATCAAAACTAATAATTACTCCAAAAATGTGAGTGCAAAATTGTATTCCAAGTTATGAAACAATAATTACACGTTTGACCTTTAAAAGGTGAACAAAACCCTAAAGGAAATAAAAGCTAGGTTGCGCATTAATAATAAATATAAATACTAACTATAATGCACCTAAGAGACAACTTAAGAAATACAAAGTATTAAAACAAATTAATTAATTAAACTAATGTTATTTAATAAATAAGAATAAAATATGATTACTCTAACACCCCCCTTAAGATAAGCTTAGGGGGTAAGCTAACCTAGCACAACTATGAAAGAAGGAAATGGGTCCTGGTAACAAGGCATGATCAGGTACCCAATAAAAGGAAATCTCTGTAAACCAGAGACAAAGGAGAAAACCCAGTGGGAAAAACCCCTCTCCAAACAGAGATAGAACAAACATGCTGAAAAACATGAAGGAAGGAAGGCCTCATGAAGACCCCCCAAGGAAAACTTCTTTCACCCCAAGCATATACCACAACTAAAGATAGCGTGGATATGCAAAAGGTTTAGTGAAGATGTCAGCAACATGTGTTGCAGAGGGAATGTACTCCAAAATGAGAACACCATCCTTAATCAGCTGGCGGATGAAATGCATATGAATCTCAATGAGTTTAGTGGGCTGATGCTCCACTGTGTTGTGGGAAATGTGAATAGCACTTTGATTATCACACCGTAGAATAGTGAGATGATCAGGAGGAAAAAAAACTCAGTCATCAACTGCCAAAGCCATAAAATCTCCTAACTAGCATGCACTGTAGTTCTGTACTCAGCCTCTGTAGATGAAAGTGCATGAGAATTCTACTTCTTGCACAACCATGTGATAGGACTAGATCCAAGACAAAAAAAAAGATAGAAGTATACTTCTGATCATCAACATCACCAACCCAATCTGAGTCAGTGAAGTCAACAATGTGATGATCCCTTGATGTGTAGTGAATGCCATACAAAATAATGCCCTAAATGTATCTCAAAATATGCTTGGCAGCTTGCGAATGACTCTCATGAGGCTCATGTGAAAAATGAGAGATAAGACCAACTACAAAGGAAATATCAGGACGAGTGTGTTTCAGGTAAAACAAACTGCCAACCAACTATCGATACAACGTAGGATCCATTGAAGGTGAAGTGCAAGAGGTAGACAAGGTGAAACTTGAATGAAAAGGAGTGGCAGAAGGCTTGCAAGAAAGCATGTCAAAGCCCCAAAGAATGTGAAGAGAATAATTCTACTGGTAAATTAACATCCCAGTAGAGGGCTGAACAATCTAAAAAATAAGAAAGTAGTGTAATGGACCAATATCAGTCATCTAAAACTGCTCCATTAATGCGCATTGAACATGCTGAACATCTTGAATCATAGAAGATGAGCTACCTATCATGAGAAGATCATTAACATATAGCACAAGGATCAAAACCCCATCCTCAAGATGTTGAATGTAGATTGTAGGATCAGAATGACAACGTGTGAATCCTATGGAAAGAAAAAAAGAGTCCATCTTCTCATGCCAATCTCGAGGGGCCTATTTGAGACCATACAAAGAATGTCTAAGTATGAAAACCAAGGAGGAATCATTCACAAATCCCTGAGGATGCTCCATGTAAATCTCCTCAGTAAGATAACCATGCAAGAATACACTCTTCACATCCATCAGAAAAATGGGTCATCCCTGAGAAGATACAAGGGATAAGACAAGGCAAATAGAATTCATCTTGGTGATAGGGGAAAATGTCTCAGTGTAATCAATACCCTCACCTATGAAAAACACTTTGCAACAAGACATTCCTCGTGCTTATCAATAGAACCATCAGCAGCAAACTTAGTACGATACAACCACTTGCATCGCACTAAATTTCTTCTCTTAGGAAGACAACAAAGATCCCATGCATGATTCTTCACCAAATAATAATACTTCTCCTCCATAGCACCGTCCCACTCAGAATGTCATGTCGCAGCTTAAAAATTATGAGGATCACCACAAATAGAATGAATCAGAAGGCTAGAACCCACAATATGAGACTGTGTGTGATGGGAAGATGAAGGGTCACCTGCCAGAGATCCTGCAGCCTCAACAGGAACACAGGCCCATCTAGGAATATGTGGAGGATCCTATGGGGGACATAAATGGGGATCACCAAGATCATCATCCTCATCATCCTAAAAATATTCTAGAAGAGATGATGGAGTAGTGGTAAGTGAAGTAGACGCTGGAGTTAGGGTATCTACTGTAGGAAGGCACTCATCAAACTAGACATCCCATAGAAATAGGACCTCTCTGGAATTAGGATCAAACAACCTGTACGCCTTGACATCCTCATAGTAGCCAAAAAAAGAGGTTTCAACTCTTCTGCTCCATTTCTCTCCTCTTAGAATTAGGTATAAATGTCCATACTTCACTACCAAAAACTCAGAATGAAGATACATCAACCTTGACATGAGACCAAGCCTCCTAAGGAGTCATATGTCAAACTGCCTTGTGGGGCATCCAATTCTGTATATAGTTGGCACAATTGAATACCTCTTCCCAAAAAGAAAAATCCATGGACTTGGACTGAATCATACAATTTTCCATCTCCTGAGGTGTTATGTTCTTTCTCTATGCCACACCATTCTTCTGAGGGGTGTAAAAAATTGAAAAATGATGTTGTAGGCCATGTTCAGAGAAAAATATCTGAAAGATTGATTCACAAACTCCCCCCCATTATCTCTACATATCCACCAAATAGAAAGATCAGATTGCTTCTCCACAAATGTCTTAAAGATTTGAAATGAATCAAAGAAATTAGACTTGTACTTAATAAAGTACACCCATGTGCGCGTGGAGAAGTCATCAATGAAAGTAAGCAGATATTTGGCACCATAAAAAGAAGAAATAGGAAATGATATGAGGTAACTACGAATCAACTCTAGTGGTGCCAAAGCACGAGTAGCTCATCCTTAAGGAAAAGGATCCCTATATTGTTTTCCAAGAACACAAACCTGACAAACACCATCAGTGAAAGAAATCTATGGAAGCCCAAGAACAAGTGCCTATATGCTCATTTGCTGAAGATATATGTAATTGGCATGGCCCAACCGCTCATTCCAAATCTTGATCACTTAATCTGCATGTGTTATAAGAGAGGAACATGTTCCATCAGATTGCTCAAATCCATAAAATATATATAAGAGAGATGTAGGCTCGACAATACAAGTAGCCACAATCAAATTAGAATCATGGAGGTCCCGAATAACCACATCATGTGGTGAGAACTCAACTATCTTACTAGAGACAAAGTGGAAAATCTAATACATGGACAATAGGTTTGTCTAGATATCAAGGACCACAAGAACATACTGAAGAGAACCTCCAGCTAATGCAACATAACCAAAACCCAAAACTGAAAGATGTGATGAGTTCCCAACAAAAATATGTGAAGTAGCACAAGGATAAAGTGACATGACCAATTGTTGATTGAGTCATATGGTGAGAGGCACCTAATTCCAAATCCAAGTGGGCCTAGAAATTGATTCTGGTGTAGTAAGAGCATGACCTTTCCCTACAGGGGAGAATGTGGACTGAGGAGAAGAAATGTGATGCTCTTGCATGGCTTCCTCTAAATTCTCCAAATGTTTCCAACACCTAGAAATGGGATGTCTATCCTTGCCACAAAAACTATAGGTTTCACCTATTTTCTTGTTAGTCTTGGAGGAAGACTTAGTAAACTTCAAAGAAGATTTACTCTTTGAAGGGTGAGCCAGAGGATTTGAATCAGTTTTCGATGCAGGTTTTGAGGTAGACTCACTGCCTGCTAAATATTTCTTCAGTTTGAATTTCTGTTTTGGTTTCCCCTATGGAGACCAAGCTACTAATACTTTGATCATAGAGCCAGAAGCATCCATCTGATAGATATTGTCCCTTTCTTGTGTCAACCGATCATAGAAAGCCTCGAAACAAGGCATAGTGTGCCTAGCACCCAAAGCATCCATAGTAGAGTAGAAATTAGAAGAAAAGATTTGAAACTATCCTCGCAGCTTTGAGAGTATCAGAAAGATACACTCATCATCAGACTTATTCTTCCCACGTCCCTGTAAAACTAAATGCAGAGACTAGAACTTCATCAAGAAGTCCTTAATGGTGCAAAAACTGTCAGGAGTCAAAGAGGTCAAATCTTCATCAATTTGTAGTACCTAAAACTCATTCACTTTGTCAAAAAAATATGCAAACTTTCTCCAAATGGCCCAAGGAGTGTTCAAGCTCTCCTAGTGAAACAAGAGACATTTTGAAATGTTCAATACTATTAAGCCCATGGCTTCATCCATTTTGTTCCTGTGCTAAAGAATCTCAAAAGGATGCTCCAGAATAGGTTGATTCTCATCCAGACAATACCATAAGTCACGTGACATGAGTAGCCCAGTCATGTGTGCTTTCCAGGTGTGGTATTTATGTGGTGTTAGTTGGGCAATTGAAGGGTCCGACATTGAGAGAAAGAAGAAGGAAGAAGAAGGGTCTTTCTGAAGTAAATAACAGAAAGTAAAATACACCCCCCATAAAGTAGTATACTATCCCCGTACACCAAAAAATAACTTAGAGATCAAAAAACACAAGAAGAAGACCTGGATGCCAGATGCAGAGAGGGAGGAAACTGAAGCCTCTACTTTGATGCTAAATTAAGGTACTCAAACAGTCAAATTTGCATACAAAACTTGCATGGTGGTCTCCAGCTTGGAAAGAGATTTCTGACGATATCTTGTTTTCTAAAAAACAATGTTGTATGCTCAAGTTATGGCCAAACAACTGAAAAGAGGTCAGAATGAGAAGCTCACTGGAAAAACACAGTCACCAAAAAAAATTAATGTCCAAATGGCCATCGCCCATCACTGGAAAAAAATTGACGGTTGTCTGACCGTCACGAGCACGTCACTAATGTCATCATGATGTCATATTTTGGCAGCCAGGAAAAAATTTTAGTGACGATAAGATGACATCACTCCCCAAAAAGGTGATTTCACATAGTGTTGGGGCGGCGCTGCTAGGCGGTGACAGTGCAGGGGTAGCAAGTGAGCGGCGCTCTGGCCACAGTGGCATGGAGCCAACGCGTTAGCCACGGTTGGGCATGGGCTGAGTGCGGGTGGCGCACGTGTGGTGTGGTGGCAGCGCACACTGCCTACACTAAAACAAGGCATTTTTAAAAAAAAATTTGAATTTTTTTGAATTTTTTTGTACATTTTTTTCTCGAAAAACATGCCCAAACAGCCTTGCAGGCCATTTTTTTTTCTCCAGAGGAATAGTAGGCCAAATATATCATTCCTTATATCAAAATAGGGGTTTTTGGGCATTCTGGTCTCAATTGTGAGGTCGGTTTTTGTCGAAAGTGCTCCAAAAAAAACTCTATCCCTAGATTGATGATAAAAACCCTCCAAAAAACTAAGGTTTCCTCTTTCAAATCACTACTTTAGAAAACACTAGAATAGGCAGCAACAATACGACTCTGATACCATGTAGGATTTGAGAAATACAAATCCACATAACTTGAAGAACACCTCCATGCAAATACCTGTTATAAGAGAGAAGTAGAAAGGAGGAAAAAATAGAACTCGGAATTACTCCAAAAAATGTAAGAGAAAAAATTGTATTCTAAGTTATGAAACAATAATTACAAGTTTGACCTTAAAAAGGTGAATGAAACTCTAAAGAAAATAAAAGCTAGGTTGTGCATTAATAATTAATATAAAAATTAATTATAATACACCTAAGAGATAGCTTAAGCAATACAGAGTAATAAAACAACTTAATTAATTAAACCAATGTGATTTAATTAATAAGCATAAAGATGATTACTCTAACAGGTGAAACCTAACAAACAGGCACCTTGGTAATATCACAAGAAAAAAAAATGAAAAAATACAAAAAAAAAATTGCCTTAGTGAAAACCTAGCAATAGGCGCCTTGGTAGCAAAAAAAGTAAAAAGGAGAAAAATAGCAATAAATTCAAGTGGTGAAAATATGGTAAACAAGCACCATTTGACCCTTAAGTCAAGCCTAGTTGAACTGTCCATCTGTATATTTTTTCCATCATTGTATATACCCTTGCATCCATCATTTGTACATAGTCATAATAAAGTCTCAGAGTTGTATTTGCATGTACCAAGTTTTCGTCCAGATTTTGAGATTGGCCTAAGTCTGAAATCTTTGTTCTATATAACTGGGGCACAATCCTAAATCAATGAGTTCATCAAGCCAAACCCAATGGACACAAATCATTGCATCAAACCAAAAATCAATGCACTTTGACTATTTTGGATTCATATCAAATTTCAAACATACCAAGTTGGTCAAGATTCAACATCACGCCAATTTACAACATGAAAACTGATAAAATCCTTAATCAAGATTAAAAAATTGAATAAAAGATCAAAATAGATGAAGTTCTTGTCAAATATGGATCCATAAACAAAAGAAATGTTATTTTAGGGGTTACTTGATATTTTGAATCATGTCTTTTTAGTAAATAAATGATGTCTTTGACTCGATAAGAAATGATGGCGAGATGATATTTTCTTGATTTTCTATGTGTCTGCTTGCAAGATTTATTCATAGAAGTATGCAAGCTCATCTAATGACATGATCATCAAAGAATCATTGAGGACATCGGCATATGGATGGAATAAAATCTCTATCTATTTACGCAAACATATACTTTGGCCATTTAGATCTTTCATATCTTAATGTCAAAATCTACTTGCAATATAGAATTTGACGAAAGCAGTAATCATACTCCCATGTGGTTGAATGAGTGAGAGGTTTACCGGCTTCATTGTTGAATTTTGAAGGAAGAATGTATTAATATAAACATGGTTTGAAATCTAATTAGTCAGGGTTGTACCAACTTCACATTCTAAAAATATCAATGATCAAAAATCAAATAGCATTATCCAGTGATAAGTGACAATCATAGCCGCATCTTGCATTCACTTTAGATTAGACTTGCATTTTGAGGTGAGTTTCTCTAAGAAACACATCTTAGTTATAAGTTTTTCCATTAAAAATATGGTTGAATCAATCAGGGCCAACTACATCAACATCTTCTTAAAGTTAAAGTATATCTACTTTTACAAAATTACCAAAAAATTGCATTTCATATAGTTTCATTAAGTTCATTAAAAGAATTATCATCATCCATTTTAAATTTCTTTTCATTAAGTTCATAAAGAAACATTAATCATTTCATTGCATTCCATTGCATATCATTAAAAGTTCATTTAAAATAAATACATTCATTAAGCATTAATCATAGCATTCACATATATAAGGATTTCATCTAGTATCACTACATACATACAAAATTGCATTGAAAAATACAAAAACATAGATAAACTCATATAGAATTAAATCATTCATATAATCAAAATCTCAAAATTTCCAATATATAATGATATCATAAGATGAAAAAATCTGAATACATCAAGAGTGAATGTCATAATAATCTAAAGTTCATAATAATGAGTATAAAGTACATCACAAAGGTACATCAAAATGTAAATATGCCAAATTGATCAAATAGATGAACATCTATATCTTACAAACCTATGCACCTATGCCTGTACCTAAACCTACACTTGTACCTGCACTTATACCTATATCTATACCTATAGGAAGAACCTAAGAGGAACTTGTTTACTGAGTAGGATCACTACCAAACTGAGAAACAAATGCAACCAACACTGAGTTGACCTGAGCCAACTCACCCTGTATAGCTTCCATACCTACATGGATATCATGTATCTTATGGCTAGGAGGAGTACAAGGAGCTTATGGAGTAGCCACTGCTACTAAAACCACTAGAGCATCTAGAATATCTACAACATCTTGCGCATCATGTCTACTTACTTGTCAACCTCTATGGGTAAACCCTGGGGAAAAATAGGATCAGTTAGCTCTTTTTCTTGCAACACCTACCTAATGATGACAATATACCTTATATACTTGAATGCAACCTCTTTTAGGCAAGAGAAAGGCTAATTGATGAGGTTTTTGATAACACTAGGGATTCTTATTATCACCTCCTTCTTTTTCGAGCTCCACAGACTTAAGAAGGTATTACCTATTAAAGATTATTGATACTTCAGCCTATGTATTTGGTGGATTATTTCATTCACTGGTTGTGCACCTAAAAACTCACTGTAACAACTTATAGAATACTTTAGAGATTGCAATGATTGATCTGAAACAGAGTATTATAAGCCAGGCTATGGTTTTGATAACATGAACCAATGAGACAAGGACTTTCATCCTTCTTCCTTTTAATTTCAGGAGGGGTAACCTAATTGATTCACTTTCTAAGGAATCACTAAGATGGACAATATCCTGCTGATATGAGTCCTTAATGAGTTCAACTCGTTTGTTCTAAAAACTAGATGAAATTGATTAATATGTGTATAACTGAATGGAGAAAACACTTGTTAAGCAAACTCTAGATCAGTGCCTATTCTTTGGTCAAAGAGTCAATGAAAACAAATGTCAACAATGATGAACTCATGCAATACTGAAGAATGCCTTACAAACTTCATACAATCCATATTGGATGCCTTACAAACAATCTACTCAACTCAATACTTCTTCATCAAATATTCACAACCATGTCCTTCTCTCTGAAACCATTCATGAAATTTAGCTCTCTCCTTGAGAAAGACTCACAAACAATTAGACAAACTACCTTGTAGTAGGTATATTTTAGATTCCTTACAAATGAAATATACTAGAGCATAAACACAATCTAAAGAGACAAGACAACAATCAGTAGGAACTGCACTGTATTCTCATTAATTCAAATTGTTTCCAAATATCTAGACAGTAAACTCAAGAACTAAACATGAAAAAGTAGTATGCTTTACAATAGAAATCTTCAAACCAATGGTAACTTGTACTGAACCAAGAAGAGACAGGAACAAGAACAAGACCAGGAACCTCCACAGGAACCAGACAAGGAACCTGAATTAGAACCCCCAAAACATAAAAGAGAAGAGAATATATAAGAGAGGAGAAACCCTATTAACTCTGAGATATTCACACTTGTTTCTCCTCAAATATTATTTTTTCTCATCTTGTCTTTTCTTATTAAAGATCTGAACTCCATCGGTGGCCTCAAAAATCTGATTTTGAAACTGTCTTTTCAAATATATGATCTTACTTGCTTCCAAAGTTTACAAAATCTGATTTATTTTGTCTATATCTGAATCCATTTTTCTATTCAAAATCTGAACTTATCCTCTGCAAATCTACTTTATTCCTCCACTGAAAAGTTTCTTTTCAATCTGATCATCCTTCTACAAAATATCTTTGAAATCTGATATTATTTGCCTTTGAACATCTGATTTATCCTCTGATAAATATCTTCCTGTAAATTCATTTGTCAAGTTTTGAAATCAAATAAATATATTTGTTCCATTATGTCCAAATCTAATCTTCATTTCATATCCACAAATCTAATCTTATTCTGCGAAAATTTGATCTCTCCTGTGTTGAAACATCTTCTTAGAATGCATATTTGATAAGAACTTACAATAAAAGACTAAAAAATTATCCTGTGCAGATTTCAAAATCTTAAAATCCTTAATTTTCTACAATTTGCCCAGAATTGACTAGAAATTGACAAGTGTCACCTGTGGGCTGGCTTCTCTAAACTAGTCTTTAACTGTGCTTTAACCCTGGGTCACTTTTTCCTCTTTGTCTCCAAGTCTCTGAGAAACTCACCTAACCATGGTCTGATTTGGAGACATGGCGACTAGCATTAGTCTCATTGTCTCTGAATCATTTCACTATAACTGCCACCTTCTTGTGACCCTACAACTACACAATCTCCATGTCTCTGAAACCCTTTAACTTAACTGTTAACACTCAGCGACCATGCAACAACATCTCGTAGTTTATCCTCAGCATTTGGTGACCACGTGACTGGCGGCTATCTCCTTGTCGAGGTGGTTATCTCCTCCATCTGGCGACCTCGCGACTAACCGCTACCGGTCATTCACCAAGTCTCAGCGGCTATCTTCTAGTGACTACCCGACCGGATGCCACATGTCACTTCCATCAAAATTTACTTTCCTTCATTTTTGGGCATGGAATCTGAGGTGTTGGATGAATGGGTGCACGCGTGGACAGCCTCCTCATCAGCTTCATATTAGTATGTTTGCATTGTTGCTTATAAACCTTCCAAATTCAGCAGTAGGGTGCATGTGGGATAATGAGTTTTATGGTTTTAAAGGCATTTTTGAAATTTGGTTTAAAATATAGGTTTCCACCATGTATTTCAACCTCCAGCACTCAAGGGCCCGCCAAGAGCCTCTAAGCTCTCTTATTTACTATGTAAGTTATCACTTTAGTATATAAATACTAAAAAATGCCACTGCACAAGCAATATGGGACAATGCGTTTTCACTTTTTCTAGTTTTTTGAGAGCTTCCTGTAGAAACTTCTCATCAATGGTGTCATATCTTTGTAAATGGAGACCATGAACATCTTCCAGTGGTCTGGGCGCCCTTCTACATGGAGTTACATTTGCAGATTTTATCTTTAAAACTTTTCAAAAAACTTCCCCCAATATTGCTTTCTGGCGTGTTTTTTCTATGTAAATGTTGTACAGATGGTGGGAAGTTTTGCTAGTTGCATAACCCTTTAAAAAAAACTCTAAAATCCCTCCTCCAACTACTATTGCAATCTACCATGCAATGAAGGTTTGTTTTATAATTTCAAAACCAT
Organism: Thuja plicata; assembly: GCA_018584345.1. Taxonomy (NCBI): domain Eukaryota; kingdom Viridiplantae; phylum Streptophyta; class Pinopsida; order Cupressales; family Cupressaceae; genus Thuja; species Thuja plicata. The sequence continues at coordinate 288,221 of MU225439.1, forward strand.
CAAAACAAAACAAACTATTCCCTCATTCTCTGTGCAAGACACCATGCTTCATTCAAAAGAAATTTGGAATGAGCAATAGGACTGTCTCATCTGACAATCAACTCCAGCAATCGCTTTACCTCTGCTATCTACTTCCCAACATTTTTTTTTATATGCCTATGCAGTACTTACCTTCTCACTCTCAAGTTTGCGGGGGGCCTTGATATGCTTCATCACAGAAGCCACAATCTTCTTCAACAACATTCCATAATCCCCTTCAAATTTAAAACCAAACCCAATGGAGTGTGGCTGTCTTTTTGCAATGGATTTATTATCAATTGACTGATGGAGTTTTGTAAATGGATTTCAAACACATTTTGATTTTAATATCACTTTTCATCCACAAGTCTCCAAAGCATACTGAACCCAAATCTCCATCTTGTAACATGTATCCATCCTCTGTTAGGAACACTTTCCTCGTCACCTATATTTTTTCCATCCAAGTCTTTTATTTTCCAGAATTGATCAACATTGTGAATTCGTGGATCACTGAATTGAGGATTAGGCAAGTTTTCAGAAAGTTTACATCTGTCTGAATGTGGAAGTTTAAAATTTCAAAACATCATTATGCCTGATGTTACAAGATGATGGCGTCTGTATGGAATTCAAATTTGATTTGGCCACCACAAGACCTGCCAATTTCTTGGATCCTATACCGTTTTCCTGCCTCCACCTTTCTTAAAAGATCACTCATAACATTTTGGGATTACATTGTTTTGATATTTTAAAATACAGAAATCCTCCAATTCCCCAAGAGTTGCGCATGATGCATATTTTGTGTTCAAATTAGCATTGGCATCTTGTATTGCTTCCCATACTATGCAGATCTCCTCTCTTTCCAGCGGTGGACCTTCACTTATGGCCAATGCGTGGAGTTTCCAACTGGGTGTTGGATTCCTCTTTTACAATATACTATAACATATTGCATAACCACCAGGCAGATGTATTTTCAAAAGAATGATTTAAAATGAATGTATATATCCTCTGTTTAGTGCATATCTCAAATTTTAAAACATATATCTAATTAATTTATGCTGGAATTTACATTCAGGCATCAAGAATACCGAGAATATGGTACCAAAATTCTTCATTGCTGAGCGTGGGCACCTCTATTTTGTCTTAGGTGTTAAGTTCTTTATTCTCCTTGCCAGTTCCTTCTTTAAATACACTATTTTGACAATAGCATAAGTAGCGCCCTTTAGTTTTAATCATATTTGCTAATTGTATTGTTACAAACCTTTGTGTTAATAATTTGAAATCAGTCTCATCTTTGTCAATTTTCACTCAAACTTTAACTCCTCTGTTCACAAATGCAGCCCCGATGTGCTTCAACTTAAAGTTCAAATACACATTCAAAATATGCCTTCACCTTTTTAGGTACAGAATACTTGTGCAAATTATCTCAATGACATCAAACAAGCCACTTTGTAATCACTTTTGCAAACTGAACCCTTAAATGGCAATTGGCTTCTGGAACTAGTCTAAAAAACTGACTAAAACAAGCAATCTAACTTTGGCACTCGGCAAAAGGATTCATTCATCTACAATAACTATGCATGCAAGAGGGCTTCTTCAAATCCATCTTCTGGTACAATATGCAACTGATTAAACTTAGCAATTCATAAAGCAGTGCAAATGTAAAATGTTGAATCATCATAAATCTCATTTGGATTGGTAATTGCAAAATCACTAAATCACATTATGAAACCTCACCATCAAGTTAGATAGTACACTCATATGGAACAAGCATGATGCCATGATCGGTTTCCAAAAACCTCCTTTAGAAAAAAGTTTATGACTCTTGCAAAATGAGTATTCAGCAAATTTGATTCTGTTCTGAACTGTCAATCTGCCAAAACTGCCTTTGATACTGAGTTCACAAAGTCACTAAAATGAACCTTCAGAATCTTGACCTCTGAACCTGGATTCAATGTCATGTGTAGAATGTAAAACCTTAGTTGTCTTGTTCTGAAAACAAACTATTCAACTCATACCAATCTGCAAATGTTAGCATCTTAACAATTTTCTGAACTTAAACCATGCAAATATGCAGAAAAGTGATTTGGATTTAATTTGGAAACGTGATCAACTGGATTGATCAAAATCTAGAAATCTTCAAAGGGGTTCATTTCTAGGTCTATAATGCAGAACATCCTCCAATTAAACTTGACCTCATACTGGGTGCAAACAGGGAAACCACAAAGTATGTGACATAATTCTGAATTCTGCATTTTCAGTGAAATTTTAATAAATTAGAAATGGAAAGGCCCTGGAAAAGTGAATAACTAGATTGGCAAGAATCTGTAAATCCTTAGGTGAGTACACTCTTATGTTCACAATACGAGGGACAACTCAATTATCCAAAATGTTCAATTGAGTACACATTTTCAAGACCTCAAAGTGGACAACTTAGCAATTCTGTACTTGAAAACTCAGGAAATCAGAATTATTCACCAATGGAATGGTTCTAAAAAATTTATCATCTAATTTCATAGGGATATACAAACTAGAAATATTGGTTCATTGTCATGCTTAAAATACCTGGGAACACACCATGATGTCATACCTATCCATTTGATCAAAGATGTAGGCCTTCAAAATAAGGCATTCAGAAATCTGCATTCAACAACTTTTGGAAACTTAACAAAGTGCCAACAGAATCAGACTGGCAAATTGCACAAATGGATTCATCATGATTTGGAAACTGGAAAATATGAAGCATGTGACCACTGCAATATAGTACAAAAGGAATTCTCTCAATTGAATCATCTGGTCAAAAGTTATAACCAGTCAAACTGGGCTATTCAGATTTTTGAGTAGAACAAAGATGTAAACAGTTTTGAGCAACCAACTTTGGGGAATATGGAAACTTATCAAATGGATTGATAATGACCTGAGATCAAAAACATAAGCTCTCTAATATGCATGTAACACATTCCCAAAGAACTGACTTATGAAACTCAACAGGGTGTAAGATATTCAGAAGCAAACTAGGCCCCAGACAACAAAATGACACTTTAGCAAAATGCAGATTTAGGTGACCACCTCAAAATGACTATTCCCTAAACATATCAAATTTGGAATTTAGGAGTTGGAACCCATTTCATATGTGAAATGAAAGGTACTGAACCTTCTTCCCAATTGGAACCTCATGAAAATCATCCGGGTACCCTTACAAGCATTTAAACTAAGCCTTCTCACCAAAGTTTTTTCAGGGTACTCACCTTGCTTAATTGAAAATTTTAACATGGTCACTCCAAATTTGTTCCAAATTCGAGAGAACCAACAGTGGCTCTGACTGAGGATGGTTTAAATGCATGTTTATACCGAGAACTGCAGATCTCTGGGTAGCAGACCACCCCAAAACTTCAAATCAGATTTTATCCTTTTCTCTTTCACTTTCTCTTTCACCTCTCAAAACTTTTCAAAAAATGGCGAAACCTCTAACTGAAAGCAAACACACAACTGAAAGGGAAAGCTACTGTACAATATGTCCACTATCTACAAGAGGCCTGAAGCCCCAAAACTGAGATCAACTCTTACCTCTGTCAAACACAAAGCTCTTTGCCCCATGTTTCAAGAATATGATAACAATACCACTCCTATCTGTCTGGTCCAATCCACTGTCATCCTGTAACAACTCGTCACATGACAAAAAATCTGCATATTCTTCATATGAGCCTCTATAAACATTAGGCAGATTGTCATCATAAAAAATGTGGCATATACATGTCACATTTGTTAGATAAGAACATACTTTGATATCTGTGACATTAATCATCTTTCATTTGTAAACCACAACTAAAAAACTCATCATTCAACTGAAAGGAGGGATACTCCACCTCTGTCATACTGCTTGGGCAAGCATCATTAGGTTCATTCACATTAATAACTTGCAGATCAAAGGAGAAAGAAGACTGAACCTTACAACATTCACCATTTAAAACATGATTCAGCCCTTTCTATAATGGATTCAGAACAATAATCTGAGAAACATCAAAATTTGGATCATTATGAACAACAGGGATCTGATGCATGTTATTTTGAACCTTTTTGAAAGAGAAAGAACAAGTTTCAGCTTTGTCCTTATCATAACATGACCATTTTATGTCATAATCCATATTCTGCTCTTCAGAATAGAAGTGATCCTGCAACTTGTTAGTGGTTTGCATATATAAACCCTAAAGAGCTCTCATGTAAATTTCTATCCTCACACAATTCACTAACTTTCTGGTGGGTGGGAGGGAGAATATCAAGAAACACATTTGGCAACTGCATATGTTGAGTGACTAAAAGTTCATCATAAAATGATTTTATGGAAGATTTAGAATCAGAGGAAGATTCATAATCAACACCACTATCCCATTTAGTACTCAATATCATACCTGAAATCTCTTCATCTTTTGAATCTGAATACACACTGATGCTCTCATTATCTGAAAAATCAAATTGAATCTTGTTGTAATCTTGTGAAAAAGAATTGTAAGGAAAATGAGAAATATTAGTATCACAACTCTGAGCATCTGATATATATTCCTTGTAAAAATCAATATGTATGAAATGTTGAAATTGAAGTCTTTCATTCTTTGAAAATCTAAGATATTCACAAGACAATAATTCTGAAAACTCTTCACTATGCAGTGAATCATTGTCATCTTTTACATCCATTACCTCATTGTCTTTTTGTATGATGCTGCAAATTTTTTCTTGGTTGGAGTCTTGTAGTGAAACCTCTGAAAACATATCACCTTGTGTAAGATCTTCACTACAAACACTCATGTCTGCATCATAGTTGTCTTCTTGTTGGCTACATATATCTTTCTCATTATCTTGCTGCTCATAAACTCATTAACAATATCAATGTCAACAATATCCTCACCAGCAGTAGACTCTCCATCATCACTAAACATGTATTCATCTTTATTACTTTCAATATCATTAAATTCAGATACAATGTTATATTTATCACTAGATTCTTCAATAATCTCAGACATTTCAGATTCACTATCATTGTTTTCAACATTTGATATATCTTTAGAAGAAGCATCCTCTAAACCCTTTATCCATTCTATAAATTGCTGAAAAAATTCTACCCTCTAAGAACTTGATAACTTACATGTATGAGGGAAACAAATTTGAACAAATAACTCAACCCATACATACTCTTGAGGACAAAAAATGGTACCGTAGCCTTTTAGCTTACCAGCAAATCTTATGTAGAAATCATTTGGTGATTCTCCTTCCTCTTTTCTCATGTGTCCTTGTAAGAGTAGCATCACCCTTTCTTGAAGTCTTTTCCTCAACATATTTGTCTCTGCTTTGATAAGATCAAACTCTGATATAAGATCTTTTGATTCAAATATGTCATGTTCTTCACTGTGCTCTTTATCCTCATACTACTCTACATCACTAAACTACTCAAAATCACTAAATCTTTTAATAAAACAAGCCTCTAATGCTTCCATGGATTTTATTGAGCCATGAGGTAAATCTCTAAACCAGTCTCTTGCAATATCAACTAAGGATATTACAAAAAGTTTCATC
>MU225439.1:294797-309110 GCA_018584345.1 Thuja plicata
CTGGTTATGCACCTAAAACCTCACTGTAACAACTTATAAAATACTTTAGAGATTGCAATGATTGATCTGAAACAGAGTATTATAAGCCAGGCTATGGTTTTGATAACATGAACCAATGAGACAAGGACTTTCATCCTTCTTCCTTTCGATTTCAGGAGGGGTAACCTAATTGATTCACTCTCTAAGGAATCACTAAGATGGACAATATCCTACTGATATGAGTCCTTAATGAGTTCAACTCGTTTATTCTAAAAACTAGATGAAATTGATTAATTTGTGTATAACTGAATGGAGGAAACACTTGTTAAGCAAACTCTAGATCAGTGCCTATTCTTTAGGCAAAGAGTCAATGAAAACATATGTCAACAATGATGAACTAATGCAATACTGAAGAATGCCTTACAAACTTCATACAATCCAGATTGGATGCCTTACAAACAATCTACTCAACTCAATACTTCTTCATCAAATCTTCACAACCATGTCCTGCTCTCTTCAACATTTCATGAAATTTATCTCTCTCCTTGAGAAAGACTCACAAACAATTAGACAAACTACCTTATAGTAGGTATATTTCAGATGCCTTACAAATGAACTATACTAGAGCATAAACCAAAATCTAAAGAGACAAGACAATAATGAGTAGGAACTACACTATATTCTCATTAATTCAAATTGTTTCCAAATATCCAAACAGTTAACTCAAGAACTAAACATGAAAAAGTAGTATGCTTTACAATAGAAATCTTCAAACCAATGGTAACTTGTACTGAACCAAGTAGAGACATGAACAAGAACAAGACCAGGAACCTCCACAGGCACCAGACAAGGAACCTAAATCAAAACCCCCAAAACAGAAAAGAGAAGAGAATATATAAGAGAGAAGAAACCCTATTAACTCTAAGATATTCACACCTATTTCTCCTCAAATCTAATTTTTTCTCATCCTGTCTTTTCTTAGTAAAGATCTGAATTCCATCAGTGGCCTCCAAAATCTGATTTTGAAACTGTCTTTTCAAATATATGATCTTACTTGCTTCCAAAGTTTACAAAATCTGATTTATTTTGTCTATATCTGAATCCATTTGTCTGTTCAAAATCTAAACTTATCCTCTGTAAATCTACTTTATTTCTCCACTAAAAAGTCTCTTTTCAATCTGATCATCCTTCTGCAAAATATCTTTGAAATCTGATATTATTTGCCTTTGAACATCTGATTTATCCTCTGATAAATATCTTCCTGTAAATTCATTTGTCAAGTTTTGAAATCAAATAAATATATTTGTTCTATTATGTCCAAATCTAATCTCCATTTCATATCCCCAAATCTGATCTTATTCTGCAAAAATTTGATCTCTCCTGTGTTGAAACATCTTCTCGGAATGCATATTTGATAAGAACTTACAATAAAAGACTAAAAAATTATCCTGTGCACATTTCAAAATCTTAAAATCCTCAATTTTCTAAAATTTTCCCAGAATTGACTAGAAATTGACAAGTGTCACCTGTGGGTTGGCTGCTCTAAACTAGTCTTTAACTGTGCTTTAACTCTGGGTCACTTTTTCCTCTTTTTCTCCAAGTCTCTGAGAAATTTTCCTAACCATGGTCTGATTTGGAGACATGGCAACCAGTATTAGTCTCATTGTCTTTGAATCATTTCACTCTAACTGCCACCTTCTCGTGACCCCATGACTACACAATCTCCATGTCTCTGAAACCCTTTAACTTAACTGCTAACATTCAGCAACTAGGCGATAGCATCTGGCAGTTTATCCTTAGCATCTGACGACCACGCGACTGGCAGTTATCTCCTCGTCGTGGCGGTTATCTCATCCATCTGGTGACCTCGTGACTAACCGCTACCGGTCAGTCGCCAAGTCTCAGCGGCTATCTCCTTGGCGGATATCTTCTGGCGACTACCCGACTGGATGCCACGTGTCACTTTCATCAAAATTTACTTCCCTTCATTTTTGGGGATGGAAATTGAGGCATCAGATGACTAGGTGTGCGCATGGAGAGCCTCCTCATCAGCTTCATATTAGTATGTTTGCATTGTTTCTTATAAACCTTCCAAATTCCGTAGTAGGGTGCATGTGGGATAATGAGTTTTATGGTTTTAAATTCATTTTTGAAATTTGGTTTAAAATATAGGGTTCCACCATGTATTTCAACCTCCAACACTCAAGGGCCTGCCAAGAGCCTCTGAGCTCTCTTATTTACTATGTAAGTTAGTGCTTTAGTATATAAATACTATAAAACGCCACTACACAAGCAATATGGGACAATGCGTTTTCACTTTTTCCCATTTTTTGAGAGATTCCTATAGAAACTGCTCATCAATGGTGTCATATATTTGTAAATGGAGACCATGAACATATTCCAATGGTTTGGGCACCCTTCTCCATGGAGTTACATTTGCAGATTTTATCTTTAAAACTTTTCCAAAAACTTCCCCCAATATTGCTTTCTAGCGTGTTTTTCCTCTGTAAATGCTGTACAGATGTTTGGAAGTTTTACTAGTTGCATAACCCTTTAAAAAAAACTCTAAAATCCCTCCTCCAACTGCTACCACAGTCTACCATGCAATGAAGGTTTGTTTTATAATTTCAAAACCATCAAAATAGAACAAAGTATTCCCTCATTCTCTGTGTAAGACACCATGCTTCATTAAGAAGAAATTTGGAATGAGCAATAGGACTGTCTCATCTGACAATGAACTCCAGCAATCGCTTTACCTCTGCTATCTACTTCCCAACATTTGTTTTATATGCCTATGCAGTACTTACCTTCTCACTCTCAAGTTTGCGGGGGGCCTTGATATGCTTCATCACAGAAGCCACAATCTTCTTCAACAGCATTCCATAATCCCCTTCAAATTTAAAACCAAACCCCATGGAGTGTGGTTTCTCTTCGCAATGGATTTACTATCAATTGACTAATGGAGTTTGTAAACGGCTTTCGAACACATTTTGATTTTAATATCACTTTTTATCCGCAAGTCTCCAAAGCATACTGAACCCAAATCTCCATCTTGTAACATGTATCCATCGTCTATTAGGAGCACTTTCCTCGTCACCTATATTTTTTACATCCATGTCTTTGATTTACCGGAAATGATCAACATTGTGAATTCCTGGATCACTGAGTTGAGGATTAGGCAAGTTTTCAGAAAGTTTAGATCTGTCTGAATGTGGAAGTTTAAAATTTCAAAACATCACTATGCCCGACGTTACAAGATGATGGCGTCTATATGGAATTCAAATTCAATTTGGCCAACACAAGACCTACCAATTTCTTGGATCCTATACCGTTTTCCTGCCTCCACCTTTCTTAAAAGATCACTCATAACATTTTGGGATTACATTGTTCTGATATTTTAAAATACAGACATCCTCCAATTCCCCAAGAGTTGTGCATGATGCATATTTTGTGTTCAACTTAACATTGGCATCTTGTATTGCTTCCCATACTGTGCATATCTCCTCTCTTTCCAGCAGTGGACCTTCACTTATGGCCAATGCATGGATTTTCCAACTGGGTGCTGGATTCCTCTTTTACAATATACTATAACATAATGCATAACCACCAGGTAGATGTATTTTCAAAAGAATGATTTAAAATGAATGTATCTATCCTCTGTTTAGTGCACATCTCAAATTTTAAAACATATATCTAATTAATTTATGCTGGAATTTCCATTTAGGCATCAAGAATACCGAGAATATGGCACCAAAATTCTTCATTGCTGAGCGTGGGCACCTCTATTTCGTCTTAGGTGTTGAGTTCTTTATTCTCCTTGCCAGCTCCTTCTTTAAATACACTGTTTTGACAATAGAATAAGTAGTGCCCTTTAGTTTTAATCATATTTTCCAATTGTATTGTTACAAACCTTTGTGTTAATAATTTGAAATCAGTCTCATCTTTGTCAATTTTCACTCAAACTTTAACTCCTCTATTCACAAATGCAGCCCCGATGTGTTTCAACTTAAAGTTCAAATACACATTCCAAATATGCCTTCGCCTTTTCAGGTACATAATACTTATGCAAATTATCTCAATGACATCAAACTAGCCACTTTGCAATCACTTTTGCAAACTGAACCCTTAAATAGCAACCGGCTTCCAGAACTAGTCTCAAAAACTGACTGAAACAAGCAATCTGATTGTGGCACTCGCCAAAAGGATTCATTCATCTACAATAACTATGCATGCTAGAGGGTTTCTTCAGATTCATCTTCTGGTACAATATGCAACTGATTAAACTTAGCAATTCATAAAGCAGTGCAAATGTAAAATGTTGAATCATCATAAATCTCATTTGGATTGGTTATTGCAAAATCGCTAAATCACATTCTGAAACCTCACCATCAAGTTAGATAGTACACTCATATGGCACAAGCATGATTCCATGATTGGTTTCCAAAAACCTCTTTTAGACAAAAATTTATGACTCTTGCAAAATGAGTATTCAACAAAGTTGATTCTATTCTGAACTGTCAATCTACCAAAACTGCCTCTGATACTAAGTTCACAAAGTCACTAAAATGAACCTTCAGAATCTTGACCTCTGAACCTGGATTCAATGTCATGTGTAGAATGAAAAACCTCAGTTGTCTTGTTCTGAAAACAAACTATTCAACTAATACCAATCTGCAAATGTTAGCATCTTAACAATTTTCTGAACTTAAACCATGTAAATATGCAGAAAACTGATTGGGATTTAATTTGGAAAAGTGATCAACTGGATTGATCAAAATCTGGAAATCTTCAAAGTGGTTCATTTCTAGGTCTATAATGTAGAACATCCTCCAATTACATTTGACCTCAAACCGGGTGCAAACAAGGAAACCACAAAGTATGTGACATAATTCCGAATTCTGCATTTTCAGTGAAATTTTAATAAATTGGAAATGGAAAGGCCCTGGAAAAATGAATAACTGGATTGGCAAGAATCTGTAATTCCTCAGGTGAGTACACTCTTATGTTTGAAATACAAGGGACAACTCAATTATCCAAAATATTCAATTGGGTACACATTTTCAAGACCTCAAAGTGGACAACTTAGCAATTTTGTACTTGAAAACTCAGGAAATCATAATTATTCACCAATGGAATTGTTCTAAAAAACTTATCATCTGATTTCATAGGGTTCTGAAAAATGGAAATATTGGTTCATTGTCATGCTTAAAATACCTAGGAACACACCATGATGTCATACCTATCCATCTGATCAAAGATGCAAGCCTTCAAAATAAGGCATTCAGAAATCTGCATTCAACAATTTTTGGAAACTTAACAAATTGTCAACAGAATCAGACTGGCAAACTGCACAAATGGATTCATCATGATCTGGAAACTTGACAATATGAATTATGTGACCATTGGAACATGGTACAAAAGGAATTCTCTCAATTGAATCATCTGGTCAAAAGTTATAACCAGTCAAACTGGGCTATTCAGATTTTTGAGCAGAACAAAGATGTAAACAGTTCTGAGCAACCAACTTTGGGGAATATGGAAACTTATCAAATGGATTGATAATGATCTAAGATCAAAAACATAAGCTCTTTGATATGCATGTAACACATTCCCAAAGTAGTGACTTATGAAACTCAATAGGGTGCAAGATATTCAGAAGCAAACTAGACCCCGGACAACAAAATGACACTTTAGCAAAATGCAGATTTAGGTGACCACCTCAAAATGACTATTCCCTAAACATATCAAATTTGGAATTTAGGAGGTGGAACCCACTGCATATGTGAAATGAAAGATACTGAACCTTCTTCCCAATTGGAACCTCATGAAAATCATCCGGGTACCCTTACAAGCATTTAAACTAAGTCTTCTCACCAACGTTTTTTCAGGGTACTCACCTTGCTTAACTGAAAATTTTAACATGGTCAACTCCTCGCCTATGAGGAACCTGTCTGTCAGGAACAATAGCTCCTCTACCTCTCATCTTGAATCTACCAATACCAACTGTACTTATAGATGGTCTATTACCATGGTCAACCTTTGACTCATAAAGTCTCATACCACCTCTTTTACAAATAATACAAGGAATAGAAATATTGTTGGCGTCATGCGATACTCTACCCAGCAATACTCTGCCACCTGGTACCCTACCTGTTGGAGCTCAAACAAATCTACATCTATGAGGACTAACAAATCTACACCCTTGAACCTAGACTTCTCTTAGTCTACAATGTCCTCCCTGGTCATCATCCTGATCATCATCATCATTATCATCATCTGAATCTGGATGATCAATATCAGGAACTGGATCTGCAGGATCTATAAACTAAGGAAACTCATGTTGCCTGTACCACGTAGTGTATTGGGGAGTAGCTTCTAAATCCTCAATTTCATCACCATAATCCCACTCTATTAGTCTAAGGCCTAAGACCTCAAGTCTAGAAGCTTGATAATCAACACTAGGCACCCACAATGATCTATCTCCCTGAAATCGATCCTAATGAGATAAACCTTGTGGTAAATTTTAACTACAGACAAAATGTCTCAGAACTCTCAACAGATAGAATCTCTCAATGATGAAGATTGTGTGAGAAATGAAACAACATTAAGTGAATAAGTATGGTATCTCCTAATCATCCTCACTCCAACCCTCACAGCCAAGATATGATCTCCAACATACCTCATCCAGATCATCCAACATCCTCCTATAGTACTCTAATTTTCCCAACCTAGGCTGAATAATGATTCCCTAATTAGTATACACATAGGGATAACCTTGAGGATGAGACCTATTCGCTATAGGCCTTGCTATTGGAATATTCTCCCAAGCACACAACAATAATAAGACTGCATCAGAACATAGTGCAGTACTGTGACAATAGAAAACATGATATAAGTCATGATAGATATGTGATAATAAAAATTATCCCCAGGAAAATCAGCAAGGATGAGAAATCATATCCTCCAAAATCCTACCCCATATAAAAACAAAACTATGACCACATTTGTCTAGCATCAGAAATTCACTAACTAAAGATGCCAGAATAGAAGGAAGAGGAGCATATAACTATCACATCCGTTGCTAAGGAATGGTCTCATCACCAATGTCCTCAACACTTAAAACTTGTCTGTAGGATGCTTCATCATAAACTGAATCATAACATATGAGCTCACCCATGGTCAGAATCCACAATAATCTATAAACAGCTTATGGTGTAATTGTCATCTCGCCCATCGATAGGCGAAGGGTATTATGATATGAGTGCCACTACTCTGCTAAAGCGGTCAACAAACCCCAATTTACTCAAAATCATGGCCTCTACAAAATGTATCCCAATCTACATAGCTTTATCATGCACATTTCCCTAGTAGACATGTCAGGGACCATATCTAGCGGCCAAGGATAGATACCTCGGACCATTAATTTCCTAGACGAAACCTGATTTAATCAAAACACAATCAATCAGTTAAAACCGTCAAGTTGATAATCTACAGTCAGTAAACCTATTCAATCCAAATCATAATCAATCCTATATCACTATTCTTGAGCACATGAAATTATTTTGTTTCTCTAGATTTGGCGAATAAAGTATCAAATTAATCTAATCAATCATCCTAAGCGACTTAGTTTTACTAACATCAACACACATATAGATGAAGTTTATGATTGACATCATTCTATTTTGTATAAAATCAACATCATATGAGGGATATTAATATAAAATAATGTAAATGAGAAAGAGATTACTTCATCAGAGGCAAAGTTGCATAATTTGGGTTATTTTTACCTAAACGCAGAAGGAGTGAATAAGACTTTGGAGATTCCTAGATGTTCCTAAACCTTCCTAATATTTCCTAAACTATGAAAATGCACTATTTTATCTTGTATAGATTCTATTTCAATTTTGAACATGCACTGGGCATGCATAGGCACTATAGGACATCATGGAAGCACCCAAAAACCTTGCAAATGCCCATTCAGGGGTATAGGCACTAGAAAAACTAACATAGGCGAAAAACATTTATATGAAAGTTGTAAGATAATATCAAACTATAGCATGGTCACTACAAGATAACATGGAAGTGCTTTGACATGCGGCATAGGTGCTCAAATACATGGGAAAAGCAAGAAAAACATGGAAAAACATTGAAATTCAAGGAAAAACATAAAATACAGAAAGAAAGATAAGAGACGGGGAACATAATGGATTTCCATACACTCTCAAATGTTGATAATGCTTTCGACACTCAAATCTATGATCTCTAGTTGGCACCACCACTATCTCTAGCAGAGGAAAAAATCAAATTTTTACATAGAGAGGAGGTGAAAATGAGAAGAAAGAATACCATTTTACCCTCTTAAACTTACTTTTTCACTTTTTGAGTGAAATTTTTTGTTTCTTTTTGCTGGGAAAATAATCACATGATTTAATCAAAAGAAAAATTATTTCAACATTTCAATTTGGGCATGGGGAGAGGATTTATTTTTTTCAAGAAATACATGGAAACCACGATATTCTAGAAATTGATTGAAATTTGGACATCTTTGGAAATTCAAAATCAATTTTGATTCATTTCCTGAGGGGCATACGATCATGATAATGGGGAATCAAATTCATCAAATCATCAGTGGGGCATTAAAAATCAATTTTCATCAGGAATCACACCGAGGTTTTATCACATTGAGGGGTTTTATTACATCGAGGTTTCATCATATTGACATCAATCAATGGATCCAACATCAAATCAAATCAAGCATCAATTCATCAGTGAATCAAACATGAGTGATTATTTGAACCAACATGCTTCGCACATTGCTTCAAAGAGGGGAATTTGTAGACACCCTAAATTGGCCAAAATAAATTAAATGCAATTCAATCTTGAATTCAAATCAAGCATTTGAACATCAAAGCATGAATTAATTAAAATCAAAGCTATTGGATTAATTAAATAAAAAAAGGTCAAATAATTGTGCAATTGATTTTAATCAATTAATTGTATAGTTTATTTAAAATTTTATCCAACCCATTCAAGGGAACCCATGGCTAAATTAATTAATTAAATGCATTTATTCTCACCAACCACAAAAGGAAAAAAACTCAATGAACCAATGAGAATTAAGGAATGAGCTCACATGGATCAAGGAAATATCAATTCTACACTGCTCATCTTGGAAAATACATCTTGACCATTCATCTTTGTCTCTTTGTCACAATATTTTAAACCACCGATTTGACTCAACCTTAATCAAGGTTATTCACTCTACCCCTTGCCCTTTGAAAATCCTATAAATAGGATGCATTCTAAGAGAAAAAACCAATTCACATCCATTGACATTCTCATATGCATTATAGTTAAATTGTGCATCCATGCTTAGCATAGCTTGAATTATTTAAGCTTTGTTTTGGCATCTTTAGTTTAAATTGCATCATACTTCATGTTGTTTTAGTTTAATTTTCTTATCATGTAGCTTAATCTCTAAATTCTCATTATAGGATTGTCACTTTGGGAATGCTTAAAAATGTGAGAGCATGGTTTTAGCTTCCTAGTTAGAGAGAGATGAGACAATTTTAACTGTTCAATTTGATGTTTTAGCATGCTATATCTTTGAATACCTTCAAATTGATAGAATTGAGTTAATGTTTTATGAATATGCATTAAAGTGTTTAGATTATGTTTTTAATAAGGAGAGATTTAATTATTTCATACCTTTTGTCTTCCTCTTTCTTTTTTGGCATCCCTTCACCCTATTGTTGGTGATTCTTGGTTATGGTGGTTGGTGGCTCCTTGATTCAGTTTTTCTACTGACATTTTTTACCCTATCTTGTATGAGTAGTTGCAGGTACATTCCTTGTAGTTTTTTCATGGAGGATAGTGTGCTTTTAACCCTTTAGGTCTCTCTACGAGTGTCTTTGTGATTTTTTCCTAGAGAGCTTGTTGGACCTCTAGTTTTAGAGATGGTATATTTATTGGGGCTGAATTTTTAAGGAGAGAGAGCTTTGATGATGCTGGCCTTGTTTGAATACTAAATTTTGCAAAATTTTATGCTTTCTAAAGATTAAAAAAATTAAAATTCCATCAAATAGATATTGTTCATGGTGTTGTGCACATGTCATCACTAGGCTTTTGTATTTAATCCACCAGGGAGAGAACTTAGCAAAGGTTGAAGCTACTAAATTTTTATTTTTTATCACCAAAATTTTATTATCTATGGATACAATGTTTCTCTTGACTCTAGATCACTCTTAGCATCAATCTGAAGATATTTATTTCCTAGAATTCATAAACCATCAATATTTATCTATATATAAAAATATATCTCATATATGATCTATAAATTTATTTGCAGCCATATACAATAATTTTGTCCAAATTATTCTTTATAACGACTATATTTGTCATCTATTATGCTTACTAGTAAATTTTGTATAGCTTTAACAAAGTATTATCATATCTAACTTTGGCATTCCTTTTCTTAATGGGCCGTGGGAAACAAAATATAGTTTATAACAAAACCGAACATCTAGTACTTAAGTCATGTTGAGTTCTATTCATGATCAGAGGAATCTTCATTTTTGCATTTCTTTTCTCCATCCCTTCCATTCTCCTCATCGCTTTTATCAACTTATTCCTCTGTAAGAAACTAGTCAAGCGCCTTCCATTCCTCACAAACCCTCACATGCATTATACTAAGTGGAAACATCCAGTCCCACTTAATTTTTGGGTGTCTTTCCTCAAACTTTTTGGGATCTTTAATCACAAGGATAAGATATAGTTGAATCAATTTATCTCTAATACGATATTCGTTGCGTGCAGGAATATATAAGTTATCATCAATATTTTTCAATACCAAGTCTACTTCTTCCAGCAAATATTTCTTGAACAAACTAGAACATAACTCAATTATTGTTGCTTTATCTATATCAATGTGTAAAATTTTAGTAGAAAACATGGTTATCACCTTAGTATTGTTCTTTGGGGGGTCTTCAATCTTTGAAAACTCCTCTCTGATAATCTTCATAATCTCTCTAAAGATTAAACTATGTTAAACCTTCATGAGTTTAACTAGATTCTTCTCTCTAATCTCACTCCATAAATACTTTTCTCTCTTCCCATCCTTCATCTTAATTGGCATATCCATTATATTTTTTATCAACTATGAAGTGAATGCACAAGCCTAAAGCCTATCTTACCTTTTTAACACTGACAATTTGTGGGAAAGATTAGCTCAAACAGGCTTCCAGTTCAGTTCTGACTCCTAAGATCTATACAGGATCTGATATTAATGGAATTTTTTTCTCATAAAGGCTATCATCTCAGTTGTGACTCCTAAGAGTCCGTATAGCGCCACTCGAAAATTTAACAAGAACCAATTATATTTTTAATAATATAATTTATTAAGTAAGATAGTTATAACAAATTTTTTAATAATATTAGTGCTTAAATGTTTTTTTTTGTTAAATATCATTTTCTCATCATTGGGAATTCATGCTTAAAGCCCTATTTTGAAGTTGTGAATATAGTTATGTGTTACTTCTCAAGTCGTATGTGTAAGTCATTTTTCAGGTCACGAAGTCGCACATTGGGGTTGCTCACCATCTCAACTCTATATTAATATTATAGGTGTGCGATTCTGAAGATGAATAAATGTTATGTAAACATCTAAAATATAAAATTTTACATCATTAATCATGTTGAGGGGTCGCATCCTTCAGGTTTTTATGTTGAGAAGTTGTGAAATGAGTATGTGCATCAGTTCTCGAGTCTTTTTATCATTAGAAGAATCGTTATTTCAAAGTTGAGCATTTAGAAATTAATGCAAAGTGACACTTCTCAACTGGTAAAAGAAAGAAGAAAATGATGTTGAGAAGTCACAAAGAGGCCTAGCACAGCTTCAGAAAGGTTATTTCAAACTACTGAGAAGTTGAGAAGATGCTGAGATAACCGTCGTGCAACTTCTCAAGAGTAAATGATAGAAAGGTTATAAAGGCTCCAAATTTGAGAAAAGGAACATTGAATATCATACACATTTCACAACTTCTGATGGTTAAGAAAGGTATGAGCTTAGTGGTCATGAAGATGAGAACTGACATTTTATGCTTTGCATGACTTCTCAAGGTTGAATAATGAGGATCTATTGAATACAATTTTTTATTTTATGTATCTTCCTTGATTTAATTTTTTTGTTTAGCCTATGCAATAATACTTTTTTTATAAGCAAAAGACATGTGGAACTATAATATATTATGGAAAATATAACTGAAAGAGATATTTTTCTGATTCTGTCCAAATCCACGCATGTAGAATTTATGGTTCAAGGTGATGTAGTAGTTGAGGTATGCATGCTTGGCTATTAAAAAAATACAGAGCAAGGGATAATTTATCGTTAACATAGCATTGAGAACACCAGAGCATTTCTAGTGAGTGCTCAGTAGAATTTCCAGAAATAAAAATCAAAATTTCATAGAGCTTTCATTAAATTTAGTAGTGTGATACAAAGAAATCATTGAGCAAGGATCACCTGATGTTGTTGAAGTGACAACACAACAAGCCTTGACAAAGACAAAGAAACCTACAATATTTCCTGAAGAATGGATAAAATTATTTCCAGGAACATCAAATGCACAGTCTTCAAATGATCAGGGATAGAGCAATCCAAACTGATTCTGTAGAGAGGCAATATTCCCTAACACTTAAGGCTATAATATCTTTAATTTTTTCTACAAAAATAGGCTTATGTAACCACCCTTGTGCAAACCCTGTGAGATAAATTTGGGAAAATTAATTTTTCCTGATATTTTTGTTGACATTTATATGATGACGGCATTTATTTAGGAATATGACCCTATAACACAAGTTTTTAGAAGAAAGGACTGGTTAGTGGTATGCATAATTGACAAAGCCTCATTCAATCAGACATTTAGTCTAATAGTGGCCATGAGTGTACATATATATTTGGATGTCGAAGATTCCACATTGTATAGATAATCAGATTATTACAAGGGTAAAATATTACGCAAATATATTCCCAAGGAGAAGAAGAAAGCTGCAATTTTACCCAAGAAGCTAGACTTTGACCTATTCTGGGGGTTTTTCAAGAATACCATCTATAGGTTGCACAAGGTTTTGGGGATGTATAAAGAGCTCACTGTGATGCCCAATATCTTGGTAATGGCATCTGATGTCCAAGAAATGTACACAAACAAGGAGTTCTATTATGTTGGCTAAATAATTGTTCAAATTCATACATAGATGGTAGTGGCCAAGGAGTGCATCAAGAAAGGGTTCCTTCCCTTAATAGAAGATTAATTATGCAAAAAGGTGCTATTGTAAACTCTCCTATACAACACAATTGAGGTGATGTTTTATTATTTTACAATTTTTATGTTATGAGAGTTTGTGGATGTACACAACCACCCCACATACTGCCTAGATTTATTCTTGAGAGGTTGGTTACCATTGATGTTTTATGGCAACTGATCATGGTGGAGAGAGAACACCTGATTGGGAAACATAAGGGGACCCTATTTCTAAGAACATGACATATAGGAGACTTCACTATAGGGAGGAATTCCCTAGACCCTATTCATTATTTCCTTAGGCATTATTGGTTAGCTTCTAGGTAGGCAAGGGTTTATGATCCATAAGATTTTATGAGGCAGACCTTGAGGACTATGAGAAACCATCCAATGACTCAAACTCAACCCCTAATAGAATAAGATTTGATTAGAAACATCTTGGATGAAAATGAAGAAAAAGAAAGAGTAAGGAAACAGAAGGATGTACTAAGAGTGGTGGCAGAGTTTATGAAAAATTGTAAGAAGAATGAAAAGAATGAAAACTTAAACAAGTATTAATCCAAGAAAATGAAATGTTGGAAGATTTTACCAAAACCAAAGGAGAGAAGATTGCAAGATCAACCACAAAGCACTTCAATAATCCAACAATGAGCCAAGAGATTTTGGTAAGGGGAAAAGCAAATAAAAACCCCTTTGTGAATAAGAATATGGCAAAAAGCCTAAAAGATGAGAGCAATGAGCTCAATACAATAATGAGAGCAATGAGAGATTGAGAGAGAGAGGAGAAGATTATTCAAACTACTGTGTGAGAGACATCTCTTAAGTAGAGATGAGTGGAGGAGTTTGCATGTAACTCCCTTCTCCTATGGATGCCACATTCCTATTGTGTGTGTGACAAACGTGTGATTGCTCTTAAGGAGGAATATCTATTTTCCTTATTAAAGGAATTACAAAATAGTGACATGTCCTCTTACATGGACTAGAGGACAAATACAATAGGATACCTTGGTTTATCCTTTTAATTACATATTTTCAA
>MU225439.1:322521-333908 GCA_018584345.1 Thuja plicata
AAGACATCAATATAAGCTGAAACTAAATCAGAACATAAACATCTCAAAAGTACCCTGATTACAAAATCAGGTGCTGAATATATAACACAGGATTCCACCGATCCTCAAATGTATAAAAAGTCTCTCTAATAGTCAAAGTATGTCAAAGCATAAACTACTGAAAGCATGAGAACAAAATAGTAAAACTATAACAGTCTAATGTAGGTCTCACACCAAAGGACTCACCCTATTAGCAGTGACTAATACTTTGTTACAAGCATCTAAAGTACCATTACATACTACCTTGTTAAAGGATTTAATGCCATTGTTACAATGTTTACCCTGATAGGGGATTTAAAATAATATATTCTTATTAGAGACTACCCGGTTAAGGGATTTTAGATTGTTGAAATTATTAGGAATACAAAAAATGAATAGACCCATGAAATACACTTAAGAATGCTAATCATATTCTTTTATGCTTTGTTCTATATTTGAACTCTATTCTAAATCTTCTTTGTACAATCTTCTCTGCAATCATTGTCCAAGATCAAATACTTCAATTATTTCTTCACAACATATATCACTTGCAACTTCTTCAACTACATCATATATTAACAACAGTTATCAGGTCTTATAGCCTTTTACCTTTGATTACAAACCTAGTTAGGGTTTATGTTTCTCTCCAAAATTTATTTTTCAATTACAACAAACTCATAGAAACATTACAATATCATCGCTTTGTCCAAAAAAAAATTCAAGTTGTCTTCTCTAATGTGAAATAGATCTTAAATATTATTGTTCCAAAATGTGCCTTTAATTAATAATCAGCTATGTATATAAATACCAAGAAATTGACTTATTCAACTCTTGAAATAGTGTACTACATTTTTCATTCTGTCCAGATTCACTGAATCTTGCATCATCGTAACCACTTTAGATAATCATTAAAAACTGTTTCTTAACATTTAACTTTTACCCATTCAGTAAACTGACCGGTTGGTAGTATCTTCACTAATGTCTTTTACCAGTGTTACCTAAGTGGCACAGTCATAAATCTTATTTCACGTGTAGTCGTTGAACCTTCTTGTGTATTGATAGCATACTTGACTTCTTCAACCAATTTGACATTCACCTGTCTATCTGTTCACCTATTCTACTTAACTCGTAGTTACTGATTGGTTAAAATATTTACCAATTGGTCTAATTCATGTACTCACACAAAAATTACCTACCTATGTACTAGATTTCCAACAATGAAAACCATACTCTTTATGTGAGAATCATCAATGTCAATTCTCATAATTTTGATATCATCAGAAAACCTAGAAATATGTGCCTTGTTAGCAAAAAAAGGAAAACAAAGAGGAAAAGTGCAATAAATCAAAGTGGTTAAAACCTGGTAAACATACATTAAATTCCCTAAGTCAAGCCTAGTTTCATTGCATTTTCCATTCCACATTCATGTATATATCATGTTGCATTCTGTCATTTGTACATATCCATAATAAAGTCTCAGAGTTGCATTTGTACATAAAAGCTTTCATCACAGTTTTGAAAATTTCCTTGCTCCATTATCATTGTCAAAACAAACTTTGGGGTATAATTCAAAATCAAGGATCTCATTAGAAAAAAAAACACAAGAAAGACTTCAACACCTTCATCAAAAATCAAGAATTACAACCTTCAACACATGTTGATTGATCCAAACATCAAATTAACAAAATCCAAACACATGACTCATATCAAATTTCAAAGCTAATCACATCAAACGCTAAGCTGGAACATCAAAATCAAATAATATGAAAAAGAAACAAAATGGATGGAACTTTTTCTAAGAAAATGGATCAAAAAACAAATAGAAAAGTTATTTTAAAGACGTTTGTTGATTTTTGTATCATGTCTTTTTACCAAATTAATATTGTATTGGACTAGATAAGAAATGATGGAGACATGATGTTTTCCTGATTTCTACTTGTAAGGTTGACTCCTCGACGTATGCAAGTTAGTTTAATGACATGATCATCAAAAGATCATCGAGGACATTTGTATATAAATTAGGATCATATCATTTTTTGTTTACACAAAAAGATACCTTGGATATTTAGATTTCTCATATCTTAATGGCAAAATCCACCTGCAACATTGGATCTGATGAAAAATGTATTCATGCTCCCATGGTTTTCCAATCTAACCAGTGAGGGTTATATACTAATATTGTTATTGAAATCTGAGGTAAGAGGTATTCATACAACCATGTTTGAACGTCTCACCAGCAAGGGTTGTACCTTTTCATGTTCCAAAAATATCAATGATGAAAATATCAAAAATAAATCCATCTAGTGAAAAGTGACAATCTTAGTTGAATTTTGCGTTCATTTTAGATTAATCTTGCATTATCATTATTGTGGTATTTCCCAAAAGGGGGGTAAAAAAATATCAAAAGAGGGAGGTTTCATTAAGGTTGTATCATCACAATTTTTTTATGAAGGTCAAGTATCTTGAACTTTAAGAAACAAAAAACAATGCATTTCCACTTAGCTCTTTGCATTTCATTTAGTTTTTAGGTTTCATGCATATATCAATATCATTTATGATTATTTGGTCATGCCATATAGATTCATCAGTTCTAATTCACTTAGGTTCATTTTACATCTCTTATTAATATCAACTTTTGCATTTAGATTCACCATTGCAATAGTAGTAACACCATTAAGTATTTAATTCATTTAATATAATTAATCTTTAAAATCATCTATCATAATAATAATTTAGAAGCATCTCATTTTAAATTTCATTGTACATCCTTAGATTCATTAAGTGCATTATATCATTAGATTACACTGCATTAAGTTCATTAAATTACCATAAATCATACCTTCATTACATAAGTAGTTACATTGCATCATAGAATACATGCATCTAACATATATCACTACCCATTAATCATTACATCATGGCATCATTACATGTAAAAATATCATTGCATCATGAAGTATCTAGGTCCATTAATCATTAATCATATCACAAGAAAAATTGAATTATAAGATTGCATTGCATTTAATCATTTAAGTACAAATATACATACATACATACATACATACATACATAAAAATAAAATGCATCAATACATGTGCATAAAGACATAAATCAACAAAGCATATAGATAGAATCATCTAGAATTGCATCCATATATAGATCATCTCAAAACTTGTAAAGTCTAATATAGCATGACATTAAAGGAAATATAAGCTATCAAATGTCTATCAAAGTCTATCAAATGACAACATCTATCAAGAAATATCAAATGTCTAAACATTTTCCATCAAAGTCCATAATCAAAGTACATTTATCAAATGTGTAATAGAGATACATCAAGATAAATTAAAGCTGGAATCAATCATCATATATCAACTCGGGACATGTCTTATCCATTTATTCCCACTAGTATCTATCATTGGATCCCCCCTAGTATCATCCATCTACGTGACCTTTGTCTAGCTAGTCCCTGCTATATATGTCTTACTGGGAGGAGGCAGTATTTTTGTTGACATTTGAGGGCTAGAAGGAGGGGCCATCTATGTAGTAGCCTATGAGCTCTGACCCTTCTATGATTGTGAACTTTGTCCCTACTAAATATGTGATATTGCAACCACTAAAATTTGCATCACACTCGAAATCTGGGACAACTGACTCTGAATCAAAGACACACTAGCATATAAAACTTGAATATCTTGGCTACAGGATGTTGGTATTGTTGGAGTTGTTTGAGATGCTAGGAAAATAGGAGTACCATACTAAACTCCTTGTCTATCCACTCGAGGATCATGTCACCCCTACCCTGTTGTAGGAATTGGTCTTGATGGAACTACTACACCTCATCCTCTTATTCTAACTCTCCCTATACATTGTCCATCAACTTCACCACCCCTATCTCCATCCCTACCACTGGCTCCCCCGCCATCCCTACCACCATCTATTCTTCCAACTCTACCTACACCTCATCCTCCACCTTATCCACCACCCTAAACTCTACCTCTACCTCTACCTCCAGGAGGACGGATAACATCTCCCCCTCTCCCTCGCACAATCCTCCCCCATCTCTCCTCCCTCTGACCTACACACTCCAAATTTTATTCTATCCTCTCCCGTCACCATTGAAATCCCGATCGTCACCATCATCTCCATCCTCAGTATCTCTCTATGTAATATCAAGAATCATCTCTACTAGATTAATGAATCTAGGAAATGGATATTGTAGCGAACACTGAGCATACTCAAGTGTCACACTAGCATCAACAATTTCCTCTATTCAATCCTATGGTGTAGGCTGCATACCCAATAATACATCATGTGCAACTCTAAACTTCATCATATGACCATATAGTGATCTCACTGACTACACTCAGGCATAAAGATCTAACCCTCGTGGCATACCCTCTATCCTACCAAATTGTCTAATCACTTTCATGCAAAAAAATATCTCTAATACTAGAGGTGTGACCAATCAACTAATGAGGCTTAAACATATATGGGATCTCTCGATCATCCCCCTCCTAGGCCTCACAACCTAGATAAGGATTTGAGCATACCTGATTCATATCATCTAGCATTCTGCACCAAAAATCCAACTTGCCTAGATGAGGTTGGACAATCACTCTGATATATATAAATATGAATGACCAATCAAGAGTCTGGTCCCTTACAACAATGGTTCTAGTGATCGGGAGGTGCTCCGAAGTCCAAATTTGTAGTAAAATGGAACCAAAAAATAATGCAACACTATGTATGTACACCAAATGATGCAGATCATGATATAATTGCACTAATATGCAGGAACCCCAAGAAAATATGTAGGATTGAGAAATCATGTCCTTTACGATTCGACCCCAGTCTATCACAAAACCATGACCATGTTGGTCCAGAAGTGGAAATCCTCCAATAAATCTAGAAGGTACTGCGGGAAAAGGATCATATGGCAGCAACTATACCCAAGGAATACTATCATAACTGATAGTAGGATCTTCAAATATCCTATTACACACCTCTCCATCATATACATGATCATAATAAACAAGCTCGCACATCCCTATAATACCTAATATCCTATAGACATCCTCAAGGGTAATGGTCAACTCACCCATCGATAAATGAAAGGCATTGTAGTCTGAGTGCCAATGCTCGGCCATAACGGTTAGTAATCCCTTGTTCACACAAAACTAGGGAATCTCAAGAGGAAACAATAATCTACACCAGCCTATCACTCATCTGTCATATCTGGATAAATTTGTGATCAAATTAAATGGCCAGGGATACATGCCTCTCACCTGTAGTTTCTGAAAGGAAACCTATTTTGGAAATCAAAGTTTACATCAATCAATAGGAATCATAAATCTAACTCATCTAAAGTAAATCACATCAATTAATCCTACTATTTACTAGCTCATATGATATTCATAGGATCTCTATGAGCGCATCAAATTTTTCTAACTCTAGATTTTGAGAAGGGAAACTCAATGTATCCTATAAACCTATCAGGATTGACATTTACATGAATCAAAACATGATCTAACTAACATAAAAAACATGACATTTTCATAATATTATCAAGCAGCATCATACATTTACCCTTGAAATCACAAGACAAAATCATCATTACATCAATCAAGTTGACAAAATTGCAAACCAAGAAAAATCAGGCCTACGCGCTACTTTATCAATATGTATGCGCCAAAAAACTTACGTGCTACAATTTTATATTGTATGTGCTATTCAATCAAGGCTTACATGCTAAAAAGCTGGTACATGCTACAATATTATTATATGCACAAAATAAATTTGCGTAAGTGCTATAAAAATGCAAATTTTGCACTTTTGTATGGTACATGCTATTTTATTCTATCATATATGCTACTTTACAACCAGGGCATCTAGTCTTACACACTACTTCGCACTTGGAAACACACTATAAGAAACCACTAATGTGCTACAATAAAATTCATACCTGCTAAAACTATATAAAAAAAAAAAACCTACCTAAACCTCTACCTAAAATCTAGAAATGAGAAAATAAATTCAAAATTTTACTATGAAGAGCAGATATCGAGACATACCAGAGGTCTCATTCAAACCTGTGCTCCCCAATTAACACAACCATCTCTATAATGGAGGGGTAAAAATTGCCCTGAAAGGGTAAATAGAGAGGGAAAAATAAAAAATGGTAGGGTCATAATAAAATTTCCCCCTTATATATCCCTCCAAGTACCTTTTTAGGGGTATTTTTCCATGTTTTTACCCAATTAACCTTTCTCATCATTTTTTTTGACTTGGGGATTTTTTCCAACTTGTTTATTATTGGGAAACACATTAAAATTATAACTTAACCCAAATTTTGAAATCTTTTCCAATCATGAAATTCAATGAATGTTCTCAACTATTAATTTTGATATGTTCCCTGAGGGGGCATCTGTCATTAGAATACCAAATAATTTTAGTGAGAGCATTTTTTGCAATCATGAGCATTGAATGATAAATTTTCAAAATCATTAGTTGGGCATCAAAACCAAGGTGAATTTTTCATTAGGGATTCATATCGAGGAAACATCAACATCAATCAACTTTACATTGAAAACAAACATCAAATTAGTATCAGACATCAAATCTGCATCAAATCAAATATCAAGTCAATATCAGGCATCAAACCAAGCATAAGTTATCTACATCAAAATTAGACATCAGATTGAACATGTGGACATCAAACATCGAGTATTCTTTGAAACAATGTGTTGCACACATTTCTTCAAAGAGGGGCATTCGTATACACCCTAAATTGGTCAACAAAAGTCAAAGTCATAAAATTAAGTCAACTTCATGGATTAATTAACAAAGACATTAATTAATTAAATACAAGCCAAAGGGATTAATTAAACTATGTAATAGATTTAATCAATTAGT
Organism: Thuja plicata; assembly: GCA_018584345.1. NCBI lineage: Eukaryota > Viridiplantae > Streptophyta > Pinopsida > Cupressales > Cupressaceae > Thuja > Thuja plicata. The sequence goes on from MU225439.1 coordinate 329,455, forward strand.
TATATAGTTAAAATTAAATAAATCAAATCCAACCCATCTAAATCCCCTACATGACTAATTCAATTAATTGTTTGAATTAATTAATTCCTATTTTAAACAAAGGTGACAAAACTCAATTAAATAAAGAGAAGAGAGGATTGAAAGCACACAGACAACTCCAAACTTTTCTACCTTAGCCACTCATTTATACTTTGTTATCCTCACCATCCATTTTGTCATCTTTTCCCCCTAATTGAAACACAACTCAACCTCTCTCATATAATCATGGTAAACTCACTCTACCACCTACCGTTGGAGAGATCCTATAAATAGAATGCATTTCTTAATGTAAACCACCACTTTACATTCACTATCATTTGCATCATCATTATAGTCAGATCTACATCCATTTTTTAGAGAAATTTGAATTGAATAGCATAATTAGATTCATTTAACATTATAATTCATCATGTTTTAGGAATATTTTACATCATATAGATCATTAAACACTACTCTGGTAATTTCAACGCTGCCTCTAGAAATGTTGGTGAGGGCCTTGCCCTTATCGGGGGTTTGAAGTATGCTATTTCCATGGGTGCTAATAGACTCATTATTGAAGGAGACTCAATGCTTATCACTGAAACCCTTAATGGCACAATGGAAGCTAGCTGTAAAATAAGTAATATCATCAATGATGCTCACATTTTGCTAACTAGATCGGAGGACTATGAGATCTAGCATACCTACAGGGAAGGAAATGTTGTCGCTGACTAGCTGGTTGCTCACGAGTTGGAAAGAATGAGAATGTGATGTTGGAGGTACATGAATCCCCTACCAGGAGAAACTAAATCCCTAATTAGGAGAGATAAACTTAACTTGTCTCGATGGTGTGGCTCATTATGATATACTAGAGAATGGATGGCATTGGCCATGACACCTGTCAAGCGGGACATTTTAATTTAAATTCTTTAATGGAGGATTACAAAGCTATGGTTTACAAGGATTTATGCCACCACACCATAAAATTTAATATGGATTGTACTTTTCAACATGATTTGGATGCCAAGAGGAAGTGTGTTCTAAATGCTTTTAATATTTTAAGTTATAATAAGCTTGATATGACTGGCCACATCATAAATGCTACTCAGTGGAGTTAGGGAAAGATGATGGATTTTTGTAATCCATAGCCGCAAACCACGTCTCACATGTATTTTTGCTAGCATGAGCCCATTTTGGGAAAGATGACAGGCAATGATATTAAGTGCAATTTATGAGTTTTCGAGGCTATTATTCATCATAGATGGATTAAGTCTCGCAAAAATCAACACTCTCTCTATATTTTTTCAAACTTTATCAATCTGGAGAACTCTGGGTCAGATTCAGAGATGGGAGGGGACACGGTCTGTGTTGAACCTGATAATATTGAAGATGTTTTCCATGAGAAACCTGAGGTCTAGATGATCCTTGACAAAGGCGGGTTGGTTCTGTATATGGAAGCTATAGTGGGATGGGATGAAAATTTGTCTCTGAAATTTGTCAACAGTTGGACTGATAGGAGGGTCACCATGCATGGTATCTCTTTTGAGATATATGAAGATGTGATTTCTCAGTATATGCGGGCTTACCATGGAGGGTTGGAAGTTGAAAAAGGTTACCAAAATTAGAGATGAAACTAGCCTCAAGCACTTCTTCCTAGGAAGAACGAGGATCCAGTTATAACTCATGGTGTCTATGATAGAGAAGCACCTCCTACGCCATGGGAACATGTATGTTTTGCCTCAATGAAATATTTTATGCTTGAAGGAGGATTTTTTGTGATCTATTATTACCATTGTACTCTTCTTAACCACCTCCGCCATAGGGATTTGATTTTGTTTCCCTTTTTTCCCCTTCACTCTTTGGAAGCCAATGTGCTTAAAATTTGGGAATGTCACGAGAAGAACAAAAATTTCACCATCTTACACCAGGGCCTCATTCTTTGTTTGTTCAATTTCCACCTCTCTCTCTTCCCTTCACAAACCATCACTATCCAGGGTATACCCACTTCACCCAAGGAATCTGCGAAACCATTTCTTGGTAAAAGGGATAATCCTTCTAACCTTAAGACCCTAGACCATTCCTCTTCCACCTCCCCTGGTACTTCTAAGTCTTCCCACATGAACACGAGTGTCATGCCTGGCAACCCAGTTGGGACCAAAAAAATTAAAAATGGAACCCTGCATAAACCTGGAAAGGTATGATGTTGTTAAGGCATGGGATCCGGCTAGTTGGAAAGTGGAAAGCATCACTAAGGATATTGGAGGTTTGCTGACTAGTTTGGATGGCTTGATAGTAAAACATACCTACAGGGAGGGAAATGCTGTGGTTTATTCCTTAGTTTTTAGAGCTTACTCAAATCCTTCTACGGTGGGAGGAGTACAATATCACCAATGTAAATCATCAAAGTTAACCCTCTCTTTTTCATATACTTCATTTTTGGATCTATCGTGGCCATAAGAACAAATTTAAATTACAGCCTAGATTTAAATTCAAAAATTATGATGACGATGGACAACAAGCTAGAGAGTCTCCTTTATTTTAGTGAGTACTCAATGACAAGTCATTATTTCCGTGCAAGATCACCTTCTAAATAGTCCTACCATTATTTAAGAGGGCTTTATTTTAGGTAGGTTGAAAAGTGCAATTTGCGTCTTTTGGTGGTTCTCCTCAGATTTGGAGATTCTCCAAATGTATTTTCTAAACTCTTTGATTCAAATTTAATATCTAATTCTCGCAAGTTCTAGAGAATACTCATTAAAATGGGAGGTTTGAAGATATTTATTACAATAATAAAGGGGCTAATTATTACATATTAATCCACAGAAATGAGGCTTTTTATCTCAAACTTTCCAAATCTAGTGTTATCTTAAATTGCCTCTGCTACTTAGTTTGTCTATTGGATAGTTCCACCTTGAACTCAATTTTGTTCTGGTTCTTGAATTTTGTGTTTCTTCTTATGAAATCTATGGGGGATTATAGATTTATGATTGAGCCAGACTGCATTAATGAAAACTATAAAAAATGACCCAACTATTATGTTCATTTGTAGAGAACGGGAAATTCTCTCCTTCATGGAGAATATGGTTGGGCATGATGAGAATGTTTCTCACCAGTTTGTGTCCACTTGGAACAAGAGGAAGGTAATTGTCAATGTAATTACATTTGAGATCAATGACAATGTTATTGCCAAAGCCACAGGGTTATTTATTGAAGGACAAAAGTGGAAAAAAACTAGTTGGACTCTGCACCAAGTTAGTCTAAACCAGTTCTTTTGACCTGATGAGCATACGGTCAAAAGACAAGGTGGATACAACCATGAGAAGCTCTTACATGTTTGGCAACATGTGTGTGCAATAGTTATGAAATATTTTACCTTGGAGTGTAGATATGGTATTTTCTATTTCTACCATCTCCCTTTTCTCAATCACCTTCAGAACCAAGATTTCATTTCCATACCATTTTTTGTGTTACAATCTATGGAAAGTAATGTTAATGAAATTTTTGAAGCTAAAGGCAAGGGGGAAACTTTGATATTTTGCATCAGGGGTTAATGTACTTACTTTATAAGTTATATTTTGGCTTTGCATCCTCCTAGAAATATCTTTTTTTGAACAAGATTCTATTATTTCCTCCTTGTCCTCGATGTTGTGTTCCCCTCTTGAATTAAGTCTCCTCCCTCCCACAGGCACATGTAGAAAGTGGTGCATAAAAAACCCCCCTTAGGATTAAGGGTTCTGCGAAGGTGTCTCCCACGGCTGACTCCATTGGTAATTTAAATAAAAAAATGTTGATAAACCTATCCCAAAGACTAAATCCCATAAAATATAAGAATAACACCTATGAGGTTGATTCAAGGGTAGAGATTATAGAGGAAGCTATCACCCGCCACTGCTCTAACAGAATTTCTAAAGAAAAGGACAAAAGAAAAATGAAAGAGTTGAGTCCTGAAACTATGAGGAGGCCATTCAGAGTAATGGAAAAGATGAACCCAAGAATGACTCCTCATCCAATGTGTCAGAGAGCCTTATACGTGACATGTCCCCTGCCGTTATGACTAACTCCTGTTGGAATTATGTTATATTTGTCATCAATGAAAACACTTATTCGATTCTGAATGCTTACCAAGCTCATCACTTAGTCCATAGCTTATACCGAGCATTCAGTAATCACTTTGTAAAGCTCAGTGGTTAAACAGTTCAAACCGAGCAGAACAGTAGTCACCGAGCATATGAACAGTTCAGCAGTGTTTACCGAGAAGAGAAACATTTACCGAGCAGACGGTAGTCACCGAGCTTCACCGTAACTACCAAGCCATCAGTTGAAGCCAACTGAGAAGTCAGTTACTACCGAGTCACCAGAGGTTACCGAGTGACACTATACCTACCGAGTCACCAGCGGCTACCGAGTTCCAAGCTACACTTCGGGACTAGTATGGA
>MU225439.1:357331-386053 GCA_018584345.1 Thuja plicata
TCTTCCTCTTCCTCTTCCTCTTCCTCTTCCTCTTCTTCTTCTTCTTCTTCTTCTTCTTCTTCTTCTTCTTCTTCTTCTTCTTCTTCTTCTTCTTCTTCTTCTTCTTCTTCTTCTTCTTCTTCTTCTTACCTAAACTTGTAATCATCTCATCAATTTGTACTATAACTGGTCTGTCTTCTTTCCATTTAACTTTACCGATTGATGGGAAGAAATTCTGCATGTAGAATAATATGTGAAGTAGTAATGAACCGAACTTACATGTATTTGTCTTTGTTGTCCTGATGGTTCTCATATTCTCTTCTAAATGCTTTTGCAACAGCTCTGAACGATCAAATTGAAGACCTTTCTTAACCATCTTGTAAGCTATATCAACAACTCCACATGGTATGTTGTTTAGTCTGCTGGACTGGAATATCTTATACCCAATTAAATAAGAATAAAATCTCAGTTTAGGATCAGTGATGCAGTTGACCTTCAAGCCTCTACCATCCCACTCGGCTAATGTTATATTTTCCAACTCGGTCCTCGGTATGTGTCTTAGGGATTTGGCTTTGTCACATATGTGATACCCTGTTACTGCATGAATGACATCTCTGGTTATCCTTTTAGGTTCATGTGGCCATATCTTTCCATCCTATACTCTGCTAATTACAATGCGGATCCAGTCATTCTGAAAGACCTGCAGGAAATCTAGGGCATGAGTTAACCCTTTAACCTCTAAGTGTTTCTGATATTCCTTCAGTTTTCCATCTGTGCACAATGATTGATAGGTTGACATAAGCTCAAAATCTCCAATCTCTCCAATCTTGCAATGTATATATGCAAGCACATCTTGCACTAGAAAAAACCTAGGCGAGATAGATGAGAATGCGCCTTGATTATCTGGTTGTGCTGCAACTTGTGGATGGATGTTGTAATTTTGCCCCGTGCAAGTGGAGTTCTTCACCAAAACAAACTTTTGTTCTTTATCCATTTTATCTTTCATTGTTCGTGATGAAGATGCCATGATTATGTGTTTTTAGGGCTTCCGTAAGATGTGGTTGAATAACTCGGTAAGGGAACAATGTGCAATAACTAACCTTTGTATGGTTGGAAATCTTCTTAAATCTCTCTAGAATGCACGAAAATCTTCTTCTGCAACTTAGCTCTCTGTTCTCTATTCTACTCCGTGATTGCGTTGTGAACAAATGAGATCACCAAAAAAGTTGGGCTAGTGCAATAAATGTGCTTCACCAAACACTTGGTGAATAAACAATATTCTTGGTTAATACTATCAATGCTTCAGCTCAGTGAGCTCTTCTCTTTTTCACTGACTGACAATTTTAAATTGGTACATATTAACCAACTAGACTATATCAAATATGTAATGCCACAATGCATCTTTATTCATGTTGATTTGGCATATGTGCAATAAATATAGGAACTAATGTATGATATAGCATTGCAAAACATAGTTCCATGCCTTCTTGTATTGCTTAGTTGGAGATGGTGGAGCCACCTAACCCATTGGATGAGGTGTCACTGACTGTAGTGCTTGGTCCTGGATTATCATTTGATGCTCTTCTCCATATTTGATTTCTGATCCTCACAATTTCATCAATTGTATTTCCATTCCCATAAGTGTTTATTCTGTCTGCACAATCTCTACTTAAGTGACTAACTTTCTAATAGTGATAACATGTCATTCCAGAGTTTGACCAATTCCTAGATTTGATTCGCCATAGTCGCATACAATTTGCTGCTATATGTCCATATTTACCACATGATTTACAATTGCTCCAAGTGTTGTAATCCCATGCATAAGCATTGCCTTGTCTTCTCAGTTGATTTATCATTTCTTGTCGTTTAGGCTTCCATATTTGCTTTGTGTTCTTTCTGCATTCTTGAGTTGTGTGACCATTCATGTTGAAATTTTGACAATACTAATCCATGTATGGTTTCTTCCGTGGTTTTTTTTTAACTTGGATCTATACTCATGTGCCTAATGTCCATGCTTATTAGAATTATAGAAAATACCATTAAATTTAGGAGGGTTTCTAGGAATACCTTTTGCTTTGGTCCTGCAAACATTTGATGTGTGCTCTGGTTTTCCACAGTGATGGCAAGAGGACTTGTTCAGTTTAGGATTTGAGTAGACATTCCTTTGTTCCACTTGATTTGATGATTCTCCTTGCTCGGTAAACCCTAACCTGGTATTATTATTCAGTCTTCTTTGATGGTTCAAAAATTCATCCATTTTCTTAGTGCTTTCTTCATATCCCTTAATCACTTCATTATGTTATTGTAAAACCTTGACTTTGTTTCTCAGTTTCTCATTTTCTTCTTTCAATACACCAATATCATCTATTATTTTTGCAAGTTCAGTATTTAATCGGTTTGCCTCATGATTCATAGCAACCACTTGATTGGTGATCTCAATGTAATGTTCAGTAAGTCTAGATATCACAGTTTCTTTCTCTTGTAACATTCTAGTCATCTGTCTTTTGTCATCAACAACCACGTTTCTATCTTGTTCATATTTCTTTGCATCATCAAGGAATTCAACCATTCTGACCATTTGTGTATCTGGTCGTATCTACTATGCTTTCACTTGTTCACTAAGTTGCTTATTGTTCTCAGACAACTTTGATATGATTCCTTGAGATGCATCAGATATGCTACCAGATTTAGATCCAGATGTATCAAATGGGTCATGAATCTCTTCTTCATGATAATCAATCTCACGTCAAAGAAGTCCCATGTCCTTCCTCTTAATCAACATCTCCCTGAATTTCTCTTTGTCTTCCTTGAACTGTTTGACAAAGATCAACAGTTTTAACTTCTGATTCTCAATAGTTTTGTCAAGTGCATACCTCTCCATTGTAAGATATTTTATCCTCAGCTTCTAAACCTTCAAAATAAGAGAACAAGCTGTGATACCAATTGTTGGCCCAATGTAAAGATAATGGAAAGGGTGTGTAATGAGAGGGGAGGGGTAAATCAGTACCCTCAAAAACTTTTAGTCAATTCTTTGCATTTATTGTTTGTAGTAACCGACTGAGTAGATTGCTTATCCCAAACATATAGTATCAATGTTGGAATGTAAATGCATATAATTTAATACATACATGAAATTAAGTACTCATGACACTAGTATTTTGGTATTGCAAAAAACCCATGTTAGAAGGTAAAAATTGCGGTGGGGATGAGACCCATAAAACTTCACTACTGCAGCAATAAATGTAGCCTGTTAAAGCGTTACAAAATGATCACTTCTGATGATCCTACCCAGTTAGGAGTAACAAAAAGATCAACTAGATCTACCTCGTGTTAGGATTTAGCAACACAATCTATGTGTGTACACGGATAAGAGATTTACAATAAGACAGCTAAGTCTACTCTGTTAAGAGATTTAGGGTCTATTACAATTGTTAGAGTAACAAAAAGTTGATCTGAAACATATACATTCTCAAAATTGTTGATACAGATCCATTATTTTCATACAAAACATATCACCTCAATTTGAATGATAATACCTTCTGCTCTGTTCTGCTCGATAGCCTTGCCTTAGTTATGTAAATCGATTTCTGCAATGTGGTCTTCGTCCTTGAATCCCTTGTCTGATTTCTGATGTCTGTAGTATGGTGGCTACTTGATCATTTCTTGATCAACATACTTAACAAAATTTGACATCTATACAATTATATATCAAAACGATATGACCTAATTAGGGTTCAATAATTACATCCTTACCCTAGAATCAATGTTGTACATAATTTACCTTGATCATCTACACGTAGGAGACATAAACAATTAATGTTGTAAATCCTTAATTAATGTCCTCCTCAATTGTGTAAACCGTTATATAGGTCGACTCAAAAGTTGAACTACATAGAATAATGTGCCATAAAAAATGTTTATGTAGACTTTGTTCCACTCGATTAATGTTGTTCCTCGGTGCTCGGTGTATACTGTGTATCTCCGCTATACTAGTGTTCGATTATGCTTGTTTAGCTTGGTGTTGTTTGCGCTTGGTATTGTTTATTTACTCGGTTATCACTATACTTAGTTAACTCTAGGTGTGATCAGTGCTCTCGATTAACTCTGCACTTCGGTGATATATACCGACTGTCTTGTGTTGACTTTGTCACCGACTGTCCATTATGTCTGTTTGATAACTAATGACAACTTAAATGTGCAATTGGAGTAACATAAAGATTCCCCTAGCCCAAGTCATGCCCCGGGTGATACCATTGGCAAAATTAAATAACGGGTTGTTGTTATTGAAATTGGCCTTTAGAACCTCATGGATGAAGTGGCGGGTTTGGATAAGCGTTTGCAAGATGTGAGTAGGTTTATGCTGAAGGTCATGCATGGTTCCAGTACCAGCTTATGTCTGCTGCAAGAACACGTGAAAGGTGGCAAGCTGAACAAAGATGAAGATTCCAAAATTTGTTCCATTTTCTTTTTGCTGAGTGAGCCAAAGTTATGTTGTCAAAGATGTCGACCGAGAAAAAATCTTGATGATGAATGTTGGTCCTTTTGTTTTTTAGCCTCTTACTGGACTCTGGGGCCTTAGATTTAATACTTTAGTTTATAACTTTTTGTCTAGGGTTAACTCATAGCGGTTTTGCCATCTGTGGCACATGTATACTTTTAAGACTTCTAAGACTGTGAACTCTATTAGATTAGGTTGTTTTACTTTACCTGCTATGTGGGTCTATAACTATGGTTGGTGGTTTAGTCGTAACAGGTCTTTTATTTTTTATAGAGGTAGATTTAGGGTGTTGTTTCTTATATTGACCAATATCCACTAGTTGTTGTTAATGTGTTGTTAATGGTTGTCTAGTGTCAATCATTTGAGATAGATGTTGTAGCTTTTATCAAAAACATGCGCACACCCACATATATATAGCTGTTTCCATATATATACAATTTACTATCCAAAAGAGAATGAAATAATATACTTGTATTAAAATAAAAAATTAGAGTCTTAATATCTCTAAACTTATAATATATATAAATAAATATATATGAAGCAAAGAAATGAATAATTCCTAACGATATGAAAAGCGAGAGTTTAATAATTTTGTCGAGGAAATACCAAAAGAAAATATATAAAGGACGATCTTCACATTTATAGCTTGTTATGTTCTCAACGATTAATCATGCTTTCGTCCTTGCCCCGTTACTATGGGAATTATAAAGAGTACGGAATGTGAAATATTTGATTTAAAGAGAGAATACATTCATTTAAATAAAAATAATAATTATATATCAATTGTTAGTATTTAATAAATGTATGTTTTATGCATTTACCAAATAAGAAAATACAAATGATATATATCAATTGTTAGTATTTAATAAATGTATGTTTTATGCATTTACCAAATAAGAAAATACAAATGACATATATATATATAGTTTTAATTTCGGAATTTATAAATATATAATTTTATAGATTTCAGTCTGAAGGATATGTATACGATTATACATTTAGGCTAAATAAAAGTACTATTGAATATAAAGAAGATTATTAAATTAATTTTCTCATCTATGATTTAAATTGAAACGTCAAAAAATGTATCAGATTACTCTCGCTCAGACAACTCACCCCAGGTCCCCACGTCCACACGATCAAAAGATTCACGAGTCCAAAAGATCTTTTCCTCTGTACTATTTCAAACACGCGTAAGTTGCGGATTCAAAGAAATATGCCGTGCGTTAGCAGGAGAGTTGAGAGAGGAGAGTTAACAGTGAAGGTTAATTAACCCAGGGTTGGTTAAAACTCCTATATAAACTCCACCCCCCCGGCTCAACTCCTCATAACAAAAAAAAACTCTGTGCTGTGAGTCTTTTAGGGTTTATACTGATAGGAATTAGCCTATGTTGTGCTCTAAGAGTTACTGTGCGCATTTTCTGGGTGTTTAAATGCCTGTTAATATTTTATGCATTTTCAGTGTGTTTCGTATGGCTGTTAATTTTCTGATTTCATCCTTACTTTCCATTACTGCTACTGCTATTATTACTGCCCTCCTTTATACACTAAATAGCCTTAGAAATTTTTATAAAACGTAATCTGTTGTCCCTTGGATCTGCACATCTGTGTTTCTGTTTGCATTTTCTGGGTGTTTACATTTTGTGCATTTTTGGTATATTTCGAAGATTTGTTTATATTACAGAGTTCAGCATGTTATTAGTGTTAGGCATTTATTCATTGTTTTCTATGGCTCGGCCGATTTACGCTTAAGCCTATTTTTGTTTTTTTTATTGCAGGTTGCAGTGCTCCTAGAAGAGGGGGGATATTTTAGACCCTCGTTTATATTTTTATATAACAAAATAAATCTTTCATAGTTTATGGTTTTATTAAAATAAAATTATGTTTTACAGTCGAGGGTGGGATTAAAGTATATAATGACTTAATTTAGTAATTTTTTTAATAATTAATTTATTTGGTTAAAATTTATGGTTTTGTTAAAAAATATTATATTTTTAAGTTGAGGGTGGGATTAAGTTATTAATTATTAAATTTAATATATTTATTTTTTAATAATTAATAATTAAATTTATTAATTTAAAATATCTATTAATGGTTAAAATTTTGTTTTTTTAAAGTAACAATAAATATTGATTTTTGTTAGATGGCTATATGTATACAAATTTGACATGAATCAAGTTTTCAGATAATGTTATATGATACAAAGGCATTATAAAGAAATATAAAGAAAATGAAAATATAAAGATTATTTGAGAAAGTGAGTTTCAAGTATGGAGAGATTTTCAAATCATCAAGAAGAAGATTCTTGACAAAGAGGAGTCTATTAAAATCTTATTTTTTCACTCTCTTTAATTTTCTTTCATAATGTCTTTGTATTATGTAATATGTTTCTTGAAATTTTAGTTATGTTGATTTTGTATACATTATGGTTATCTAATAAAAATTAATAGTTTTTTTGTTACTAATAATTATATTTTAAATAATTATTATTACTAATTTATATAATAATTATATATTAAAATATATAAAATATCCATTTTTTTAAAAATATTTTATGGTTTATATTTCATATTTTCTTATTTTAAAAATATATTAATATTATACAAAGTGTTTTATGTTCTTTTAACTTGGTTTTGAAAATTAACTAAAATTGTAATTATTTAATAAAGCATCATGCAAAGTATTCAATATCTAGTTTTTGATATTTGATGAGGTGCACTTTTTTTTTTTTTGACATTTATTCATAAGTTTGGAAGAAGTTTAATTTTGATTCGAAGAAGTTTAATTTTGATTCTTTGATTCAATCTTAAAAGGTGTAGTTTCCATAATGGTGGGACAAGAACTATAGAAGTGGTCATCTACTTTCTTTTACAAACTCTTCTACTCATTGTTGAGGAGGTATATGTTTTTTCTAAACATTATCATGATAATTTTTAAAAAGATTATAAATTTCTAAATCTTTATTCTGATGATATTATAGGGAAAAAATCATCTTCCAACTTAAAGTGGATGTATGAAAACTTGGGATTATCTTGGTGCTTCTTAACTTGAAGTGGCTTTGTAGAAACTTTGTTGTATGTTGACACTCAAAAGAACATATCTTTATATATAAGGTATATATTTTTCTGCTTTATAATTATTATTTTAAATATATAGATCATGTATACTTTTTTTAAAATTTTATTGAACATTTCTAAGTAATCATTATTTAGATGATATTTTAAGAAAAAAATTATCCCTCACTTTGAAGCTTGAAGTGGATCAGAGAAATTATGTATTATGTTGGATCTCAAAAGAATATATCATTATATATTAAGTTTTTTTGGTATACAATACATTAAACATCTTTTTATAATATTGTATATTTCTAAGGTTTCATTATTTGGATGATATTTAGGTAAAAAAAAGTGGCTTAGCGTGAAGTGCCCCGATGCAAACTTGGTATTATGTTAATGGTTATTACATTGAGGAGGATCGAAACACCAATAAAGAACATGTATTATATTATCAATATGCTCCTTTTATTCCTTTTCTTCTCAAGGCATTCGCTATAACATATTTGGTGGACATAATTACCATATCATGGTTTGTGTAGAATTATTCTCTAGTTATTTTGAGTTATTTGGTACGCGAATATTTTCAAACATTTCATTGTTTTAAAATAACCTTTACAAATCACATCAATCATTGTAAATTTGAAAACTTTACAAATCACATCAATCATTGTAAATTTGAAAATATCTTGTTTTGGGATGGAATTTCTTTGGCTATTATCTACAATTGGTCTTGTCATTTATTTTTTTATATCGATAAAAATGTTGAGTTAGCTTGAAGTGCCTATATGATTTTTTATTTTTTTTTAAATTATTATTAATGATTCTTAGCTTGAAGGGGATCTTGTAGAAACTTTATATTTTATTATAGCTAAAATAAAAATATATTATTTGATGTGATGAATTTAAATATTTATTCTTCAAATTGTAAATTTCTTACATCCTTTTAAATTTTATAATGTATTTGACAATGTGAAAAATAGAGTACCATTCTTAATTTGTTAAATTTATTATATATGAGAATGATAACTTTTTTTCAATCTCTTCTAAATCACAAATTTCAAATAATCACATTTTCCAAATAAAATTATATTGGTAATTTTAAATTTATATTACATGTTTCTTTAGTTTTTATTTTGTATCATGTATTTTACAAAGTGAAATGTAGAGTACATGCAATGCCCAAGGAACCGTAGATGACAACAAATAAAACACCAAAGTATCATGATAAATTTTTTTTTTGTAAAATTAATTCTTAATCTAAAACTTACAAGTACCTTTATACAAAATAAATTTAGAGAGTAAAAGATATATTGGTTCATATAACAAATATATACTTATTGAAACATGAATATAGAATCATCTATAACTCTAACTTATGTCCTAAGGGTTCCCTAGCATCCCTACTCAAGCAACACATCTACCAATGTATCTAGCCATCTGGAAATAAGTGTTATATACAAGACATTAATCATGAACATCATTATTATTATTATTGCTAAGTTTATTTTCAATGTTGATTCCAAACATTCCTTAATTATCTCTTATCATAACAAAATGTGTAGTGAAAACCTCATAAAATAATTTATCAAGTTACCAAACCAATCCAATACATATACTACTCAAATTTCATTAGGAAATTCAACATGTCAAATAAATATTAAATTTATCATTACAAAATTTAATAGAATTATTGATACAAGTATCATTTAAGTAATCAAGAGAAGATCTACAACTTGAACCTTTTCAATGCTCAAGTAATTTCCCATAAGAACATAGGAAATAAGCACAAAGGCTAAACACAAATCAATAATCAAAATTAATGTTAAAAACCATGATATTATTGCACATCACCACTCATAGATTACAAGATTGGAGACTAGAGTGTCATCACATAGTGCTTCATCTTGGGTTACCGTAGATGGTCTCTCTGGACCCCAGTCCCAAAGTGAGAACTCATGTGGAACCAATAAATCCTTTCGTGAGGATAAAGAAGTTTGATCATGCTAGTCTCTATGGGAATCATCTCATTCCCATCCTCGTCCTCTACAAGTTCTCAAGGCATGGGTGAGATATGATTATTATCTTGTTAATTTGTTTACTCCATTTCATTTATTAGGTTATTACTTGAATACAACTTGTCAATGGGTTACCCATGACAACCACTTTAGCACCTCCACCCTCATTGTGAGCCACTTCCCCCTTGACAAATCTAGATATCAATACATAGTTAAGAAATAAGATCCCTCCACCCCATGATTCAAGTTACTACTTGAGGATGAAGGAAACATAACTATGTGCATAATTAACAATTTCTGGTAACATCTCTTAACAATCTTAGGAATAGAACCTTCCATTTCTTAACACACACAAATACCTCACAAAAAATTAAAAAGATATCGACTCCAATTAAAAATTAATTTAAATCTATCTAATATTGATAATTTATATAATATGTTGAGATGATAGATTTCCATTAGTCTTTATGAGTCTAGTTGAGACAAAAAAAATTAAAAGGATATTGAATCCAATTAAAAATTATATAATATGTTGAGACAATAGATTTCCATTAGTAGATATTATGATTATTATATATTTATTTTGGTAATGGAAATCTATCGTCTCAACATATTATATAAGTAAGCCAGAAAGGTTTCAGAAATATAAGGTATAAATAAAAGAACATATTTTGTAACCTAAAGTTCTATTGAGTATTCCATGAATGAGAGAGAAAATGATAGACAATAAGTTTGCATATGCTGTGTCAAGAAGACAAACCTCTTATCACCCCTGATAAAAACTAATTTAACACTAGCACTTGCACTAGAAGAAGGTGCAAGGGGTACATTGATAGGTCATAGAGGTGAAAGCACTATTCCCTAAAATGTGTCATTGTAGAAGGAGGTCTTCTACTTAGCAACATCCACTTTGGATGAGTTGAAGTTAAAGCTTAATAAAGCTGTATATTTTGAGGCTATAACCCAAAACAAATGTACTATTTAAATAAATTTGAACATATTAGAAATTATTCTATTTCTAAAACTAGCACAACAAGTATAAACAAAATCAAATTAGGAAACTAAGGTTGTTTTTTTTGAACAATAATGGATAGAAATATATATGATATCTGCACAAAGCAAACATAGTTGTCCAAGTATGTCATTGGGTTGAAATAGCTACATCCTGCATGCATTGTTGTTTTATATATTCCAACAATAGAGACTAGGAAGAGAAGAGTTGAACTATATATACAAGAAAAATGAAATGCAGTAAAGCTCAAGAGGGAGTAATTTTTTCCTTACATAGCACATACTAAAATTATAGAATTTAATGAAAAACATAAAGATACATGAGTCTATAAATCGAAGAAGGTGCAAACCTTAATATTCAACTCAATCTAAAACAACAACAGTGACAACTTCCATAGATGCAACGTGGTACTTGAAGGAGAGGATATATAGTCACAAACAAAGCATGTACTTTGACATTGCAAAATTGAATTGCCTCCTCATAGATTTAAAAAGCTATACTTTACAATACTATATTTATTTAACCACAAGTTAATGTAAAATCATATTTGAATTTTTGTATAATAGAAGGAAGTGTATTCAAGTGCCATTGTAGCAAGATGTGCTTTTGTAGAAAGAAGTATTGTAGAGAGCAACATCCACTTAGGATGAATTAAAATTACAATATTGCATGACTATATTTATATGCCAGCTTTATTAAAAAAATGTAGCATTGAAATGTTTGGAACACAAAAATGAGTGTGGTTGCATTGTTTGTGTTTATGCTTCTTCATCAGGCGGGGGAACATGTAGAAGAGGAAAAATTATAAATGGTCAACAATGAAAATTTGGCTGAAATGACAGGAAAAAAACATGAACCGTAGAACCACAAAAATAAATATATTTATAAATATAAATATTTTTTGTTTATGCCTCTTCATCATGGAGGGTGAACCTACAGAACAATAAAAATGATAAGTGGTTAGCAATATAAAAATGCCTAAAATGAAATAAAAGAAAAAATATGAGTGTCAAATTACAAAATAGGGTGTGCAACTAAGATCACATACAGGAGACTCATGCGGGATAAAATGTAGGCGAGATTCCTCTTTCTTTCTAATATTGTGGTATGGATGTTTTTTCATTTTGTAATAGAAATTGAAAGAGAAGGCTGGTTCAATGTGGAAGCATTATAGGGATTTTACTCTAGAGACTTCTGTAAAGGTGAGGCCTTATCTTTTAAGTTTTACCTATATCAATTGTGGCTCTATCTAGGGTAAGGCCCTTTGATTTGTCTATAGTGATAGCCCATGCAATGGTTAGCGGTATCTGGGTGAGCCTGCCTTGGGTGATTATTTATATTGAAACAATGGTTGGATGTCGTTCATCCCAGGGTGGACCATTATAGTTATCAAATTCAACTCTAATATAATATCAAAATTATGGGGGATTAGAGCCAAAGGGATATACAATATCTTTTACCTCTCCAAGAGACCCATTGACAAGGCCAGCTTCTATCCATATATTTTTGGTAAGCATTACACTTTAAAATCTACATAATAAGACTTCTTGTGAATGTTGGTCATCGTTATTAGCTTCTGTGGATTAAGGTTGTGTATTGAGTGCAACACATAGTGCAATAGGTACATGTAATTTTTTATCATTTTCTTATTGTGGAGTGCTAATAGTTCATTTGTAGTAAACAAATGTATTGTTTGGTCAAACTCATCCCCTTCAATTGAATTTAGGTGCTTGTTTCTACGCATTATTAACAACTGCCAATCATTCTCTAGTGGTTCTATGTTACACATGTTTTGTAATGCCTGACAAAATTTAATTTGAATTCGATCATCACTCTCTTGTCAAAAAGTTTGTCTGGAATGTTACAACTATACTAAATTTGTGCCATAGGTTTCTTGAAAGTGTGTCTGTTGCTTAAATAGGTTTATCCATTACAGGTGGGAGTTGGGCAAGGGCTCCTATTAGAATTATAGAAATTCCACCAAATGGGAGGTGTTGTCAGTATGGTATTTCTTCCCGTAACTGGCTATCAAATGTCAATAGTAGTTTTTGGCCTATGAAACTCATCTCATCGATGAGAATGTATCGTATATTTTCCATGTCCTCTCAAACTGTTGTCAATGTTTGTCCTTATAGTTATTTCATTTCGCTGATTGGAATGTTGAGGGTTGCATGTATGGTCAATGCTTGTATATTAAATTCTTTGGTTCCTATTTGAGCGAGAACAAGGCGAGAGTTTACTCTTTCCGGTTTGCAGCTTTGAAGTGTATTTCTTATGCAACTAATTAGATATGATTTTGCATTCCTGTTGTTCCTTGTATGACCATGTAAAAAGATTGTGTTTCACAATTAGCTATGGAGTGGTCCTTAATGAGAGAATGAGCTATTTTTTGTTCAGGTGATAGAGTTTATTTTTGGTTGTACAGATTAGGGATGTGATGAATATGTTGTTGAGATAACCTATTTCTATGTACAAATTGAATTTCAGTTTCCTGCAATTGTGAAGGAACATTGTGTTCTTCCCATATTTTAGTGTTGTCAAAGTTACGCTTTCCCAACATGTCAAGCTCATTTAATTTGATACTATTAGCAAGACTCATTTGAGACAATAACTCCCACTCATTCATTGGTAAAATGTTGGGTCTATCCACCTCACCATCATAACCATTTTCATCTTCAAAGACAAATTCAATTTGATTTGAACGATCAACATGCCACATATTATAATTTTTTGTATTTTAGTTCTTCTAGTTATTAATGATTTCTTCTTTGGTTAGGCCAATATCTCGGTCTATCTCTTGGAAATGTTTGTACAGAAGAAACTTGCTCAACCAGAATATCTTGAATTCTTTAGAATCTTCTTCTGGAATAGATAAAAACTTGGGAAAGACTTGGACTATTTCTTTGTCTTTTCTATAACACCGTATTCATCCTTTGCGACTAGCAACATATGTGTAAGATCTAGCTGATTCAACTAGTGTAACCGGTTCTAAGTGAGATGGACGTTGCAAGTAGGCTTGTATGTAGATATATTATATCTAATTCCCATTTCTTGTGTGCTTTAGGTGGTGCAAAATAGTTTTTACAATATTCAGTTATGTAAATTTCCGGTTGCAAATATCGAAAAGCAATTTTTGTAGCATATGACAAGTTTCATATGCACTAATATATCTATAAGAAACAAGTTGGGCCATGAAATTTTGGTATTCTTGGATGGAATGATTTTTAAGGTTTGCATCAGAATAGGTTATTTCCAACATATCAATACAAATGTAAGATTTTTTTATATCTTTAGATGCATACTTGGCAATGCATTTGAGAACAAGATGTCGTGAGGTGACAGGTTGGAAATCTATATTTTCTCTCCATATGCATAACATATGTGGGTTAAGGATGTTCAACCTATCATAATATCTAAATGGTTAAAATTATTTGTGTCCAGATTCATCTAAAACTAATTTTGATTCTTTGCAATTTTTCCAAAAAAATTTATATCCATATTCCATATGCATACCCTTTTTACATAGGCAAGTTCTCTTAGTAAACTTGGTGTGTCTTTGTACATGATTAAAAATATCTTCATAATCAACATAAGGATTTGTAGAAAATATTTTGGATGTGTTTAGTAGGCATGGATCATATATTGGAATTTTGTGTATCATGGTTCCTATTTCAGAGCTGGAGCGAGGAGTCTAAGCAGTGACAAATTTTTCAAAGAATGTTGTTTCTTTATTTAGTCCACAGGTTTTTCCCAATTGATTTTATCCAGGTTGGGTGCATTTTTTAGCCAAATAAATCCATGGATATGGGAAGAACCTCAACTCTTCCATTCATATCGGTACCAGTAGTTAATTGTACCTAAGAGTTTCCCAATTACTTCTTCAAAAAAGATTGTGAACCATTAATGTAGATATAGTAATGTGTGTGGGTTTCTAATAACATTATTTGTGCATTTTTTGTTGGAGAGTAATGAAGGTATATCACTTGGTGAAAAACACAGTGTAGATCAGCCTAATTTGTATCACTTACACTTAATGTAAAGAAGAATGTTGGAGAACCTATTTGGGTTATTATATTTGTCAATTCGGTGTAATTCTTATTCCAATATGAGTGCGTCCCCCATAAGGTTGAGCCAAAAGGCATCATTTCTTTTGTCATTGATTGTCAAGCAGGCTAGTTAAGTGGCTATGAAGGTCTTCAATACTAGTTGGTACATTATCTTCAAATTTTTTCTTAATGAACACTGTAGCAAAAGATTGGCTATGATGACGCACCATAAGGTTTAGAAGATAATATCTAAAGCATGGGTGCTGGCCAAATATGTTATCTTGATATCACTTTACATGTAAAGCATATTCATGGAGTTTCCTAGCTCAAGGTTGCATGGGTAGTGCATTTCCATTTGGGAAAAGAGTAGGAAAGTCCATGTCAAATTAGCCCTTAGTAGTGTACTCATTAATTAGAGTTGAACTAATGTATGTCCAGTCAATAGTGGTGTCAAGATAATTTGGAAGGTGAAAAGATTCTTTAATAATTTCTAGCTCCTAATGGTTATTTGGCAGTCATTCCATAAATGAGGTTGAATATTCTGTTTCACTATCTATGGTTTCAAGTTCAACCTTCTCTAGTTATGGGATTTCATTTTCTCTTTGAATCATATGAAGCATTCCAGAAACATCGATAGTGGAAGAAAGGAGGAATGGTAATATAGAATCACCGATTTCAACTCCTTTGTTGTACAGGTCATATTTGATCTTGTACTCTAACTTTCATTATGAACATGACTTAGAATAACATAGAAATCATAATCCTTCCCATGTGTATTAAGTATGCAGATTATTAATACATCTGACTCTCGGATTCTACGTGTTAATGAATTTGTAATTATTTTTTATATCATGTGGGAAGCTGATTATGTGACCATTATATTTGTATTGTCCACCATGAGCATGAATAAATTTCAAAATTGGATTAACATGTGCAATGAGCATCTCTTCTTCTTGTGTGAGAGCCCTCAAAACATCTGTTTGATCAAGTAGGTCCATATTGTTATTTGAACCAAAGCAATGTATCGCTTTCTCAGCAATAGATTTCCTACAAGTGAGGACACAGGGTGATGAACAGATGTGCATCCTAGGGTAGATTTCCTTACATATAGGACATGTATGCAACTGTGAAAGTGCATCGAGTATAGTTCTAAATTTTTTAGCTATCTCAAAAAAGTTATAGGACATGTTAGTATCCAGCTTGGTAAGGGAAAGTGGACTATGAGGCTTATGTTCTCGAAGAGGTGTTGTAGTGGGAGTATAAGGGTGTGAATTTTGAGAACTTGTAGAAGCTTGCAAGTGGGGAGGGAGTGGGGAATGCACTAGATGGTCCAAGTTGTGAGCACATTTGGTGGTACAATGCACACTTGTTTCTTCTCTATGATGAGCATAGTAAAGGTGACTTCTCTTATGAGCTTGCAAGTCAATGGGCTTGTTGGGGAGAAATGGTCTTTTGGAAGCATGTACATTTGAGTCCATTGGCTGGAATGCAAAAAAGGGACAAATTTTATTGTCAATATCTTTCTAAATAGATACTTTATACAACCCTTTGAGTAAAATGCAAGAAGAAAAATAAGATGTAGTGTTTTAGCATTTCTTAAAGAGTAATAGAAACCACATCTCTACAAATTATTTCCAAGTAGAGGTTTACTTAGTTTCAAAGCTCATAGTCTGAAGTAGAGATAGTAATTGTGGGAAATGGATAAAACTATGCACAATGACATAAAAGCCAAAGAAATAGAGAACATAAACAAGGTAAAGTAGATTCATGTAGAACACAAGGTAGACCGCAAGTGTTGCACATAGTAGACACCATAACAAAACTATATATACAAGCATAATTTATAGTCAACAAAAGGAACAAGTTTTGAAGGGGTCTTGTAACCCTATACAAAAGAAGTTGTTACACCAGTAGTAGTCGATACAAAGAAGAGAAGTAGTAATAGTTACAATGAGTTGGAAAAAACAATTAATTTTGGTGATGTTTTACTATGTGCTAATGGAACATGGAATAGGAATTTCTAGTAACAAAAAATTGATTTCATATGTGAAATCAACCCTATAAACTTCATCAATGGTTGTTTTCAACCGTGTTTTATTGTTATATGTTTCCATATTCTTTGATAGGGTGAAGAGAAATTGGTTGTATTGTAGATGTCTAATAACCTTCTTCTTGATTGAATTGTAGCACATAGAGGTCTTTTCCAGACATGCCAACGAGTTTAGTTGCAGCTTCGTCAAAATTAGTTGCCCATATAAATCTTGTGGGGTCTTAAATCTTGGCTTGAAGAACATATCTATAATCATAATCTGGAAAAGTATCTACACACTTTCAACAAAACCATTGTCCTCTATGGTTCTGTTTGACTCTTTTTTGACACCATTTTTTCTCAATCTCCATGGGACAAACTGGATTAAAAAAAAAAAATTTGTCTTGAGAAAAACCAAGGTTTCTCTAACAATGCATTTTAGGGGCTTTATCAAATTTGAAGGGTCATGTGCAATATTGGATATTTTCTTTCATGTTAAAAGTGCAGGTGCATATATAAGGTTTGTGGCTAGGATGAGAAGATCAACTCCATTTTGTGCAAACCAGGATTGTAGTTGTTTTATTTCTTTGATGGAAGGATTGATAAACAAATAGGAAGTGCCTAGTGTACTTACAACCTTACCCTTATATTATACAACCTGACCATTTTTTATTACTAGCATGGTAACCTTTTGTAGATGGTACATCTCTTGTAGTTGTGTGCCTTCCTTTTCAGCTGATTTTCCCCACAAACTAGCATTTATAGTGGAGGTAGACATATCTATCATTTTTAGACTCCTCCTATGGACCTTAGTTGCATCAATTTTTCTTTTTATTTTAGAGGAAGGATCCACACAAATGCCAATTCCAAAAAGATCAATAGAACAGTAACCAGGATGAGTGAGGATATCTCCAATGGGTGTGAACAAGAATTGAAGTGTTGGAATTAAGAGGTCATCATCACAAAGCTTGAGCCTTGAATCATCTATTAAAGTTATTTCTAAATCACTACTAAGCTTATTGTAAAACTTGTTTTCTATTTTGAGGGTAACACGAGATAATGTATATATGCTCCAAGCTTGACCTTGTTGAAAATGGTGGTCTACAATTGCATTGAAGCAAGTGACATGAACTTCAGTTTGATCATAATCAGTCAAATAAAAAATAAACAGGTGACCATCACCATTTTTGTTGTTGAAGTGGTGGATTTCCTTATCCATTGTTACGCGACCTTTTATCATCCACTTTTTTTGAACTGGATACAAGCTCCTAATAGGAGTAATAGTAGTAGGGGGAGGTTTATTTTTTAGAGAGACATGCAAGAAAAAATATCAATTTTGTAGGATTGGGATGTTCAAATGCAACAAGATGTACCACATTCATGCATGTATCCGATGAAGTTCCTACATATTCATTTACAAGTTTGACTATCTCCTTAAATAATAATGTGGGGTCACCTATGATATCATGTTCCATGCAATAAACCTCTAATTTGGAGACAACAATCCACCTATGAATTCATTATATATGTACAATTAGTTTTGTGCTATCGTTGCACAATAAAATGAAAATGGTTTATTGCAATAAAGACCTGGTAGCTATTGCCTCACCTGGAGTTACAAAGAGTAGGAATAGTGAATCCTTTGAGTTGGACTATAGACCCATTTTGGAGTTTCCCTGTTGTTATGAGGTGCTTAAAATTACTTTGAAAGGTTATATTTTTTGCAAGTGTATCTCTTCTAAGAGCTCTAACTTGTATCTAATTGTCAACCTAGTTCCTTGACCAAATGTTGCAATGGAAAAAAACTTGAAGAAGTGGATGTACATCTAAGTTGGCATCATTGATAAGATTTGTTGCATTCTTCGTCAAAGAGTGAGACGTGGCTTAAAGGAGAGGAAATTGACCTATAAATTTGAATTGGTGTTCAACATTATGTGGAATAGAAGTACAAACAAACTTTTAAAATTATAGAGGGCAATGCAAATTAAGATCCTAAAAAATGACATACAATTCTAAATTGAGATAGAAATGGATGAAGTACCATGACTAATGTAAACACATGTGTAACCGGATTTTTAAAGGGTAATCATACAATGAATTTTTTTCCCATACATGATGTATCAAATATGTTTGGAACAAACTAAATGTTGTAGGCACTTATGATTATAAATTGTGTTGGGTAAAGGTAAGTTGCAACGGAAAAAAATGGACATATAAGAAGATCTACCTCCACCCAAAAAATAGAGAGTATTTCTTCATAGATCTTGTTAAGTTGAGATAGGTGCGTTCCTACAAATGGGGAAAAAATATAAAACATAGTGAGAGAATATAATTAAATAGGTAATTTGAGTAATGTTGGTTGTGATGTTCTACTAGGCATCATTGCCATGTGTTAGTAAAAAAAAACCTTTATCAAATAATTTTCCATTCAATTATCAATAGTTGATAGCTCAAAAAAATAAGTACACATAATTTTATTAATCCATATTGTGGGGGACATTTAAACAATCTCAGAGTTAACGTAACACACATTGTATGCGATCACAATAAGGTATAAACATTACAAGTATAGATAATGAAAATCGGTGCATGGTTGTACAAATTTTTGGAAGTGTACAGTTGAAGTGAGGTGGAATAAATAATTCGCCTCTAATTTAAACCATCCCACAATAATTAACAACTTAAGTTTACATTTATATTAACTGAAAGAAAGGGTTAAAGCGAGAACTCAAATTTGAAGGTTTGAACAAGATAAAACTTGAATTTTCTCAAATGACAACAAAGTGTTATAGAAACTTGATTTCGAAATCAATCAAAATACAACTTGGGGCGTGAAATTTTAAAAATTCATAGTGTAAAAACAAATAATGTCTAATTTAAATATACATGACACAAAAGGTTGAACTAAGCATATAAATGAAAAAATGTTGGGGACATACAACATACATTTGTATTGATAGTGGAATCAAATTTGTTCATACTTCATTTATAGTAGTAGTTGGTAGAACTAAGAGGAAGGAGTGAAAGATAATGCTAATTACAGGAGGCAAAAAACTTTAACTTCTCCCTTATTTGTAATAGGATCAGCATAAGTCCAAATAGAGGTAAACTACAAAAAGGAAAAAATTAATATACAATGTGTTATGAGTGCTTTTGGTGGCATTGAAATGCACGCCGAATATCAGGAGCCTATTAGAATGAATTCAGAATAACTGAGAGGGGGGGTGAATTAGTTATCCTTAGGTCTAGATGTGCCCATTTAAAATTTATACCAATTTTAACAACTCAGATCTGCTCGGCAACAATAACATAAAATAACAACATACATATGCAATTTACTGTTCATATGTAATCATCTTGTAGAAACTTAACAGTAAAACACAGCATACATAATCACACAAGTTAACACCATTATTTAACGTGGAAACCCAATATGGGAAAAACCACCAATAACATGCTATCAAATTTTCACTCTTCTGAAGTGAGCTCTGTTAGGACCCAACCCTGTTAAAGGTTACAAAACACATTGCTAAATATGACCTGGTTAAAGGATTTAATCACCTCGTCAGGAGTGGCCTTGTTAGGGGACTTAGAACATTCCACCTGAATGTCACCTTGCTAAAAGGATTTATACAATGACTGTTAGGTCAACCTGGTTAAAGGATTTTGACTGATACAATGGTTAGAAAGTAATCAACAAGTGTGATCTGATACATACAACTTACTTTGCAAATCCATATCCAATTCAGCTCTAATTCTAATTCACTCAGTGGCCTCCATTCTCATTTCAATCTCTAGGTCTGCTTGGAAATTTGTCAAGCAATCACTTATGCAACTCTCTGCTTCTCTATTCAACCTTCTAGCTTAGATCAAGCCAACTAGTCAATTAAATATGCAATCCTCATGTATGTATACATACATCATCAATAACCCCTCGAGGTTATCATATACTTCTCTATCTAGGTAAAATAAATCTTTTTCCGCTTAATCAAGATCGTAGATCTTAGGTTATGTCAGATCCAACAGATCTTTCCATCATTACATTTAATTGATTTCTCCAAAGCAATTACTAATTGAATCTTTGATCCATGCATTAATTATGGTTACCCATGCATTTAAAAAGTGTGGATCAATCGTTCTTATCCTTAACTAACTTTACATATCCCAACAAAATCAACTAAGTCGGCCAAAGATCTCAAATCTCAATAATTACCAAAATACTGTTGCTCGGCCAACACTGTGTTTTCTGTAATTTATTGACCCTCGGTCACCACTATTTTCCTCAGCAATTTATGGGTGCTCGGTCGTCACTAACTTCCTTCAACATACACTGTTTAAACTAAACTATCATCGAAAGATAAACAACACATTACTTTGCCAATGTGACAAATGATCAAGTACCCTTGTGATTTCCCATAACTCAACCATTCCACTCGGTCTTCTTGTTTAAATCACCTTCATCAATCAATAGATATGGTACTCAAACAGATAGCAATAGTCTCACCAGTTAAGGTTTGACATCAATGATAAAACAACAATTGTTTCCATTGTAGCTTTCCAACAATCTTTCCAACAATCTCCCTCTTTGGAATTGATGGAAACACTAAACAATAAAACAATAATTTTCAACCATAATTACCATACAATACAAAAAGTCTGCCTGTGTTCCTTGATATGAATAAATCTTCATTAATGTCTCTAGTTTCATTTTGATTCTCATCTTGTAAAAATTTTCTCCCTTTGTGTCTGTGATCACACTGAAATCTTTTCTGTTTATGTTCATCTGTAGACTCCCATCTGTAAACTTTGTCTTTCATTAATCTTTCCCTCTTTGACAACAATCTCTTTTTTTTCAGTAATCTCTTCCTTTTTCTCAGTAAACTTCTCCCTCTATATTTCTCAATATATTTCTCCCTCTTTGACAACAATGCCAAATACATTGACATCTTCATCATGCAGATTCTTCTATTCAAAACTCTGTATCATGTTGTTCTTGTCATCTTCCTTATGACTGATCCTCTTTCCTGTTCAAGTCTATCTTTCACAACTTTAGGCAGCATCCTAAAGTGTGACTTCCTGTGTATTAATGTAAAATATATTCTGAGTATAACATTTGATGCAACAGTACCATTCTGAACTAATTAGCCTCAGTTAGGGGAATCACCCAAAATTTACCTCACAGATAATCATGAGCATCCTTGGGTAGTGCCTTTGTAAATATGTTTGCTAACTGTTCGTTAGTATTCACATACTCCAGTCTCACTTCCATTTTCTGAACTAGCTCCCTCAAGTAATGATACTTGATAGCTATATGCTTTGTCTTAGATTGCATTACAGGGTTCTTAGAAATATTAATGGAACTCTTGTTATCACAATATATGACAATTGGTTATGTGATCTCTTCTTTCATACCTTTCAGTAGTATCTTCAACCACACAATATTAGAACAATTAACTGTTGCTGCCACATACTGGGCTTCAGTTGTAGATTGTGAGGTGCAATTCGGTTTCTTGCTTATCCATGAAACTAATATTTTTCCCAAAAGAAATGCTCCTCATGTGGTTCTTTTCCTGTCATCTACATTTCCAGCCCAATGAGAATCAGTATAAACTCTGAGTTCAAAATTGTCATTTCTTTTGTAGTACAAACCATATTCATCTATTCCTTTCAAATGTCTCAGGATTATTTTTACCTCCATCATATGAGTTTCCTTGGGATTGGCAGAAAATCTCACAACAATACCAATAGCCAGTGCAATATCAGGTCTACTATGTACAACATATTGCAACTTTCCAATCATTGACTTATAAAGGGTTTGATTCACTTCTTTTGTATCATCATTCCTTGTTAACTTCTATCCAGTAGCCATGGGTGTACTCACTGGTTTTGAATCTTCCATTCCAAAAAAATTTAATATCTCCTTCACATATTTATATTGAGTAATATAGATATCATTCTTCATCTGATATATTTGTAAGCCAACAAAATATTTTATCTCACCAAACATAGACATTTCAAATTAAGTTTGCATTTCTTTTACAAATGCTTGGCATAACACATCTTGTCTAAATATAATGTCATCAACAAAAAATTCAGCCAATAAAGTACCTTTACATTGCTCTGTCTTCAAATACAGATTGTTGTTGTCATTTGTTCTTGCAAATCCAATCTTTACCAAATAATTGTGCAATCTCTCATACCATGCTCTTGGTGCTTGCTTCAATCCATATAGTGCTTTGTGTAACCTGCAAACCATGTTCCTCTTACTTGGGTCTACAAATCCATCAGCTTGTTCAATGTATACTTCTTCTTCTAATATTCCATTGAGGAATACTGACTTCACATCCATTTGATAAACTTTAAAACCTCTGTAGGCTCATATGCAAGGAATGTTCTTACTCCTTCTAATCTTGCAACTGGGGAAAATGTTTCTCCATAATCAATTCCTTCCTCTTGTGCATAACTTTGGCATACCAGTCTAACTTTGTTTCTTGTTACCTCTCCATGTTCATTCAACTTTTTTCTGAATACCCACTTAGTACCAATTACATTTTTGTCATTCGGTCTAGGTACAAGTGTCCAAGTCTTATTCTTCTCAATTTTTTCAATTTCTTCATTCATGGATTGTATCCAATCTTCATTGTCTAAGGCATATTTTAATGTTTTAGGCTCAAAATCACATAACCAGTGATGGCATTAAGTTTACCATTAGTACACTTAGTGAAAAAACATTGACAGAGATCATTGGTACAAGCATTATCAGCGGACTACAAGCATTATCGGTGAACAATGAGCATACAAGCATTACTGGTGAAATGCTAAGTATGGAATTGACTGACGAACAATGACAAGTGTTGCACCAACAAAGTGAAAAGGACATCACTGATGGGTCAATAACATAACATTGAGATCATCACCGACGACACAGTTTTGAGAACAAAACTGACAGAACAGAAAAAGCATACCTGACGACCAGTTCAAGAAAGGAACACCGACGATAAAGAAAACCAACCGTCAGAATCGATAGTCAGTTATAAAACCCGCAAAAAGTGGATCTAATTTTTACATGACGGATAAAACAATGTAATTCTTTTTATAGAGTTTTAATTTATTTTAAATTATAACTTGAGGGTCAAGCAAGCTTTATGTAAATGTTTTAAAGCATCCTAATGGATCTAAAACATATCTAACTAAAGATCAAGGTCAAGTTGTAAACCTTGGATCTAGAGTTAACTTGCGAAGCGTGAATCAAGAATTGAGCCAAAATCAAGTATAAATAGATGTTCAAATCAATTGTGAGTTATGAATTCATTGTTGTTGATGGCCACGAAGAGCATCTAAGGATCAGAAGGCAGAATTCATGCAAAGTTGAGAAACAGATCATATAAGTTGTCAAGAACACACATAGGCTACCGACGAGCAGACAAAGGTATTATTCAATCATGGAAGGATGATTACTCATACATAGGAAGCTTTATTGGATATGTTATTAGTAATTAGAGATTGCATACATCATCAAATCAAAGACTTGTGTAGTTGCATTCTAACAAGTGCATCACATCTAAAATCCTTTTGTAGAAGGTGGACTTAATCGTTCTTTACAAATCTCTTAACAAAGTGCACACTTAACAGTGTTGCTAAAGCTTCAAATGAAGTAGATCTTAATAGGTCTCCACTGTAATACTCCTAACAGGGTAGGTCATCATAAGTGACCAATTGTAAGCCTTAACTGGCCCCTTCTTATCTGCAGATAGTGAAGTCTTGTGGGTAACAATCCCCACCGCAGTTTTTACTTCCTAACAAGAGTTTTCTGCGATATCATATCTTGTGTCATGTGTTATCTATTTTCATGATTGTTTCTTTTATGGTTACATATTAAAGAACTTATGATATGATTCCATACACATAAAGAAAGATGAATAGTTAGATAAGATAATTTACAAATTGATGATTAAGGGTTAATGGGCTAACCAAGAAAAGTTTTAGAGGTATTGATTCACCCCTCCCCTCTCAGTACATCATTCCAATATAATTCCAACAATTGGTATCAGAGCTAAGTATCTTTCTTGAAAATATTAAAGACTTAAGAGAAAAGATCAGAGCAATGGAAAAGTACAAACTGGACAAGACTATTGAGAATGAGCAATTGTAGATGCCGATTAACTATGAGAAGTATAAAGAGGCGAGAATCAACTTAAGAAAAATTCTTGATGAAAGAAAGATTATGGCAACCAAGCTGAATGAGAAAGACTACAAAGAATTAGAAATACAAGATTACTTTGATACAATAGAATCATCAACATTAAGCAAAGCTTCAGACACATCAGTAGAAGAAATCACAAGTCTACAAGAGGTCAATCTACATTTGACAGATCAAATCAAAATGCTGCAAATCAGTCAAGAAACTCAAATGGTAAAAATGATTGATGTCATGAATGATGCAAGAAAGGCTAAAAATGAAAGAACACTAGCCATTGATGATAGGAGGAAAATTAGAGAGAAACTACAAGAGAAAGAATCAGAGATTCAAAGAATTACTAAGCATCACCATGAGGTTACCAACTGGATTATTCTTATGAGTCAAGAAGAAAATAGATTAAATACAGAACTCATTGAAAGAATACAGATCATTGGTGAGCTAAGAGAAGAGAATGAAAAATTGAACCATGAAACCAAAGTCCAGAATCAACACAACGAATTGATCAAAAAGGCTGAAGATAGAAACAAAAGGATGGATGATTTTCTTGATGGATAGAGAAGAGTCAACAACTACACAGTATTAGGGTACAATGAGAATGGTGAATCTTCTAATCAACCATATTAGAGGAATGATTTCAAGACCCCAAGATCCAAGAAGCTGTCATGCAATCACTGTTGAAAACCAGGCCAAACCTCAAACATTTGTAGAAGCAAAATGAAAGGTATTTCTCAAGTACAATCTACTTTCATTTGTAATTGTTATAAATGTCAAAAGAAAGGACACAAGGCACATGAGTGCAGATCCAAAGAGAAAAACCTATATGGACAAGTACTGTCCTACCTACAAGATGAATGGGCATACACATAAGGAATGTTGGAAAAAGAACAACAAGGCATGGACAACAAAGGAAACTGATAATAACCACAAACCAACAAGAGTAGGTAACTCATATGTTTGGGACTATAACACATGGGTAAACTGCACAGCATGTGGAAGGTATGATCATATTGCTGCCAACTGTATGAGAAAGTGGACCAGAAGGTCAAGAGGTTGGACCAATCTAGGTATGGCATGTTTAAATTGTCATAAGGTTTGACATGTGATAAAATATTGCAAAGACTGACTGACAGACACAAGTACACATCCCAATGGAAATACCATTGATGACATCAAGAGAATGAGAAACAAGATGTGGGTAAAAGCCACAAACACTGAAGGTACTGGAACAAGCAATACAAATGGTGACACCCCATCCAATGGATTTGGTGACATCACTACATCCAACTAAATTGCACAAGTAAGTAAGGAACTACATTATGACAAGTTACATTATACATCGGTTCCATCACACATAGTTCATATTGTAATATTAGCATAAATAAAGATACAATATATTGTTATTTGCTAACTATTGAAAAGAAACCATTGGTTATTGGGCACACTTTGCATCGGTGAACACACACAGAAAAGTTAGCACTACTTACTGAAATGTATTAGTCATTACACAAGCTAGGTGTAAACCGACGGATATCGGTGAATTTTGAATCAACAAAAGTTGTCTTTGCAACCTCACCGACAATCAACAGTGAAGTCTCCAAAACTGCTAGCAAACCCTGACACTTTGCATAGACATCGAAGATGTTATGAATGTCTCTATCGAAAAAATAAGTCTTCATATACCAACGAGTTGGTAAGCATTAATGACAACTTAGGGTGGAAAATGGTTATAAAATCCCGATGGGTAAACTCATTTTTGCACCTGCAATTTTTGAGCAGAGCAGAGCAGACTAGAGCAATTTCAGAGCAATTTGGAAAGTGACCCAAAAGAAATCAATTTGATGTGAAGCATTCACATTTCATAGGAAATCACAGAGAATCCGTAAGTAATAACATTCACTGACCGCATCATTTTATTTGTGAAAAGCCCTAAATTTTAGCAAACAAGATGGCATCGACTTCTAGAGTTGAGAAAATTAAGGAAGATAAGAAGAAATCCTTCAAGCTTGTCAACAAAGGATCGTGTGCTGAACCTAAATACAAGCTACACCTTGAAATAGCTTCACAACTTGACGATTCTGGAGAATTCTCCAGGATCCCACCTAGGGTTTTACTGGTAGAGGACGTAAGGTCCTATATTCACTGCAAGATCTCAGAAATAGGAGATCTAGACCTAGATAATGCCTATATGGAACTATGTGATGATGCTAGAAAGCTCAAAGAAGAGCACAAACATTTGGAAGTAAAGGGACTCACAAATGCACTGTATTTTCTCAAGGTATTCAAAATAGAATGCATAAAGATTGTTCTTAGCAGAGTTCATAACAAGATTCTATGGCTAAATAAGCCAAAGCCAATAACAAAGGATTTTATTCATGCCATCACAGGTTATCCTACAACTGATAAACCACAGGATGACAAGCACCCATCTATGGCAGAAGTGGAAAAATTGACTGGTGCTAAATTAGATAAAAGAGCACTAAAGGTCAACATCATTACCAACGCAGAGCTCAAGTTTGGAGCATGTGTTGTTGGATATAAGATCTTCCAAGAAATCCGAATGAATAGCATATCTAGTACTGATATGAGCACATCATACACAATTATCAAATAGGGGAAGAAGATGGATCTTGCAGAGATCTTGTTACATCAACTAGAGAAGAACATGTGCACAATAAGATCTTCAAGGACAAACACTTGTAAGTTTGGTTCCCTCATAATGTACATATTCTTTTACTTTGAAGAATACTTTCCTTCCATTGGAAAAGTTGTATGGGACACAAGCAGACCCATCACCATTCAGATAGGTGAATTCATAGAATCACTAGGAACAGATTTTGATAATGTTATGCTTGAGTATTTCAAAACCATTAAGGAAATGCTGCAAGCCAGAACAAGAATTCCTAAAAATCTGATAGAGGAACACTGAGAAGACATATGTTTCATGGTAGTACTGATTTCACATACATCCAAGCAGTAGTAACAAGGAAATCAAGGCTTTCAAAATTAGAATATGAAATCAAAGAAAGATTAGCCAATGAGTGCATTAAGGCACTATTAAATGTACCAGTAGACAACAAGAAACTAAGATTTGGTACCTATGAAGAGGCCAAATAGAAGATTAAAAAAAATCTGGTAGTCAAGAAGGCTGTAAAATAGTAAAAAAGAATGGTGAAGAATTTGAAAAATAACTTGAATGTATCTTCTGAAGGAGAACAAGAAAGAGAAGGTGAAGAGGAACAAGAGGGTAAGGAGGAACTCACTGAGGACCAGCTTCCCATTGGTGATAAAAAAGAGCAAAATAAATTAGAGGAAGAGAATTCTGATTCACCACCTCCTCCTCCACCTAAGAAGTCAAGAATAAGGAGTCAAACAACAAAGGATGCAACTCCTTCTCCCATGGTAAAAGGAAAGGTGTATAAAAGGAAACCTGACACACCAAAGGCAAAACAACCAGTTAGGGCACCTGCCAAAAGGAGGAAATTTGTTCAGACAAATGAGGATTTAGAGGACTCAGCTATAGATGAACTTGACACTACAAAACAAGCAAAGGAAACAACAAAGATTACATCACCCACTGAAGACATTGATGAAATATGTAAGCATATTTTTGAAGCAGAATCTCTTGGACATCATAAGATTAGGAAATGGTTAAGATGGGATTCTATAGAATAGAATAAGATTGAAGATGCACTTATAGCTAAGATGTGTAGATACTATTATATCCCACTACAATTCACTACACGTGATGTACCACAAGAAATATTAATTAGAATATCTTCTAGATTCACTTTTGCACTCCATGAGGAGAAGAGGATAAGAGAAAGAGTACTTGTTTCTCTTATGCCTCCTGAATCAAAAAGAGAAGAAATCAATGAAATCATGGAGAA
>MU225439.1:388919-410416 GCA_018584345.1 Thuja plicata
TCAAGGTCAAGTTGTAAACCTTGGATCTAGAGTTAACTTGTGAAGCGTGAATCAAGAATTGAGCCAAAATCTAGTATAAATAGATGTTCAAATCAATTGTGAGTTATGAATTCATTGTTTTTGATAGACACAAAGAGCATCTAAGGAGAAGAAGGAATAATTCATGCAAAGCTCAGAAACATATCATATCAGTTGTCAAGAACACACAGAGGCTAATAACGAGCAGATAAAGGTATTATTCAATCATGGAAGGATGATTACTCATACATAGGAAGCTTTATTGGATCTGTTATCATAAATTAGAGATTGCATATATCATCAGATCAAAGACTTATGTAGTTGCATTCTAACAAGTGCATCACATCTAAAATCCTTTTGTAGAAGGTGGAATTAACCATTCTTTACAAATCTCTTAACAGAGTGAACACTTAATAGTGTTGCTAAAGCTCCAAACAAAGTAGATCTTAACAGGTCTCCATAGTAATACTCCTAATAGGGTAGGTCATCAGAAGTGACCAATTGTAAGCCTTAATCAACCCCTTCTTATCTGCAATTAGTGAAGTCTTGTGGGTAACAATCCCCACCACAGTTTTTACTTCCTAACAGGAGTTTTCTGTGATATCATATCTTGTGTCATGTGTTATCTATTTTCATGAATGTTTCTTTTATGGTTATATATTAAAGAACTTATGATATGATTGCATACACATAAAGAAAGATGAATAGTTAGATAAGATAATTTACAAACTGATGATTAAGGGTTAATGGGATAACCAAGAAAAGTTTTAGAGGTATTGATTCACCCCTCCCCTCTCAATACATCATTCCAATATAATTCCAACAACAAGAATGTATCCTCTCTCAACTTGCTTCTTGTCATAACTGTAGAATCCTTCGATCTTATCATTTGATCAAGTTTATGTTTCCTGCTCACATACTTTTCTAGAGTAGGTTCTCTTTCTGCTTTAGGTTGATCATTCATATTCAATTCAGGTTGATTTTGTGACTCGACATCTTCATGAGATAGCTCAACAATTACCTCCTGTTGTCTGACATTGTCATTCTATGACTTGGCAGGTGCTAGCTGTTTCTCGGCAATCTCATTCTCAGGTTTAGTTAATGTATTAGAATCTTCCTCATCCATATAGACGAATGATTTGTAACTCTCAGGTTCCTGAGTGCTTTCAGCTTCATTTCTTTCTGCATACTCATCAATTCTAACATTTTCACTTTCCACAATTTTGTTAGTGTTAGAATTCAAACACTTATATGCTTTACTCTTAGTTGAATAACCAAGAAATATGCCTTCCTCACCTTTAGCATCATGTTTTCCATTTTTTTTATCCTTTAGTATGAAGCATTTTCTTCCAAAAACTTTGAAATATTTTACATTAGGTGCATATCCATACCAAAGCTCATAAGGTGTAGAAGTAGTACCTTTATTTACTTGTAGTCTGTTCAGGGTATAGACTTCTATACTTACAACTTCTCTCCAATATTTATGTGCAACATTTTTCTCCATCATTAATGTTCTCGCATAGTCCATAATAGATCTGTTTCTTCTCTCAGCAATACCATTCTGTGGTCGTGTTCTATGTGCAGACATCTGTGTTTCTATTCCTTGGTCATTGTAGAACGTGTTAAACTCATTAGAAATAAACTCACCTCCTTTGTTAGATCTCAAACATTTTAGACTTTTACCTGTCTCTTTTTCAACTTTTTCCAAGTACCATTTAAATTACTGGAATGCATCAGATTTTTCTTTATGAAACATAAAAATCATCATTCTTGAGTAATCATCAACAAATAGAATGAAATATGTATCTCCACAGTAAATTTTCTCACCAATGGGACCAAAAAGGTCAGTATGAACAAATTCTAGTAATTCCTCAGAAGTATGAGTTTTTCTCTTAAAACTAGATTTAGTCATCTTTCCCAATTGACATTTCTTACACATTGCATTTTCAGGTTTCTTTAACTTAGGCAACCCTCTAACCTCTTTTAATTTTCTTATGCTTACCAAGTTATCAAAGTTTACATGACACAACCTTTTATGCCATAACCAAACATCATTATATTTTGAAAACAACCATGTCTCATGTAAGCTAAATCCAAATTGAACAAGTTACCTTTTTTTTTCTCACCACTTCCAACTAATTATCCAGTAGCATCATAGATCTTTGCTTTCCTATGATGGAATTCAACTCTGTAACTAGAAATATTCAGCTGTGCAACACTCAATAAATTATAATTAAGATCATCAACCCAATATACATTGTCACATCTGATCTTGTCAGTCAAGTTAATTAATCCTTTCCCTTTAACAAGACATGGTGCATCATTACCAAATTTAACATAACTGCCATTACACTGATCTAGGGTCTCAAATTTATCTTTATCACCAGTCATGTGATGTGAAAAACCACTGTCAATAATCATATAGGAAATTAATGCAGTTTTCTCACCATCATCAGAATCATTTTTCATAGCAACATACACAAATTCTATATCATTTTCATCAGATTTGTCAGAATCATTGTCAGAAGCTTCTTCAGCTATATAGCAAGATTTCCTACCTTTGTCTTTGTAATCCTTATACTTTTTGAAGTCACGGTCATCCTTTCTGTCTTTGTACTTGTTATCTCTTCTTTCATCTTTGTCATTCTTATCAGGACATCTAGCAACAATATGACCAACTTTGTTACATGAAAAACAAATGATAGGAAGTTTACCTTTGAATTTTCCTTTTCCTCTAGATATTCTTCTTTCCATAAGTGCTTCAAGTTCTTCCAGATCATCATCAGTAGTGTTGTCACTGTTCACACATTTCTTTCCTTTCTTTGATTTGTTAAGGATCAACTAGGATCTAAATGCAGATTCAATAGCTTGTGGAGTGTAGTTGTCAGAATTTGACATTTCAAATGCAGTAAGTCTGCCTACCAGACCTTCCAAAGTCAAATTTTTATTAAGAGTACATCTTAACTCTTGAATTGCAAAGACTCTAATAGAATATACAAGAAGAAGTGTTCTCAGTACCTTGTTCATAATGGTGTTATCATCAATGGTTCCCTTAGCTCCTCTAATAGTATTTACAACTTCCTTTATCCTACCATAATATTGTACTTTATTTTCTCCTTCTTACATTTTCATTTCATCAAACTTACCTCTTAAGCTTTCAGATTTGGCTCTCAGTACATTTGTATCACCTCCATAGATGGTTTCAAGGACATCCCACATTTTCTTTTCAATTGTACAATTCTTTATGTCTTCAAACTCATGAAAGTTCATAGATGATGCAATCTCCAGCATTGCTTGATTGTGCTCCTGCTTTTCTCTTAATTGTACAACTCTGGCAGGTGCAGTGGGGGCTACATAATCATGTTCAACATAGTGCTTAGCAACATCACCAATACCTGCCAGATGCAATTTTATCAAACTCTTCCATGCAGGGAAATTATCTTTGTTCAACTTCGGTACCTCCTTTTTATACATCTTGATCTTTTGCTCCAAGTACCTTCAAACTATTTTCAAGAGACCAAAGCTTTGATACCAATTGTTAGAATGAATTTAGAATAACTGAGAGGGGGGGGGGGGGTGAATTAGTTATCCTCAAGTCTAGATGTGCCCATTTAAACTTTATACCAATTTGAGCAACTCAGATCTTCTCGGCAGCAATAACATAAAATAACAACATACATATGCAGTTTTCTATTCAGATGTAATCAACTTGTAGAAACTTAACAATAAAATACAACATACATAATCACACAAGTTAACACCAGTGTTTAACGTGGAAACCCAATATGGGAAAAACCACCCATAACATGCTATCAAATTTTCACTCTTCTAAAGTGAGCTCTATTAGGAACCAACCCTGTTATAGGTTACAAAACATATTGCTAAATGTGACCTGGTTAAAGGATTTAATCACCCTGTCAAGACTGGCCTTGTTAGAGGACTTAGAGCATTCCACCTGAATGTGACCTTGCTAAAAGGATTTATACAATGACTGTTAGGTCAACCTGGTTAAATTATTTTGACTAATACAATGGTTAGAAAGTAATCAACAGGTGTGATCTGATACATACAACTTACTTTGCAAATCCAGATCTAATTCAGTTCTAATGCTAATTCACTGAGTGGCCTCCATTCTCATTTCAATCTCCAGATCTTCTTGGAAATCCGTCAAGCAATCACTTATGCAACTCTCTGCTTCTCTATTCAGCCTTCTCGCTTAGATCAAGCCAATCATTCAATTAACTATGCAATCCTCTTGTATGCATACATACATCATGAATAACCCCTTGAGGTTATCATATACCTGTCCATCTAGGTAAAATAAATATTTTGCCACTTAATCAAGATCCTAGATCTTAGGTTATGTCAGATCCAATGGATCTTTCCATCATTATATTTAATTTATTTCTCCAAAGCAATTACTAATTGAATCTTTGATCCATGCATTAATTAAGATTACTCGTTCATTTACATAGTATAGATCTTTACATAGTATGGATCAATCGTTCTTATCCTTAACTAACTTTACATATCCCATTAAAGTCAACTAAGTCAGCCAGAGATCTCAAATCTCAATAATTACCAAAATACTGTTGGTCGACCAACACTATGTTTTCCATAATTTACTAAAGCTCGGTCACCACTATTTTCCTCGGCAATTTACTGGCGCTCGGTCATCACTAACTTCACTCGGCATACACTGTTTACACTAAACTGTCATCGAAAGATAAACAACACATTACTTTGCCAATGTTCCAACTGATCAAGTACCCTTGTGATTTCCCATAACTCAACCATTCCGCTTGGTCTTCTTGTTAAATCACCTTCATCAACCAATAGATATGGTACTCAAACATATAGCAATAATCTCGCCAGTTAATGTTTGACATCAATGACAAAACAACAATTGTTTCCATTGTAGTTTTCCAACAATCTTTCCAACAGAACCTTGCCTTCTTCGTAATATATCTCATAATACATTTCTCATAGGAAATTAAAAAAGCCAGAATATTTCATGTAGTTTGCATGCATCTCATTTAATATTTTTCCACTTCAAGGATCTCAAAATATTTGGGGTAAAAGTACAAACCCGTGTCACATTTTTATAAAGGGAAAAACTCCATAACATGCAAATTGTTTAACTTTAACAACAAAAAAGTGCCATTTGTGTTTAGAATTTGAGGATGATGTAAACTGATGAAATGTTTAAAAATGGATGAAGTTTAGACCTATAATTTTAAAAAAAAATTTGAACAATAATTTACAGTTTTTTTAATTTATTTTTTAAGTCCACTTTTAAATTGCTGAAAATCTGGGGTCTAGTTCCCACCAAACAAGTATATGTAAATATTCTATTTTTTCCTCTAATTTCAAAATATGTTATATATAAAAAGTATAGCTAGTGCGTAAAATAAGAAAGATTGGTTTTCAATGTATATTTTCTCCGTTATAGATGCTCAAAGTTGAACTTATCTGAAATCGATAGTTTTCATCTCCCACCTGATTTCCCCTATCAAATCTACACCATTCAGAAAAAAAATTACATATCCTTGAAGAGGACTCTCCCCTCTAGTGTTAAATATAAATTTTAATTTTTTTTATATGATTTACTATTTTTAATTTATTTGAAGCAATATCTTATCGAATGTTAAAATACCTACTTGTAATTTGAAATTATAATAAATTAGATTTAATCAAAATACTATAAAATTCATATGAAAATATTCTTGACTCGGAGCTCTACAAAAGGGTATTTTTATATTTTTAAAAAATATCATTAAAAAGAGTAGGGGTTATTGAAACATCACTTTTATGAAATAATCTTATTTCTTTGGTAATTGGACCCTAATTGGTATAAAAGATGCATTTAATAGACATTAACAATTGGAAAAGTTTAACAACTTATCTAACTTATCTAGAATCAATCTAGCTAGACCATATGTTTGACGGAAATTAATTTTTAGTTAGAAATACTCAAATTTAGCTGTGTTGATCAGTGGTCCTGAAACAGACACAACTTTGTGCTTTTACCCTTTGACGACACAAGTACGAGCACTCATAACTTTTAGTTATTCAACATTCTGCTGGCAACAAAGTGAAATACTACTTGCAACATTGTAGAGTTCTATTTCATGAAACCCATTCAATTTGATAGACATATTTGAGCCACTGGATCATTGTGGAATGCTGATTTCTAAGGTACTAATTAAAATATCAATAATTTGAATTGGCTTTTGAGGATTTGCCATGACCTAAAAAAAGATGTAAATATTAAATCTATGAAAGAAACTTGCAAATAGTAGTTATAATTTGTATTTGTTGGGAAGATGACCGTATATCTAACACAAAGTAATGATGACTATATAATATACCTAATGTACCAAGAAGATAGGTATAACGATATATTTAGATTAGGTGTTGTAATAGTTTTGATTATATAGTTTTATAACACCACCTAATACTCTAACTTAGCAACATTCAATTTTTACAACCTCTTGTAAATCTTGACTCATTTAAGTGGAGATAATAGGTTGAGAAAAGATAACAGAAAATAACAGATACAAAGATTATTTACGCAAAACTCACACTTCCTCCACAATAATACAGATAGAGTAGACACTAAAAAAATGCAATTTTTACAAAATTTAAATGTGAAAGAACTATTGAAAATGTAGTCAACAATCACTTAAAAAGACAAGAAGTTGCTTAAGATTTCAAATGTGATTGAAATACAATTTTTTCAAAATGTAAATGCGAAAAAAGTGCTGAAAGTTGAACTCAAAAATCCTTAAGGAAAACAGTCGTGGGACTGATTTGTAGAACATTAGGTGTAATCATAACATTTTTGTAGTAGTCTACTGTGGACCAGATGATTATACGTACCTTAAATACATAAATCAAAACACATGAGGGACTATGGGGAACTTACGGTGTTCCAAGATCAAGTCAATAGTGCAGTGTTAAAAATATAATGTATTTACTGTGTTGATACAATTGCTGCATTTAGGTGTAAATTCCAATTGGAACACTTGAGCTGGTTATTTTTCTACTAACTTCAAATCACATTTATTTCTCTTCTCCCAAAGATTTTTGAAGCCAAAGTAGTTAAAAAAATTATTTAAAAAAAAATTACTCACAATACCCTAGACTAAATCACTGAAACTCCAATGCCTTCATTTACGATTAGTCATAGAATTTGGGTATTTTGCATTGAAATCGAACCAGTGGGTAGCACTTTACCCTCAAAATATATAAATAAAAAATATAAAAAGTGGAAATGGCTTGCTTACTATAATGAAACCTTCAATCAATCATTGAAATGGTCTAAGGTCAGAAGTAGTGTGAACTACTCCCATTGCTTAAAATTCAAAACTATTTCAATGTATTTAGTAACTTGGTATAGATTAATACATTTTGGGTATTATACTGTTACTGATTACTACATTGGGTAATACTGCTATGAACCAAAATAAAACCAAAACATGAATGCACTTTACCAAAAATATTTTCAAGTTGAGGTAGAGTATGATGGACTTATCATGCTTTATATTTAAATCAATGGTTGAAATGCTCAAATCTCAATGTAATTAACCACCGATTACCATTGATTATAGCCAAGTCCACAACCATTTCTGCATTTGGGGCACACCCAAGAATTAACCTCCTGCATTTCCAACACAAATTCTAAAAAGGTAATATCAATCGCTAAGATTACTTACTGACTTACTACATTATCTACTATGTAGCCTTAAAGATGAATATTGATCTCTGGTATTATAGGAAGAAATACCCATTCAATTGGTACATGGCGGATATCTTAAAAAATACATATATAATTATTTTATATTTATTGATGATTGGACAAATATATCTTGGGCAGATAGCAAGAAACTAAAAGAAAATTTATCTCTAAACACAAATTTTGGAGACTATGTAATGTTTTGAATTGTAAAAAGTAAGGAAACTTAGAACTTTAAAGTTTCTTACTTGATTAGATGAGAACTGTTAGGATTAACAAGACATAAATAACAATTACATGCAAAAAAATAACCAATATCAGAGAATAATAATAAAAAAACATAGGAGAACACAAGACACAAAGATTTAACGTGGTTCACCAAATCCCTGGGCTACATACACCAACAGCCAATCCCAATATTATTATTATCCAATGATTACAATCTGATTGCAATACGCAATCCCCTTATAGTTCAATTCTTCCGTAAAACATACATCATAATACAAAACCCTAACCCTAAGCCAATTTATGATGAACTATAACTATTTATATGTTTGAAGTCATTTGTTGATATTCAACCAAGTTGCAAAAGTGATGATAAACATTATCAGTTAATGTATTGTCATTGATGTCAACTTACTTGAGTATTATTATGGTGGAGAACATCTATTATGTATTGAATATTTAGAACAAAAAATGTTTATATGGTCAAAAAAATTAAGAATTATGTATACACTGAGTGATAGGGAATACCGATTAAAACACAATGTATACCGAGTAACAATATTAACCGAGCAAGGGATTATCAACACAACTATTGATTAAGCAATTAATTTAAAATAAGGCCGACTAAATGTTGAGCTCAAAATTGTTAATTTCGAGGTAATAGATATTGTTTTTTTATTTCATCAAACTGTTATGAAAATTCAAGGAAGATCAGATAATAGAGATTGAAACGTATTTTTAACACAACATCAGAAGTTGAATCAAGCTGGAAAATAAACAACGGAGATTAGGTGACAAGATCTGAAGGATGAAAATTAAATGATACATGATTTCTATATAAGAGACAAGAGATTCATTTATGAATCATCCAAGCATTGATAGATGTTGAAGCATACATGCGGAATCGATGCATGACTGATCAAGTTGGTTAAAGACAGAACCTAGTGTAATTCTGCACACATTGCCGAGCAAACAAAGAATAACCAAGTAGAACAATGATGAAGAATGAGATGAACTGAAGTAAAAAAAATTGATCAGAGGTATTATGTACTTAGAATATATCTAAATATCTATAAATTAGAGTTGTATTTGAATCAGATCATTACTATATTAGTTTAACCATTGTTAGAGATAAATCTCTTAACCGAGTGGGATAGTGAATCCTTATTATTACATTCAGAGAATGTTAATTATTTTCTTGTTGACCCAATAGTGAATGCATGGTCAAGAGAGAACTGGTAGTTTTAAATCCTATAACAAGGTCACATTTAACAGTGTGCATTGTAACCTTTAACAGGGTTGGCTCCTCACCGAGCTCACTTCAGAAGAGTACATTTTTTTTGGGTTACCAGTCGCAAGTGGGTTTTCCCTTAGCATGGTTTCCATGTTAAAAATATAGGTGTCAATGTGTATGAATGTTGTGGATTGTTATTTTACTTTACACATTATTTTATTGACCTAGATCGGTAATCACGGTATTAATTTACTGATACTTGCTAGACAACTTAATAGTAAGTTTTGAAATCACACTTTATGTTTTTACCGAGCAAAGTTTTATATGATTGAATTTGTTTTGTTATACATCTGGAGCAGTTTGGAACTGTAGGATAATTTTGTGAGGGCACTGAGTCTAACTGATTCACCCCCCTCTCAGCTATTCTAACAATTGGTATCAAAGCTATCAATGCTTATCAGGGAGCTGATGTGCTTATTAGTGTAGGAGTGCTTATGAGAAATTTTTCAAGGACTTGAGCTAAAGACCATAAGATGTATAAGAGAGATGCACCTAACATGAACAAACAAAACTTCCAGACATGGAAAATAAGAA
The DNA here is from genome assembly GCA_018584345.1 of Thuja plicata. Classification (NCBI taxonomy): domain Eukaryota; kingdom Viridiplantae; phylum Streptophyta; class Pinopsida; order Cupressales; family Cupressaceae; genus Thuja; species Thuja plicata. The sequence goes on from MU225439.1 coordinate 398,729, forward strand.
TTAGATTATACCTATCAGGAATTGCAAGGAATATTAAAGATGTTTTGGACAATGAATTCATTCTACCTATTTGAGCTTTGACAGTAAATCAGTTGAAATAAAAAAAAGAGCATAACCTTATCATGGTGGAGATTGCCTCTACACTTATTGATTCTGAATTTGAGGACATCAATACTTGTACTAGTACCAAGGAGATGTGAATGTAATTAGAGCCAAAGCTGAGAGCATTCGTGAAAAGTTTGATGACATGGTAATGAAGGAAGGAGAAAACATCACACAATATAGTACCCAACATAAAGAAGTTGTGAATGTTATTCGAGGATCTAGTGGAACCATTGATGAAGACAAAATTGTGAGTAAGATTCTTAGAACTCTATTGCCTACAATTCTATAAGAGTCTCTACAATACATGAAATGAGAGCTGCACCTGCAAATAACATTACTGTTGATAGTCTTGTTGGAAGATTGATTTTTTTTGGTTTGAATAACTTTGACGACAATATTGTACCATCTATGGAATCTACATTTATGTCTACTTTGAAATTTGGTAAATCTAGCATAAAATACATAATTAGAAATAATAGTGATAGTGATAGCGATGACAATGAACTATATGAACTTGAATCTTTAATGGTTAGAAGGTTATACCAAGGTGAAGGAAGATATAAAGGTAAACTAACTTTGATATGCTTTAATTGTAAAGAGATTGGATATTTTTCTCCAAGCTGCCCTAACAAGAAAGATGATGATAGAAATGATAGATCTAATGACAGAAAGGATGATCAAGATTTTAGAAGCAACCAAAATTATGACAGAAGGGATAACAGAGACTACAAGGATAAAGGTAAGAAAGCTTGTTACATTGCCAAAGATAATAATATCAGTGGATCTGATAGTGATGAAGCTATTGAGACAGTGTTTGTATCACTTAAAGATGATTCAGATGAAGATGAAACATATGTAGAAACAACACTTATCTATAAAGTTAGAAAAAAAGATATATGGGTTATTGATAGTTGTTGTACACATCACATGACTGGTGAAAAAGGTAAATTTGAATTTCTTGAACATTATGATGGAGGATCAATAAGAATGGGAAATGATACACCCTGTCAAGTAAAAGGCAAAGGTACTATTATGATAAAGAATCAAATCAAATGTAAAAATGCTTATTGGGTAAAAGGACTAAATTACAATCTGTTGAGTGTTTCGCAGTTGAATAACATAGGACACATAGTTGCATTTGAGAATAGAAAAGCCATAATCTATGATGGAAATGGAAAAATTGATCGATACTGGTGAACAATCAAGAGGTAACTTATTCTATCTTGACAAAGTTGTAACGAATTTTTTATTGGAGAAGAATTAAGATATATGTCTATGGCATAAAACAATTTGTCATGTAAATTTTGACAGCATGGTTAAGATTAGCAGAAAAAGAAAAGTTAGAGGCTTACCGAGCTTAACTAAACCAAACCATGTAATGTGCAAAAATGTCAAATGGGTAAGATGTCAAAATCTAGTTTCAAAAGAAAGAATTTGTCATCTAATGAAATTTTGGACTTAGTTCATATAGACTTATGTGGGTCAATGAGAACACAAAGATACTTTGGGGACAAATATTTAATTTTATTTGTTGATGACTACTCTAGGATGATGATTGTAATGTTTCTAAAAGAGAAATTTGAAGCATTTAAGATGTTTAAGTGGTATAAGGAAAAAGTGGAAAAAGAAACTGGTAAAGATCTGAAGTGTTTGAGATTTGACAAAGGAGGTGAATTTATTTCTAATGAGTTCACTATCTTTTGTAATGAGAATAGAATTAAAAGACATGTTTCTACACCAAGGACACCACACTAGAATGAAATTGCTGAAAGAAGGAACATATCAATTTTTGATTGTGCTAGGACATTGATGATTGAAAAGCAAGTTGCACAAACATACTGGAGAGAAGGGGTCAGCACAACAGTCTACACACTAAACCGAGTACAGCTGAAGAAAGATTCAAACAAAACACCTTATGAGCTATGGTATGGTAATACTCCCAATGTGAGCTATTTTAGAATTTTTGGAAGCCGTTGTTATATTTTGAAAGATTATCAAAATGGAAAATTTAATGTAAAAAGTGATAAAGTAATATTTCTTGGATATTATACTAAGAGTAAAGCTTACAAATGTTTGAACAAGTCAACTAACAAAATCATTGAGAGTGAAACTGTGAAAGTTGATGAATTTTCTGAGCTAAATGATGAAGAAAACATGAAAGAACCGGAGGACTACAATAGATTTTCTTACTAGGAAGAGCCTGACACTTTACTGACACCGATACCTAGCATTACCAGGCAAGGTATGAAAGACCGCATTCTTATCTAATAAGTATTGGATTTATTAAAACTAGTGGAAATGAAGAAAAGACACTTATTCCTGAGATATTTGTTGATGATATCATATTTAGAGGATACAAACTGACAAAAGAGGACAAGACACCTAAGGTAAACTAAACCTCGTACAGATCTATGATTGGTAAATTGATGTATTTTGTAGACACTAGACTAGGTATTGCACATGTCAGAATAGTAGCAAGATTTTCTGCTAACCCTAGAGAGTCACATATGACAGTTGTTAAAAGCATTTTTAGATATTTGAAAATACCGAGGATTATGGAATTTTGTATAAAAGAGAAGGAAAATTTGAATTGGAAGTCTATATAGATGATGATTGGGCTGGAAATATAGATGACAGAAAGAGTACTATTGGTGGAGCATTCTTTATTGGAGAAAGACTAGTTACTTGGATTAGCAAGAAGCAAGGATGCATATCACAGTCAACTAAAGGAGCTGAGTATGTTGCCACTGTAGAAAATTGTTCTAATATAACATGGATACAATAATTGTTGAAAGAAATGGATGAAGAGATGACTGAACCAATGATGATTTATTGTCATAACACAAATGCTATAAATATTTCAAAGAATCTACTGATGAATGCAAAGACAAAGAACATATCTATAAAGTATCAATACCTGAGGGAACAAGTACAAGAGAAAAAAGTAATACTAGAATATGTACAATCAAATGAACAACTTGTAGACATTAAAAAAACCCTTACTGAAGGATATATTTGAGTACTTTAGAGGTAGACTAGGGGTCCATCCCTTGTCTATTGGTAACTAAGAAGATTAAGAGGTTGTATCAACCTACATGAAATTAGAATATCAATCATGTTGATGCAAAAGTTGAACTGGACCGAAACAGAGATATCAATACACTAAAATGTACATACTACACCGAATCACAGAGAAATTTCATCTAGCTACTGAAGAGCTACAAATTTATTTTTGGCATTGTTGTCAAAGGGAGAGAAAGTCATGAAATATGAAGAGAGAGATATATCAATGAAATATCAGGGAGAGATTGATTCATGAAAGGAGATCAAAGACATATCTAATCTACACAAAGATTCAAGTGATGACATGTAACTGATTGAGTGTTTGAAGATGTTAAGTTTATGATCATGGAAGGAATTAAATTAGTTAATGTATTGTATTTTCATTAATGTCAACTTGATATAATCTGTATGGTCATGGAAATACTTCCAAAGACTTCAAAGAACTGATGAATCAAAGGATATGCTATCAGTAATGCATATAAGTCAAGTATTCACTAAGTGACTGTATACATTGACGGAGTGCACGCCAACAGACAGAGTAAAAGAGAAAAAGTCACAGTGTTACCTGAAAAACTAATACACAACATTACCAATGAGAAAAGTCACAGGGTCACCCGACGAGAAAAGCACAGAGTAACCTGATGGAAAGAATTATAGTGTTTCCTGATGGAAAATACAAGAACAGATATCCTAATTACAACTGAAGTCACACCGACGAAACAGTCATTTATCACCAATGACTAACTAAAGTGTTGACTGACAGAATAGAGAGTTTAGAAAATGACAAAATGCTTAGCTTTCAAGAGCTAAAAATAGACTTAAAGGATGTACATATCATTGTTTTAATCATCCAGATAAAGTTGAGGATAAGTAATTGATTTAAAGCTGATTTATCCAGTTGGCAAGAAGATCTCTTTGAGATAAAACAAGAGTTTTCTTTAAATCTATTGGTGAGAATTTTGGATCACGCCAAGAATAAAGAAAGCCAAGAAAAGGGAAAAAATGTCTATATTGAGAAAAAACCAATTCATTATGAATTGGCATTCGAGAGGTGAACAAGAGAAGAGGAAAGACGCTAAAGAAAATCTAAAGGAGAAGAAAGTCTTCTTTCAGTCCTAATCAACAAGCTAAAGAAAAAGCTAGATTTTGCAGACACTAATGGACAGTGAGACAACATCAAAGAGTAGAACATAGTGGAGCAAAGGTATAAGATTGATTATATTGATTAGGGAGGTAATGCACTTACAATAGATCTGAAAAATCTGTAATTGAGTTGTATGTATGAACAGATCATTAGTGTTTCAGTTTAACCATTGAAGCATCAATTATCTTAACCGAGAAGGACTTAAAAGTATTTTACAATTGAGATACATCCCAAGGAGTATCAAAAATTTTGATCATAAAAGTAGCATTGGATATGCCTGATACCTATTGATAGGCCAAGTGAGTGTTTGATCAAGGATGATAGCATTATATGCCAGATACTAGGTGACAAACTATCTTTTAAATCCTCTAACAAGGTCACACCTAACAATGTGTTTGTAACCTTTAATAGGGTTGGCTCCTAACAGAGCTCACTTTAGAAGAGTGAAAATTTGGGGTACTGGTCCCAGTGGTTTTTCCCCTAATAGGGTTTCCACGTTAAAATCCATGTGTTATGTGTTTATGTTTTATTACTTTACTATTTTATATTTTACATATGCAATTATGGATTTATCGGTATACTCTACATATTTACTGTGTTTCGGTAAATAGTTTACTGCTTATCGGTAAATCATACAGAAGAGAGATTTACAAAGCAATCTAAAAAGTAGAAAATTGATATAAGTATTTCATGGCATTCATCTTGTAGGATAGAAGATAAGTAGAGACATAATTTGTGGTTATAAGTTTTAAGGGTTGATTTAAGGATTAATTTTGAGGCCACCGATTCACCCCCCTCTCAGTTATTACTAACAATTGGTATTAGAGCTTGTGTGCTTAGAAGGAAGGTTTCAAGACCTAAGCTAAAGATCACAAGATGAATAGACAAGATGTGCCCAAGTTGAAAAAATATAATTTTACTTCATGGCAGAGCAGAATAAGACTCCACTTATCAGGTATTTGGAATGATGTTACTCAATACCTAGATACTAAATATGTGTTTCCCATAGGAGCACCAACAGTTGAACAATTGAGAGAGAATCATGAACACAATTGCATGATGATAGAGCTTGCTTCCTCACTCTCCGATGCTGAATTTGAAGATGTCAAAACCTGCAAGACTGCAAAGCATATGTGGGACAAATTAATGCTTGTACACAGTGGTGATAATAATGTTTTGAGAGCCAAGGTAGAAAGCCTTAGAGGAAAGTTTGATGATCTCAAAATGAAAGAAGGTGATAACATCACACTGTACAACACAAGAATCAAAGAGGTAGTCAATTCTATATGAGGAGTTGGAGGTGAACTAGAAGAAGATATAGTGGTAAGTAAAATTCTAAGAACCTTACTGCCTACTTATGATATTAGAGTATCTTTCATTCAAGAAATGAGATCAGTAGCAAATAGCAATGTTACTCTAGATAGTTTGATTGGAAGATTGATTTCACTTGAGATGAATAAACTTTATAATAGTGTCTTACCAAACATAGAGTCTCCATTCAAATCTTCTTTGATAATAAGTAAATCAAGTCATAAACACACTATGAGAAAAGATAGTGATAGTGAAAGTGAAGAAGAAGATCTTGATGAAATTGAAGCACTTATGGATAGAAGAATGCAGAGAGGCAAAGGTAAATTACCACTTGTTTGTTTTAATCATAAAGGGATTGGACACTTTGCTGCAAGATGTCCTAAAAGAAGAAAAGATGATAGAAGTAATGATAGATCATTTGAAAACAAGTCTGAGAGAGTTGATTACAGAAGCTACCAAAAATCAGAAAGAAGAGATACCCTAGACTAAAAGGACAAAGGAAAGAATGCCAGTTACCTAGCAAAATGAAAAGATGATGATACTGACACCAAATCTGATGAAGACATCGAGATGGTGTTTGTGGCAGTAAAAGATGATTTAGATGATGATGAAGAAAGGTATGTAGAAACTGCACTCATATCTAAAGTTAGTAAAATGATGTTTGGATCATAGATAGTGGCTTCACTCACCATATGACTAGTGACAAGAAATTTTTTGAGACTTTTGAATACTATAAAGGTGGTTCAGTAAGAATGGGTAATGACACACCTTGTCTAGTTGAAGGTAGAGGAACCATAATGTTGAATAACCAGATAAAATGTGAAAATGCTTATTGAGTAAATGGATTGAATTATAATCTATTGAGTGTTTCTCAGTTGAATAATTTAGGTCACAGAGTAGCATTTGAAAATAAGAAGGCAAAGATCTTCAATAAATAAGGAAATCTGATTGGTATTGGTGAGCAGACAAAAGGTAACTTATTCTATCTGAATGATACTGAAACCACTTGTTTGATTGCTACAAATGAGGACATATGGTTTTGGCAAAAAATATTGTGTCATGTGAACTTTGACAACATGATAAAGATTAACAAAAAGAGAAACGTCAGAGGCTTACCGATGATGACCAAGCCCAACCAGATCATGTGTGAGAATTATCAAAAAGGTAAGATGACACAGTTTAGTTTCAAAAGTGAAACCCATACATCTGATGCCATTCTATAATTATTCCATACTGAATTATGTGGACCTATGAGGACAAAGAGTTATTATGGAGATAGATATTTTATTCTCTTTATTGATGATTACTCTAGAATGATGACAGTAATGTTTCTAAAAGATAAATCTGAAGCATTTAAGAAGTTTAAATGGTATAAGGCAATGGTTGAGAAAAAAAGTGGTAAAGAAATAAAATGATTAAGGTCAGAGAGAGGAGGGGAATTTATTTCAGATGAATTCAGTAACTTTTGTAATGAGCAATCAGAAGACAGGTCTCTGCACCAAGGACACCATAGAAAAATGGAATTGTTGAAAGAGGGAACAGATCCATAGTTGATTGTGCAAGGACACTGATGATAGAGAAAGACATCACCCAAATCTTCTGGAGAGAAGCTGTCAGTACTATTGTTTATACATGGAACAAAGTACAATTGAAGAAAGACACCAAAAAGACACCTTATGAGCTTTGGTATGGATACACACCCAATGTAAGTTATTTCAAAAATTTTGGCAGTCAATGTTATATCTTAAAAAATGATAGAAATGGAATGCTTGACTCTAAGAGTGATGAAGGAATATTTCTAGGGTATTCTACCAAGAGCAAGGCTTATAAATGTCTCAATAAAGCCTCTAAAAAATTGTTGAAAGTGAAAATGTAAAGATAGATGAATTTGCAAAGAAAAATGAAAAGGAAAGAACTAAAGAACTAGAGGACTACAAATAGGTTTTCTTACAATGAGGAACTTGACACTCTACCCAAAAAACAATGTAGAGCTCCCAAGCAATAGATCATTGCACGCGAGTATTAGGCTGTAAATATCAATGACCAGAATATTGCTAAAGATGATGCACAAAGTGATGGAGAATATAATGAAGAACAAAATTATGATTAAGATAATAGAAAAAGAGATGAACCTGTACTTGCAAGATATGTCAGAAGGAACCATCCACAGAACCAAATCATAGGAGATAAGAAGGCTTGGTGTAGGAGCACACCTAGGCTAACCTCCATGTTTTTATCATTTTTTGGCTTGTACTTGACATTGGCCAAGCCAAGATAGTTAGGTTATTTCTAGACCTTAGAAGGTCATTGCAATGTGGGATATGTGAGTTAGTCATTAGGACTAAGGTCACAACAATAGCCATTGTTAGTAGTTTTTCAATTACTTAGGCTTAGTTGCTAAATGTTGGATTTGAGCCATGAATGTGTCTTAAACACATAAATGATGTCATAGAGATGCCATATGGTCATAAATGGTCTTGGATGCTTGAAATGAAGAGGTTAGAGGTCCTAAAATTCAGGGAGGAGGCATAATGGCAAAGATGCCAAAAGTTACTAAAATGTTGCTATGACAAAATTTGCAATTATTGCAAATGTTGCATGCAACTTTATTATCTTTGGATCCCCTTATGAATAGGAGTGGGGAATCGACCAAAAAGGCCTAGAATCATGGAGATGGCATCTAATGTTACCTAAGGACTCTAATCTAAGCATTAGTCATTCATTGTAACAAGATTTGAATAGTGAAATAGCTCTGCAACTCTGTGTATTCAGGAATCCTGAGCATTTTGTTATGACAGTCGAATGTAATGGATTGAAAGACTGAAACTAATTGTTGTTTTGTTTTCCTAGGATAGTTTGAAGCATATTTCATTCATTAAGCTAGTTGTTTAGAGGTAGTGTAAGGTCTTAGATAAAATATTTTGTGTGTTCATTGGTCCTCTCCTGACTAGTCAGTCGATTCATGGCTCCCCCATGAAATATAGCCATGGGATCTTCCTAAGGATAGATGGAAATGCTAGGGGAGTCAGTGGTCTATATATATGTAGAGTTAGGAGTCAAGGAAAGTTGAGTTTCTATTTTTAATTCCAAGCCCTAGGCGAGCATGCACTATTCAGTTAGTGGTCTGGAGGTGAAACAGTGAGCATTCTTATGCTAGGTAGTGAAGTACTGTATGGTCTAAGTGTAGTTTCAGTTAGGGAATAATCATATCTTGACATGCTATGAGGGTTGAGTTTGTATCAATCGAATTTGGTCAAGTTTTGAGAAAGTTTTGCATTGTGTTACAAACTATCCTAGAAATTAGGCCTATTAGCCCTATTGATCCTAGTTTGTAGGAACCCTATGTACGGAGAGATTCTGAAACTAAAACCTTAAAAATATCTTGTAAAGTGATAGAGGGTAGATATAAATGTGTGATTTTTTTTCAAATTCTTTGGGAAAGTTTTTAAAAGAAGTGGGAAAAACACATTGTGAAAGGCTACAAGGAATAGGCCTCAATTAGGCTTCCAAGTGGTTGAATCCTTGAAACCGGTGAATACCAAGTTGAAGATCCTAGTAAATGGTTTCAAATAAGAAGGAGATGGACATTTTAAAGTGGATGGATATTCCTATAATGAATCATGAATGTTAGAGTGGAATTGGCACTTAGATTCTTCTAGGTGTAGTGGAAGAAGTGAAGAATTGAACTAACTAAAGGGTGTTAGTCTTTCAAGGTGAAGCACATGAGTTGAGAACTCTTAGAGAAAATTTATAATTGGACTTAGTTTATCATCTATGCCAATCAGGACCTAGAGGAGATTAGGTCCCTAGAAGAGACAAGCTAAGGTATCTTAGGTGAAGTGCTAGCAAGCCTTGGAATACTCACGTCATATTGATATCAGAGCTTGATTAAAGATCAGGCTTGTGGCTGATGTTTTAGCCCATTGAATCAGTGGGAGTGAATACACCATTTGGATTAGTAGAAGTAAAATCCATGGTGACTAATTCTAAGTTAGAAAAAAGGGTGGATGAGCAAGAAGAAGACAACAAGTTGTTAAGAGAAAGGTTATTTCAAATGGAGCAACTCTTGGGAGAAGTCCAAGACAAAGCTGAGAAGATGAAAGATAAGATAGATTAGAAGAAGAAGAAGCAAGGGAAAAGGGAGTGGATTTAGAAGAGGAAGCTCCAACCCCTAACCCTATTAGTGATCAAGAACTCTTCTTATAGGCATTGAAGGCCTTAAGTGACAAAGCTTTAGAGGGTGTACCACTTTTTAGTGGACAAATGAATCCAAATTTAGTTGTGGATTGGATTGAAAACATAGAGAACCATTTCAAATGTGATGGTATCACAAAGGCCCAAAAAGTTAGTGTGGCCAAGTCAAGGTTGAGAGGATCAGCCCTCACATGGTGGAAGTTTGTTCAAACTTAGAGGGAGAAAGAAGGAAAGAGTCCTATAGTCTCATGGAAGGGAATGGTGACTAAATTCAAGCATAATTACTTACCTGATGATTATGAGGTTCAACTGCATAGGAGAAGACACAATCTTAGACAAAAATATTTGGATGTCCAAGCATACCTCGAAGAGTTCCAAAAGTTGTGCTTAAGATCACAAGTGGTGGAAGATGAAAGCATCAAGCTAGCTAGATACTTGAATGGAATCAAGTGGTCTATTCAAGAAGACATGAGTCTTGTGAACTTCAAAACCATTCGCCAATGTTATCAAATGGCCTTGAAGATAGAGGAGAAAGGAAAAAGAAAGCAAGAGCAAAACTCCAAAGGAAGATGTAGAGGAAGGGATAATAGAGGAACAAGAGGTGGCTATGGTGGAAGAAGTTCAGAGTCAAGGACACAAGGAGAAGTCAAGTACACTGAGAAGCAAGAGGGAAGTTCTAGTAGAGGTGTAAGAGGAAGGAACTCAAGTTTTAGAGGTAGAAGTGGTCGACAAGGAAGAGGCAATTACTTTGCCAATATGAAATGTTACCATTGCATCCAAATGGGACACCTTGCCTATAGGTGTCCAGAGAAGGGTAGTACTTCTCAAGGAGGTAACAAGAGAACTAATATAGTTCATGAAGAGACAAATGCAGTAGAGACACACTCTGAGGTACCACTAAATTCTGAAGAAGGTGAGAACCTTATGATGGGGAGAACGTTGATCAAGGAACCAGTCAAGGAGGACCCAAGTCAAAGGAGGTCTCTATTCAGAATCAAATGTAAGGTGATGGTAAAAGTATGTAGATTCATTGTAGACTCAGGGTCTATTGACAACATTGTGTTAGAGGAAGCAGTCAGCAAGTTAGGCATGACGAGGATACCTCATACCCATCCTTACAAGGTCACATGGCTCAATAAGGGACAACATGTCTTAGTCAATGAGCAAGCATGGGTAGAGTTCTCTATAGGGAGATATAAGGAAAAGGTTCTATGTGATGTGATTCTCATGGATGCATGTCATTTTCTCCTAGGAAGGCCATGGAAATTTGACCGCCAAGCTATCCATGATGGAGTGAAGAACTCCTATACATTCAAGAAGGATAAAGTAACTTTCAAAATCCAATCATTGTTAGAAGATGTAGATGTGTAGACATCAGGTCCTAATGTGCTTATGGTGGGTGAAAAGGAATTCATAGAAGCCATGGAAGAAGGAGAAGGATTTTCCTATGCATTGGTGCTAAGGCCAAGAGAAAAGAATGAAGAAAAAGGAGACAAGAAATCAGCGATACCTAAGGAGATACAAAGTATGTTGCAAATTTATGAAGACATAGTAAGTGATGGGAAACCATCAGAATTACCCCCTAAAAGAGCCATAAGTCATAGGATAGACTTCATACCTAGAGCTACCCTACCTACTAAGGAAGCCTACAAGATGACACCTCAACAAAATGAGGAAATTGGTAGGCAAATAGAAGAACTCCTTAACACAGGCCTTATCAAGAAAAGCATTAGCCCTTGTGTAGTACCTACTATCCTAGCACCAAAGAAAGGAGGAACATGGAGAATTTTTACTAATTCAAGAGCCATAAATAGGATAACCATTAGGTATAGGTTTCCCATACCTAGGATTGAAGACCTAATGGATTGTCT
>MU225439.1:431639-485097 GCA_018584345.1 Thuja plicata
TGAGAGTAGCCCTAAAGAGACTCAAGTGTGAGTCTAGAGAGAGTCCTGAATTGAATAGGATTCCAGGTGAGATTCCTAGAAGAGAGTAGGAATTTCAGAGAGTTAGGTGACCTCCCCATCACTAAGGTTAGCTTAAGCAACTAGAGTGAATAGGTGAGTTAGTAATTAGATCATAATGATTTAATTAATAACCCAAGAGACTATTACTCTAACATAAATATCTACTATGATAATACAAGCGCAATAAACATTTCCAAGAATCCAATCATGCATGCTAAAAAAAAGCATATTGCCATCAAGTATCATTATTTGAGAGAACAAGTTTAGGAAAAGGAGGTGATACTTGAGTATGTGCAATCAAAGGAACAATTGGTTGATATCTTCACCAAGCCACTGCCCAAGGATGCATTTGAGTACTTGAGAAAGAGACTAGGGGTCAGACCTTTGTCTACTGGTCAGTAAGATGACTAGAAGGATGCATCAACCTACATATTATATGAATATCATTCATGTTGATGCAAGTAGAGAGATGGAATTCAAGACAAATGTATACACAACAATTTATTTATCTACTTTGAGCACTAGAGTTATTACCGATGGAGTGGGAAATTCAGGGAACATATTATGGATAGAAAGGATCTGTTTGGCATCACTGTCAAAAACTTTTTTGAAAAGTTGCTTGTTTGTCATTGTTGTCAACGGGAGGGAGCTATCTCATTATCATACTGATAAAGGGAGAGATTATATCCATTATAAACTCAAGAAGAGATTATATCAATCGAAATATCCAAAGGGAGAGATGTAACAAGTAAGGGAGAGTACACACAAAGAGAAAAGAATTGCTGACAAGAGACATCAAAAGAAAGGAGAATAGGCAAAGGGAGAGAGTTTGACACAACAACAAGAAATCATCACATCAGAGAAAGAAAGATTCTAAATCTATCCAGTGAAGGGATTGAAGATATATAGAAAGCTACAAGAATCAAATCAAAGCTATTTGAGCTTACCGAAAGCCAGACATTTGTAATTAGTTACATTAGGAAAGCTTGATGAAACTGTATATTTCATATTGTATTAATAAATGTATAGTATGATAATGTAGTATGTTGCCATCAATGCCAAAGGGGGATATTGATTACATGTAATTGATTGAATGTTTGAAGATGTTAATTTGATGATCATGCAAGGCATTAAATCAGTTAATGTATTGTATTGTCATTAATGTCAACTTGATATAATCTGTATGGTCATGGAAATACTGCCAAAGACTTCAAAGAACTGATGAATCAAAGGCTATGCTATCAGTAATGCATATAAGTCAAGTATTCACTAAGTGACTATATATACCGACGGAGTGCACACCGACGGTCAGAGTAAAAGAGAAAGGTCACAGTGTTATCCAACGAAATAATGCACAACATTACCGATGAGCAAAGTCACAGTGTTGCCCAATGAGAAAAGCACCGAGTAACCTGACGAAAAGAATTACAGTGTTGCCTGATGGAAAGACAAGAATGGAGATCTCGATGACAACTGAAGTCACACCATTAGAACAGTCAGTTATCACCGATGACTAACTGAAGTGTTGACCAACAGAACAAACATTTTAGAAAATGACAAAATGCTTAGCTGTCAAGAGCTAAAAATAGACTTAATGGATACTTATCATTGTTGTAATCATCCAGATAAAGAAAAAGATAAGTAATTGATTTAAATTTTATTTATCGAGTTGGAAAGAAGATCTCCTTTAGATAAAAAATGGGTTTTTTAAAAATCTATTAGCAAGAATTGTGGATCATGCCAAGAATCAAGAAAGCCAAGAAAAGGAAAAACATGTCTATATAGAGACAAACCCAATTCATTACAAATTGGCATGGGAGAGGTGAACAAGAGAAGAGGAAAGATGCTAAATAAAATCTGAAGGAGAAGAAAGTCTTCTATCAGTCTTGATCAACAAGATAAAGAAAGAGCTAGATTTTGCAGACATCGACGGACAGTGAGACAACATCACAGAGAAGAACATAGCGGAGCAAAGGTATAAGATTGATTATATTGATCAGAGAGGTAATGGAATTACAATAGATCTAAAAATATGCAATTGAGTTGCATGTATGAACAGATCATTTGTGTTTCAGTTTAACCATTGAAGAATCAATTCTCTTAACCAAGCTAGACTTAAAAGTATTTTACAATTGTAATACATCCCAAGGAGTATCAAAAAGTTTGATCATAAAATTATCATTGGATATGCCCAATACCTATTGATAGGCCAAGTGAGTGTTTGATCAAGGATGGTAGCATTAGATGCCAGATACTAGGTGACAAACTATCTTTTAAATCCTCTAACAAGGTCAAACCTAACAGTGTGTTTGTAACCTTTAATAGGGTTGGCTCCTAACAGAGCTCACTTTAGAAGAGTCAAAATTTGGGGTACCGATCCCAGTGGTTTTTCCCCTAACATGGTTTCCATGTTAAAATCCATGTGTTATGTGTTTATGTTTCATTACTTTACTATTTTACTTTTCACATATGCAATTCTAGATTTATCGGTATACTCTGCATATTTACTGAGTTTCGGTAAATAGTTTACTAATTATTGGTAAATCATACAGAAGAGAGATTTACAAAGCAATCCAACAAGTAGAAAATTGAAATAAGTATTTCAAGGAATTCATCTTGTAGGAAAAAAGATAACTAGAGACATAATTTGTGGTTATAATTTTTAAGGGTTGATTTAAGGATTAATTTTTGAGGCCACTGATTCACCCCCCCTCTCAGTTATTACTAACATCAAGAGCTGAAAAGACAAAACAAGGAGAGTCTGCACAGTGAATATTTTGTTTATACTGACACAGATTATATTCAAGCTAGGGAGAGTTATTGAATTGTTACACTTGTAGAAAAAAGTCTGGTATTTGTTGTATGGCATATTATATTGCATATTTCATATTTTTTTGCCATCAATGAAAAAGGGAGAGATTGATGAACTATAATTTTTTATATGTTTGAAGTCATTTGTTGATATTCAACTGAGTTGCAGAAGTGATGATAAAAATTATCAGTTAATGTATTGTCATTGATGTCAACTGACTTGAGTATTATTACGGTGGACAACATCTATTACGATATTGAATATTTGGAACAAACAATGTTTATGTGGTCAGAAAAATGAAGAATTTTGTATACAACGAATGAAAAAGAACACTGATTAAAATACAGTGTATACCGATTGACAGTATTGACCGAGCAAGGGATTGCCGACACAACTATTGAATAAGAAATTAATTCAAAACAAGGCCGACTTAATGATGAGATGACAATTGTTAATTTCAAGGTAACAAATAAAGTTTTTTATTTGATCAAACAGTTATGAAACTTCAAGGAAGATTGGACGAAATAGATTGAAACATTTTTTAACACAACAACTGAAGTTGAATCAAGTGGGAAAATGCACGATGGAGATTAAGTGGCAAGATATGAAGATTGAAAATTAAATGATAATGATGTCTATATAAGAGACAAGAGATTCATTTATGAATCATGCAAGTATTGAGAGATGCTGAAGCATACATGTGAAATTGATTCATGACTGGTCAAGCTGGTTAAAGATAGAACCAAGTGTAATTCTGCAGACATAGTCGAGCAAATAGAGGATAATTGAGTAGAACAACGATGAAGAATGAGATGAACTGAAGTGAGCAAAATTGATCAGAGGTATTATGTACTTAGAATAGATCTGAATATCTATAAATCAGAGTTGTATTTGAATCAGATCATTACTATATCAGTTTAACCATTATTAGAGATAAATCTCTTAACCAAGTGAGATAGTGAATCCTTATTATTACATTCAGAGAATGTTAATTGTTTTCTTGTTGACCCCATAGTGAATGCATGGTAAAGAGAGAATTGGTAGTTTTAAATCCTCTAACAAGGTCACATTTAACAGTGTGCATTGTAACCTTTAACAAGGTTGGCTCCTCACCGAGCTCACTTCAGAAGAGTGAAAATATTTTGGGTTACCGGTTCCAAGCATTTTTTCCCTTAGCTATGTTTCCACGTTAAAACTCTATGTGTCAATGTTTATGAATGTTGTGGATTTTAATTTTACTTTACACCTTATTTTATTGATCTAGATCGGTAATCACAATATTAATTTACTGGTGCTCGATAGACAACTTAACAGTATGTTTTGAAATCATATTTTATATTTTTGCCGAGAATATCTTTATATGATTGAATTTGTTTTGTTATACATATGGAGGAATTTGGGACTATAGGATAATTTTGTGAGGGCAATAAGTCTAACTGATTCACCCCCCCTCTTTGTTATACTAATAATTTATACAATGTTTATGTCACTTTAGGGTTAGAACATGTCAGCCAAGAAATTGGAGAAAGGTAAAACACTTTCCTGGATAGTACTTTCTTGATCAGTCACCACAATATAACAATCTCCCACTTGGTGACTAATTAGACTCCACATAAACCAACAATTCTCCCACTTGGAGACTAATCATGTAGCTAAACCGCTACCCTTTGAAGCTCCCACTGGATCCAACCTTCCTGGACTCTAATGTTCTATTAGTCAAATCAATCTAGAAGACAAACTGAAGCTGAACAAGAATTCAGCTTCTCCCTCATCACAACCTTTGTAAACATATCTATTGGATTATAATCTGTATGTATCTTTTCCAACTTTAACTTCCCATCATCCAAAACTGACTGAATGAAGTGATATCACAACTGTATATGCTTTGTCTTGGAG
The DNA here is from genome assembly GCA_018584345.1 of Thuja plicata. Classification (NCBI taxonomy): domain Eukaryota; kingdom Viridiplantae; phylum Streptophyta; class Pinopsida; order Cupressales; family Cupressaceae; genus Thuja; species Thuja plicata. The sequence continues at coordinate 436,408 of MU225439.1, forward strand.
TGCAAAGAATAATTCTTCGCAAGAAGAATGACACTCTGATTGCCTAAATATAGATAATTATCCACCTATGGATGTCCCAATTCTTCCATGAAGAATTGAATCCATATCATCTCCTTGGCTTCCTCTCTATCAAAAACATACTCTGCCTCGATAGTGGATAAATAATTCACCTTTTGTAACCGATAAATCCAACTCACTATTGTCCCACCAACAGTAAATACATAACCTGTAGTACTCGGCATGGTATCAATATCTCCATCCAAATTTGATTCAACATAGCCTTGAATAGTAGTACTAGATCCCCTAGAGTGTAAACACTTATTGGATGTACCTCTCAAATATCTGAGAATCCATTTGACTACATTCCAATGCTCAATCCTAGGGTAACTCATAAACCTACTAAGGACTCCCACTGAATGTGCAATATCTGGCCTACTACATACTATAAAATACATTAATCTCTCTACATTTGAATCATAAGGTATCTTGGACATTTTATCCTCCTCTTCTAGTGTCTTTGGACACATATCCTTAGTTAATTTCAAAGGACCAGGCAAAGGTGTACTTACAAATTTGGCATCCTTCATGGAGAATCTCTGCAAGACCTTTTCAACATAATCAACCTTAGATAGAGTTAATTTTTTAATCATCCTATCTCTGAAAATTTTCATGCCAAGGATTTTTTTTCCTTCCCCCACATCCTTCATAGAAAAATATTTTGTAACTTTTGTTTCAACCCCTTAATATGATCCATGTTAGACCTAGCTACAAGCATATCATCAACATATAAACATAGAATAATTTAGCTGGCATCATTCAACCTCTTTAAATAAAAACAATGGTTAGAATTACATCGAGTGTATCCATTCTCATTCATAAAAGTATCAAATTTAATATACCATTTTTGAGGTGCTTGCTTCAAGCCATATAAACTTTTCTGCAATCTGCACACTAAATTCTCCTTACCCTTGACCTCAAATTCCTATAGCTATACCATATATATTTCTTCATTCAAATCACCATGAAGTAAAGATTTTTCAACATCAAGCTCCTCTAAATAGAAATATTCAGTAGCCATAATACTTAAAATAATATGAATAGAAGTCATTTTAACAACTGCATAAAATATCTCATTAAAATGAATACCATGTTTTTGTGCAATTCCTTTTACAACTAATATGGCTTTAAATATGTTCTTACCTCCATCTTCTTCTTTCAGCCCGTAAACCCATTTATTTTGTAAAGACCATTTACCTGCAGGTAACTTACATAAATCCCAAGTCTGGTTTTTTAGAAAAGATTCCATTTCTTCTTTCATTGCAAACTCTTATTGAAACTATGTATCCACCTGCATAGATACATTTTAAACTTCAGGTTTACCATCATCAGCTAATAAAATAAAATCCAAATATGCTGAGAATCTATCTGGAGGTCTACTTATCCTTGTTGACTGTCTATCATTCAGTGGGGTGTGTGGTATTTGTTGTTGTTGTTTTGAAGCATAAGGAACTACTACAACATCATATTTTGGAGTATCATCTAGTTCTACATAATCATTGTCTTTTTTCTCATGCTATTCCAAAAGATTTTTGTACAACACTTTCTCACTGAATATGACATCCCTGCTTCTTATAATTTTACAATTTTCAAAATTGAAAATCCTATAGCCAATTTCATGAATGTCATATCCAAAAAATACACATTTCTTTGATTTTTCTTCCAGCTTGGTTCTATTTTCAAAATCTATATATGCAAATGCTTCACAACTGAAGGTTCAGAGAAAAGAAAAACTTACCTTCTTACCAGTCCACACTTCCTTTGGAATACCACAACCCAAAGGAGTAGAGGGACCTCTATTAATTAAATAAACATAAGTATTTTCAGCCTCTAGAGACATGTTTAAGGGGAGCCCAACATGCAATCTCATAGTCCTTGCACGCTCCATTATTGTTCTATTCATGCATTCAACCACTCCATTTTCTTGTGGAGTCCTTGGAATAGTTTTCTGCGTATGAATACCATTAGAGGAACAATAATATTCAAATTATTTTCTGCAATACTCACCACCATTATCAGATTTGAGACACTTTAATCTTTTTCTTGTCTCATTCTCAACCAAGATTTTCCATTTTTTAAAAGTTTCAAATACATCAGATTTCTGCCTAAGGAAATAAATCTAGACTTTCCTAGTTGCATCATCAATGAAAGTAACATAATACATAGAGCCACCAAGGGAAGATACATGAGCTAGCCCCCATACATATGTATGCACAATCTCTAATTTATTATCTTTATTTTATTTCCCACCCTTTTGCAAACTAACTCTCTTATGTTTCCCATACACATAACATTCACAGAAATCCATATTCACACATTTCAGACCTGGTAAACTTTATTTGAATGAAGTAATTTCATGCATTTCTCACTCATGTGCCCAAGTCTGTTGCACCATAGTGTTGTTTTGGTATCCACAACAACTATTTCATTTTCTACCTGCTCAACTGCAGGAACTGTTCTTGAATATTCACTTTTCTTTGTAACAATTAAAGTAGCAGGAACAATATTACTTGTACAAAGATATAAGGTTCCTACTTTCACACCTTTTGCTACTACTAAGGAACATTTTCAAACCTTCCAACTTTTATCATTAAAATTAACTGTACAACCCTCATCACCTAATTTTCCTGCTGAAATTAAATTTCTACCTAGCCTTGGAACATGTCTTACCTCTTATAGTAGCTAATGATTCTCATTCTCCAACTTAATTTTAATTGTTTCCTTCCCAAAAATCTAACAGGGTTCATTATCTCCCAAATAAACCTTCCCAAAATCACCTTGGACATAATCAATAAAATAAATACTATTGGGTGTAACATGAAAAGAAGCCCCTGAATCTAGAACCCATGAATCATCAGCATTTTCAAGGGAAAGGAGAAAAAAATCATCTTCAAATTTATTACTTACCGCATTTGCCTCATTATTTCCTTCTTGATTATCTCCTTCTTTATTCTTCCAAGACCAATAATATTTCTTCTTATGACCTAGTTTTCCATAGTACCAGTAGTCGCTAGGTCCTCTTGATTGAGACCTCTTTCCCTTTGACTTTTCTCATTATTTCCCATGATTTCAAGAGTTGTTTCCTCTATCTCTTGTTCCACCTCTTCTTTCTGCATTCAAAACACTACCTGCTCTAGATCCACCTGAGCTTTTCCTATGAATATCCTCGCTCAAAATAACACCAACAACATCATCAAATTTTAGGGTGTTCAAATTAGAAACAGAGTTACTAATAGTCATTATCTAGCCATTCCAACTTTCTAGAAAAGAACACAGAATCAAAAGAGCCCTAATTTATTTTTCAAAATTTTTACTCACAGAAGACAATTAACTAGTAACTGTATTAAACTCATTTAAATGATCAGTCACTGACCCAACTTATACCATCTTCATATTAAATAAACACTTCATAAGAAATACCTTATTCAAAACAAAAGGTTTTTTATACAACTTCTCTATGGTTTCCATCAACTCTTTAGTTGTCATTGCTTTTGTAAGCCAATGATTGTGCCAGACATAAGCGAATTCTGCCTAGTGCATTTATATCTAGAATATCCCAATCCTTCCAAGAAATATTTTCCACTTTCTTTCTCACTTCTTCCAATGGTCTCCATAAATCCTTCTGATAGAGATAGTCCTTGATGTAGAGGGTTTGACTATCTAGTGCCTTTCCTCTCCTCTAGGTGCTTGTTCGATAAAACCAACCATCCAATGGTCATTCTTTGTTGGATTTTCCACCAATTAGGATCTCCTAGACCCTTTCCACCAACTTCTCCTGCAAGGTATGGTATGTTCTTGGAAGATTCCAAGATTTCTAAGCTCAACTAGTCCAACTAGTTAACCAAAAGCTTAGTTTCCTTCTCTACAACTCCACCTGGCTTGCCAATCCTCTACCTAGGATCTTCCAAAACATTCATTGAGGCTCTCCATACACTTATTGACCCTTTAGTTGTCATTCTACATCCATCTTAACACTCGAAGATGATCCACCAATCCAATTGTTCTTTAACTCACTAGGACGACTAATTGCTCAACTCCTTGTAGGTCTATTTTCACCGATTTTGGCCTATTGATTCCAAAATCCCCAAGTGACCCCACAAAAAAACTTGAAAATATTCAAGACATCATTCAAACCCATCAGAATCCAAAACCTTGACCTCCGATGGCACCCAAAACCCTACTTTCTTACAGGCCCTAGATTATAGCCTATTAATTAGGCCTCTAGACCAGTGAGCATGAACAATTGAAAATCTTGTCTCCATTCACTTATTCACCTCCAACCACCATTGAATCCTTTTAGGAGACTATCTAGTGCATCTAGAAGTGCCACTAATTCTTCCCCAAAAGGTCTTGGGTGCTCAAACAAATTTGATCTTCTCCCTGTTCTGGCTCACCTAGTTTCACCAGTCAGCCATAGGGCTTGATCTTTGGCCTATGAAATCCAAAGAGACAACCAAAAATAAACCTAAAAAACTATCTAAAAACCCTAACCCTAATTTCCCCATAATTTCAGACACATCCACCAAAGGAAAACTAGGTTAGAGCCATTTCTACCAAGGTAACACTGTTTATGTCTCTGTCAGACCAGTGACCTTAAAAAATCTACAACTTAACTTCTACTAAACTTAAAAATAAACTAAGTATTGCATATGAAAGCTGAAAGTAAACACTACACTAACATGGAGCCCGATCACCTATGCTAATCCATACAAGACCATACAGTAGCAAAGACATAGTGCAGATTACACAAAAGAGGATACAGTCAACCGTACAATGGTGTCAAAAATAAGTGTCTCACTCCAAAATATCATTAACCTTGTCCAAACATCTATTCCATTCTCATATACCGAGCATGGGTAGTTAAAATTCAGTTTAACTATATTTTGTCATTTCTTGCAAAAGTTGCTAGCAACTTTTTGCATTTTGAAGTATTTTGACTTTCTATGTCAACTCGATGATTGATGTTGACTCCTAGGACCCTAAATAGGATATGTAGGGTCCTAAAACATACCTCCAACCCATGTTGCATTAAAATGATAACTTTTCCACAATTTGAAGTCAAAAGACCCAAAAACCCTAATGAGCACTAAAGCCCTTACAAACATGAAGTTAGACTAACATTGCTTCCAACCTTTTAGAACTTATTCTACCACTCACACAACTCCTAATTCAACCCTAAAAAACACCAAAACATCAAATATGGATCTTCCTTGGACCATACTCCCCTGGAAAAAATAACTCAATTCCCTTGAGTTAGGAGGTCTTCAAGAGTGACCCCATTTTTCAGAATCTCTAGCTCTATCATCCAAGTAGCCTCAGCTTCAGGTAGTGCCTACCACTTGATGAGATACTCCTTGTATTTACCCTTCCTTGTCTTCTTTATCACCTTAGATTCCAAGACACTTTCCAATTGCAATGGCTTTGGGGTAGGAAAATATTTCACCCAATCATCTTCTTCCAAATCTGCAAGTGTAGACTGACCTATGTCTGGAGGTGATCCCCTGTAAGGATATAAGTCACAAACATTGAAAATAGGTGAAATTTCCAAATCAGGGGGTAATTCCACTTCATAGGCATTCTTTCCATATTTATGCAAATTCTTCAGTGGTCCAATCTTCTTCATGAGTATCTTAGTTGGTTGGCCTTTGGGTAGCCTCTCTTTCTTGAGGTAGGAAATTACTAGATCCCTAACTTTGAATTTCAAATCCCTCCTAGTCTTATCATCTTTGGTTTTGTACTTCTCTACTTGTTTTTGTAAAGTCTTATTAACTTGATCATGCAGCTCCTTCATTTGCTCTGCAAATGACTCTCCTTGTGCAATCCTCTTGTCCCTCAAGCTAAGATCCCTCATCTCCAAAATACCTCTAGGATTGACCCCATAAACTATCTCAAAGGGGCTCTTACCTATACTCCTATTAATGGAGTCATTATATGCAAATTCTGCCTGCCCTATGATATGATCCTAAGATTGTCCATGTTGTTTAGTCAAACACCTCAGAAAATTCCCAAGTGACATGTTCACCACTTCTATTTTCCCATCTAATTGTGGATGGTATGCTGAGGATAAAGACAAATTAGTTCCAAGAATCTTCCAAAGAGTTCTCCAGAAGTGATGCACAAACTTTGTATCCCTGTCACTGACAATATTCAAAGGCAAACCATGAATTCTTACAATATCCCTAAAGAAGATTCCGGCAATCTGAGAAGCATCATTTGTTTTATTGCATGGAATGAAGTGTTCCATCTTATTGAGATGGTCTACGACCACAAACATGATGTCATGTCCTCTAGATGTCTTTGGTAACCCCAAAACAAAATCCATACTAAGGCACTCCCAAGGCCTTTGGGATATAGATAGTGGTTGATACAACCCACTATTTCTAATTTTTCCTTTTTCCCTTTGACAAATCTGACATTTCTCTACAAATATTCTCACATTTGATTGCATCTTAGGCCAGTAGTAATTCCTATGCACCTGCTCCAATGTTTTATCCACTCCAAAGTGGCCTCCCAAGCTTCCTTGGTGTTTTTCCTTCACAATGTTTTCCCTTATTGAGCACTGAGGTATACACATAAGATGAACTTTGAACAATAGGCCTTCCTACAACAAAAACTCACTAAAATCCACCTTAAACCCCTATTGAAACTTTACACAAGCTTGATAAGCTTCTTTGAAATCTTTGTCTTCCTTGTAGAGGTCTTTCAAATCATCCAATCCTACACTTTGTAGTTGTAGCTCATGGATTGTGAGTACTCTTCTACTAAGAGCATCTGCAACCTTGTTTTTAACCCCCTTCTTATGCTTAATAACAAATGTGTAAGCCTGCACTAATTCTACCCACTTCATATGCCTCTAATATAGTTTTTCTTGTCCATTTAGGAAACTTAAGGCATGGTTATCAGTATAGACCACAAACTCCCTAGGTAATAGTTATTGTTTTCAATTCTTCAAGGCTTGTACCATGGCATATAACTTCAAATCATAGTTGGAGTACTTTTGTTTTTCCTCATTCAACTTCCCAGAAAAGAATGCCACAGGGTGTCCCTCTTAGTTTAGCTCTGCTCCTATAGACAACTTGCTAGCATCACACTCTACCACAAACAATTGATTAAAGTTGGGAAATCTAAGTGTAGGTAGCTCTTCAATCCTCTTTTTCAACATCTCAAACCCCTTGTCTACTGCTACTATCCATTCAAACTTGCCTTTGATTCCACCTTTTATGGTGTTCAGAATTGGGGTACATATATGACTAAAATTTCTCACAAATTTCCTATAGTAGGAGGCCAACCCATGGAAACTCCTAACATCCCCTATGGACCTAGGTGTAGGCCATTCAAAAATGGACTTTACTTTATCAAGGTCCATTTTATACATCCATTAGCAACCACAAAACCAAGGTAAACTAGTTCAGTTTTGAGAAAATCGCACTTTTCTTGATTTATCATCAACTTCTCTTGATGTAGCTTCCTTAAGACCATCTCCAAATGCTTATTGTGCTCCTCCTTGGACCTGCTAAATTTCAAAATATCATCAAGGTAAACTATTATAAACTTACCAATAAATTCTGCCAGCACTTTATTCATGAGCCTCATGAATGTGCTAGGTGCATTACTTAGGCCAAAGGGTATTACTAGCCACTCATATAGACCCTCATTGGTCTTAAAATATATTTTCCACACATCACTTGGCCTCACTCTTATCTGATGATACCTTGACTTCAATTACACCTTAGAAAAGTAACAAGATCCTCCAAGATTATCCATCAAGTCCTCTATCTGGGGCATTGGGAACCTATATCAGATTGTGATGTTGTTTATAGCCCTAGAGTCTATACACATTGTCCATTTTACATCCTTCTTATGTGCAAGTACTATTGGCACAACACATGGGCTTAAACTCCTCCTTATCAACCCCTTATCCAACAAATCTTGGATCTATTTTTCTATCTCTGCATTTTGGCTTGGTGTCATCTTATATGCAGATTTGTTTGGTAAATTTTCTCCAGGAATAAGGTCAATCTAATGACTATCATCCCTCATAGGTGGTAAGGCAATTGGAAAACCATTATCTACTATGTCATGATACTTCTCCAACAAATCTTGTATCTGTGGTGGGAAAAAAAATTTCTCCTTAGTTTCCTCCTTTGGTTTGATCACTACTGCACAACAGAATCCTTTCTCCTTCTTCATGGCCTTTAGAAACTCTTTTCCACTCAATAACATCACACTTGTCCCCACATGCTTCTCTTCATTGGGTTCTTGCAATGGATCCATTTGGAATTTCTTTCCTAGCTTGGTGGTAAGATAATTTTTCTTCTCTCCATCATGTATTACTTTAACATCATATTGCCATGGAAATCCTAGGAGTAGATGGAATGCATCCATAGGCAATATGTCACATATGACCTTATCCTTATATTCCCCAATCTCAAAATCAACCATATTTTTCTCATCTACCACTATTTGTTGACCCTTGATTAACCATGAAACCTTATAAGGTGTGGTATGAGGTATCCTTCTCAACTACAATTTCTCCACCATCTTAGTGGACACTATATTCTCAGTGGATCCAAAGTCCACTATAAACTTGCAAATCTTCCCATGATACCTACAAGTTGTCTTGAATAAGTTATTTCTTTGGGGTGGCTCTATGGTGTTAGGTACTTTCAATAAGATTCTCCTTAACATCAAGTTCTCTCCGTCTAGTACTGGCCCCCTTGGAAATGGGAGAAGTAACACTTTGAGTGTTATCTTCTTGAACTAACTGATTCCTTCTATCCCCCATTGAAGATGAGGAAGCTTTCTCTGGACACCTGTCCATTGTGTGACCCACTTGGTTACAATTATAAAATCTACCAGTGAAAATTGAATTAGATCTCCCTTGGGGTTGGAACCTGCCTCTTGGTGGTCCTCTACCTCTATATCCTCCCCTTTGGAAAGATCCTCTATACTGGTTTCCTCCACTACTATCCATGAATTGACTGTCTTCTTGTCTATTAGGACTTTGTCCTCTACCAAAGTTACCCCTGCCTCTCTGAAAACCTCTATTATTGCTGCCACCTCTTCCTCTTTGATGGAAGTCATTTCTTCTTCTTTCTTTATCCTCTGCTCCCAAAGCCAATTGAAAGCATTTGTGCATACTATCTGGTGCCATCATGCTAATATCATCTTGAATGCCCTATCTTAACCCATTTAGGTACCTTTATACCTTCTCCATTTCATCTTCTTGTCTCCTAGCCCTTAGGCTTATTTTATGGAAATCCTCTATGTATGCACTCACTATCATCTCCTTTTGTCTTAAGTTTTGCAACTTTTGATATATTTGGATTTCATAATCAGTGGGCAAGAATTGTGCCCTCAACCTGATTTTCATTCTCTCCCAAGAAACAGTCTTCTTCTTCCCACTATTCACTCTTTCATACTGCATCATGTTCCACCACACAAATGTAGATCCCTTGAGTCTACCCTTAGCATAGCTAACCCTCTTCTCCTCTAAGATTTCTTTGTAATCAAATTGGTTGTCAATGACTTCAAGCCAATCTAACAACTCTTCTCCATTTAGGCTACCACAATAGTAGGGTATGTGTTCCATGCTATCCTTGTTTAAATATTTGAAGGAATCTAAGAATACCTTTTTCTCCTTGTCTATCTCAGGTTCTTTTCCCTTGTTGGATGACTCCTTAGTTTGACTATCATCATCTCCATCACTTTCATCTCCCGATTTAGTGATCTTCTTTTTTCTTTTTGTCTCAGACACATGAGCCTTCTCCAAGAGGCCTTGAACCAATTATACTATTACATCCCTACTCATTGTCTTAGGAGGCATGTTTTCAACCTCTTGACTCTCTTGACTCTCCTCCCCTCTAGACATACCCAATCTTTAAGATATTCTAGCTCTGATACCACTCTGATGCAGAGGGTTTGACAATCTAGTGTGTTTCCTCTCCTCTAGGTTCTTGTTCGACCAAACCAACCATCCAATGGTCATTCTTTGTTGGATTTTCCAAAAATTAGGATCTCCTAGACCCTTTCCACCAACTTCTCCTCCAAGGTATAGTTGGTTCTTGGAAGACTCCAAGATTTCTAAGCTCAACTAGTCCAACTAGTTAACGAAAAGCTTAATTTCCTTCTCTACAACTCCACCTAGATTGCCAATCCTCTACCTAGGATCTTAACACAAACTCACTGAGGCTCTCCATACACTTCTTGACCCTTTCTTGGTCATTTTTCATCCATCCCAACACTCCAAGGTGCTCCACCAATATAATTGCTCTTTAACTCACTAGGAAGGCTAATTGCTCAACTCCTTGTATGTATATTTTCACCAATTTTGGCCTATTTCCTCAAAAATAACCAAGTGACCCTACAAAAAAACTTTAAAATCTTCAAGACATCATTCAACCCCATCAAAATCCAAAACCTTGACCTCCAATGGCACCCAAAACCCAACTTTCTTGCAAGCCCTAGATTATAGCCTATTAATTAGGCCTCTGGACCAGTGAACATGAAAAATTGCAAATATTGTTTCCAATCACTGATTCACCTCCAACCACCATTGAATCCTTTTAGGAGATTGTCTATTGCATCTATAAGTTCCACTAAGTCTTCCCCAAAAGGACTTGGGTGCTCAAACAATTTTGATCTTCTCCCTGTCCTGGCTCACCTGGTTTCACTAGTCATCCATAGGGCTTGATCTTTGGCCTATGAAATCCAAACAGACAACCAAAAATAAACCTACAAACTTATCTACAGACCCTAACCCTAATTTCCCCATAGTTTTAGACACATCCACCAGAGGAAAACTAGGTTAGAGCATATGAAAGCTGAAAGTAAACACTACACTAACATGGATCCCGATCACCTATGCCAATCCGTACAGGACCGTGCAGTAGAAAAGACACGGTGCAGATTACACAAAAGAGGATAAATTCATCCATACAATGGTGTCAAAAATAAGTGTCTCAATCCAAAATATCATTAACCTTTTCCAAACATTGATTCCATGCTCATATACCGAGCATGGATAGTTAGAAATTAGTTTAACTACATTTTGTCATTTCTTGCAAAAGTTGCTCGAGCAACTTTTTGCATTTTGAAGTATTTTAACTTTCTATGTTGACTCGATGATTGATTTTGACTCCTAGGACCCTAAATAGGATATGTAGGGTCCTAAAACATACCTCCAAGCCATGTTGCATTAAAATGGCAACTTCTCCACAATTTGAAGTCAAAAGACCCAAAACCCCTAATGAGCACTAAAGCCCTTACAAACATGAAGTTAGACTAACATTGCTTCCAACCTTTTGGAAATTATTCTACAACTCACACAAACTCCTAATTCAACCCTAAACAACACCAAAACATCAAATAGGGAGGTTCCCTGCAATAGTCCTCCATCTATATTTTCCATAACTGAAAGTTCTTCCCATTAAACTTGTCAACCTTCAACTTACCCTCATCTACCACTACTCTCACTTGACCCTGAGGTTCCCACTCAACCATGAGACCTTCCTGCAAAGGATAACTAAAAACAACCTTTCTCTAATAGCACTTGTTAAAATTACCAAGATAGAAATAACAATTACATGCAGAAAAATAACCAATATCAGAGAATAATAAACCAAAAAATAGAAGAGAGCACAAGACACAAATATTTAAGGTGGTTCACCCAATTCCTAGGCTACACCAACCAACAACTATTCCCAATATTATTATTATCCAGTGATTACAATATGATCGCAATACACAATCCCCTTATAGCTCAATTTTGTCGTAAAACATACATCATAATACAAAACCCTAACCCTAAGGTACTTTATACAAAATTTATGCCGCTTTAGGGTTAGAACATGTCAGCCCAGAAATTGGAGAAAGGTAAAACACTTTCATGGATATTACTTTCTTGATCAGTCACCACAATATAGAAAGAACTTGTAAATATTGCTTGACAATCTATTACTGAGAAGGTGGTTTGTTGGGCATTGCAAACATGGTAAGCTGTAATTTCATATTTTAAAAAATGTAGATGGTTGTAAATGGATAAAAAATATGGGGTAGAGAAGAAAAAAATAAATAATCATATTCACTCTTTTATCCTTTTATATTTTTGAATTTAGGGCGAGATCTACATTTAATTGTGATCTCATTTGATAGAATTTAGGCATGATCCATTCAAATTTAGGCTAGATCATGTCCCACATGTCTTATGCTTGGATCCAAAGATCTAATCCCCATTCCATGCACCCAAATTTAGGGTTGGATCGATTAGTTTAAGACTTGCCAAAGTAGATTGCAGAGGGATTGATGCAGTATTACCAAAGATGAAAATAATGCAGATTGAACGCAGAGTAGATAAGGCATCTGTGTTGTCAAGAACATGGAAATAGGAGAATTGAAATATTTAACATAATTATAGAAAAAAAAATTGTAGGATGTGGACAATAGAAAATAAAAATACACATATTGACATGGAGAAGAAGCTCGAGCACCGTAAAGCCCCAATTTTTTTGCATCGTGCGTTCTCTTTAGGTTAATTGAAATAGCCCACACAATGCAAATTAGTTGTGTTAAACTTGAATTTGAATGGCCATTTGAATGAAAGGAAAACAAATTGATGAAAAAGAGTATATATACCCTCAGAATGTTAACAAGAAAATGAGAATAAATCAATAGCGAGAATCACTTGAAATCCAAGTAGAGAATACTGTATCACTTCGTGGGGTGATTTTTTATCCCCCGAGATTTTTTTGTGAATATTGTACTTTGTTATATTATTAATAGTAAAGGCCTCTATTCATAAAAAAAAATCACTTGCACTCCAGGTAGAGAAAGTCAGCCAAAAATGGCATCATATTGTTTTTTATACCTGCTTTAAAAAATATTTTTTACCCAAGTCAAGAATCATCCAAAAAAGAAAAGGAATGGGCACATTATTTTGTCTCAAGGTCCCCTAATAATAGAAAATTAAATCCAACCGTGATAGAGCTGACATTGTTATGGGTTTTATTCTAATATGTTATCCTTGAGCCTTGAAATCTTCTTTACTATTTTGTTACATTCTAGTGATAACATAACTAATTCTGTTACATTCTAGTGAATCTACACATAATTAAATTGTACACCAATAATCCAACTTTGTCATCCTTGAGCATTAGGTTATTATTCTTAAAAAAAAAACTAATTCTATTACATTCTAGTGATAACAATAAATAAATAACCTAAACTTATTATTATTCTGGTGATATCCAAACTAATTGTGTTACTGTTACATTCTAGTGATAATAGAACTAATTATGTTACATTCTAGTGAGATCCATACAAAAATAACTAAACAACTATTACCCAAATTTTCCTCATTTGGTAAAATTGGCTATAGGTGGAGTAAAATGATGCTCCCACAAGGGTTGAGCCCAGCCTGTGAAAAGACTTTGGGTTTCTGGTTTGGGTCATGCCCTCTAAATATTTGTTCAGTTCGCTGTCTTTCCCTATCCATGCAAATTACCTAAATATGAAATCCTAAGTGTTTCATGGTAAACCCTAGCTCGGCCATTTCTCACTCTATTTTCCCATTACCTTTTCGGGTCACTTAGGCTCCTAAAAATTCCCATGTGCACTTTTAGCATTACCTTTAGTCTCTAAGTCGCATGAGGAAAAATACATATTCTATTTTGATCCGGTGACCCCGAGATTTCCCTTTAGTCGTGTAGTCTCCCAATATAAACCAAGGTTAATAAATTATCATGAGATACTATGACTAAATGTTTTCTTAACCCATGAATATAGCTGAGCAAGAGGGATAAGGTTAAGTCCTTTATGGTCAGGAAGTCTTGTGATTAACTACAGGGGTAAGAATCCTTTATGAGACTTTGAGATTACCCAGTCGTCGAGTCTCCAAATTCTCTATGGCTAGGAATGGGTTGAGTTAAGTTAAGTGCTGATGTAAGCGACAGTGGTGACAAGGCAATGTTAAAAAAATGATAGGGGAACGCATGTCTTGATGGGCCTGTGTTTCACACTCCTTCAGTCTCCAAGTCTTGTAGCTGCGACAGGATATTCCATATTGTTTTGTGACTATGATATCACCTTTGTTGCTGGATCTCAGAAAGGATGTAGAGTTAATAAAAGATAAGGAGATTGTGAGACTGCATTATCACCAAGTCTCGTGATATAACTAAGGTTAAAGGGAATAGTTAGGAGATTCAGCGACAAGGAAGGAAAGGTGACCCAAGATTATAAAACGAAGCCCGGGTAGAGTAAATTCATCTATGGCTATGTTTCAAGTAAAATTAGATTTTGATCTCAGTCATAGATGCAAGTATCTGCGCCAGCTACGACCATTGTCATACAAATATTTAAAAATTCATATATCTTTACAGATCAAAATTTAACAGTTATGGTAGAGCCGACTGGCAGAGGATTAGATGGATAAGGGTTGACCCTTTAGGAGGAGTAAGGGGTTGAGTCAGCTTTTCTAAAGGGGCAATTTGATTTCTGGCGATATTCTCTGCAAATAGTATGGTTGATTTGACCCAAGACTGGTTTCCTAATTAAGACCTCATTCAAAGTATTATCGACTGGTCTTCTTTCATATCAGATCCACCAACCCTTTCTAGAGATTTTCATTTATGGCAAGCTACTTTTAAAAAGATAGATCTAATCTTTAGTAGATGATTCCAGATTTCTTTTGATAGATTGGACAGTTAGGGTTTCTAGTATTCAAAGAAAATATATTATAATGTAACCCTAATCATTTTTTTGGGACTCCAAGCCTATGTGCTGGGGAGTATATATATCATTTTTGAGAGCTTTAGAGCTCTAAGAGTTTTCCTGACTTGGAAATTATCCGTGGCATTCATTTTTCCCTCTGATTTCTTTAGTTTGTAATCTTTCATTGATATTCAGATATTGCAGAGGCTTTTTGTGACATCTTTTCTAACCCTAGGCTTCCTTGTCTGAATATCTCTTACTAAATTAGAATATATTGAGTGGTTTCTAGTGAAACATTGGAGTCTTTGAGACCATCTTTCTTTTGCAATAGTGTTTACTACTATGGATGATTTGATTTAGATGAGTTTGTGGATATTCTACAGTCCCCTATTATTTTGTTTCATTCCTGTGTCAAATTGAAAAATTGGATGTCTATTCGCAGGTCATAGTCTGTGTCTACTTATAGTAAATACGCTATTGTTTGTGAAATCACTTCTTTCCCTGAATAGCCTCTATTTGTCTCGGGCCTCTCTATGAAATACTTATGCAAACCTATCTAGGAAGTTTTGTTCTTCTGTTCCAAGGTCTTCATGCTGAGATTAGTCAATGTATTATGATTTAGGTCACTTTCGGTGTATCACCTAGTAGGATAATTTGCTTTCAGTCATTTCCCTTTCATGCATTCCTTCTATCCCTTTTCCCTCAAGAGTTTACTTTCCCATTAGGAAGCAAATTTGGGTGACATATCAAGAGGAACCGGCCTAGAATTTGGAGGTCTCATCTTGGTTAGAAAAAGGTCCCACAACCTTGAGATGATTCCCATGTTACACTAGATTACCGAGATGATGAGAGCTTGGATGAAGGGTGCAAATCTAGGTGTCTAACAGTTTTGGCACGCCTGGTGGGACTCCATAAAGAATTTTATCTTGCAAGTCATGTTATCACTGATATGCTGATGACATGATTTAGACCTAGAAGAGGTCATTTTGCTACATATTTGGTGACTCCATAGGTCTACAGGTTTCAAAGATCAAAGTGCTGGTATGTTCCTAATTTTTACACAATTTCCAAAGTTCCAGCTAGCTATAAGTAGACATGTCAGGCTGCTATGGGAGGTTAGGTTACTCTCCTTCTTACTATAATAATAATATGCTATGGGCTAGTCATCAGCCATACCAAAGCCTTCCAAGGCCTATTTTTACCCCAAGCTTATATACTATGCAAGGCCATCAATATATCCAACATGCCCCAAATAATTATGCTCTTGTCAGAGATTATGAGAAAGCCCTCCAAAGAGAAAACCCATGGGCACTAAAGGTGAAACAAGAGATGTTGATGCATAGGAAATTGGACCACCATGCTTACCTCCCACCCCCCTTTTTCAGCCCATTAGACGGTAGCCTCATATCTTAGAGGTTATGAGAGAACAAGGAAAGATCAAAGCTAAAGTGCTTGACATGATCAAGCAAATATCTAAGATAAAAATTTTGCAGCAAGATATGGAAACTCATGGAATTTTCCAAGGTTTTACCCCCTCCCATGAAGCAATCACCTTGCAAACATGTATCCCTGGGATTGGGATGCTTCATGGACAATAATTTGAAGATGATCTTAGTTGCCAAGCTGAAGTTATTTCAACAAAATTAAAAGCTTAGATTGCTGAAAGGGAAACCCTTGGGCCTGAGATTCCATTAGGGAGGTATCATTTTTTTCCCACACCCTACACATGAGGAACTTGCAAGGCATCCACTTCTGAGCTTCAAGGACCTTCTTGAAGCACAAAACACAACAGAGCACTTGCAGCCGCCTCTGGAACATCAACAACCAAGAGAAGTGTTTGCAACAAGGGTGGAGTAGCACCAAAGTGGTGCAGTCTTTGACTTACCAAGACTCAGAGAAAATATGCCTTCCATGTCTTCCCTTAAAACTCCCCAACTACATATTTCCAAGTTTTAAGGCGAAGACTCCTGCTCAGGTAACTGTGATAAAAGATCAGTACACTAATCAATCAGGGTAGTTTGTCCAAAGAAATGATTCACCCCAAGAGGCCTCTATTGTCTCTCAAGGTGATGAATATCTATTGAAATGGCCATCTATACGTCCTGGTTGTCAAATACCAAGCCTTTGCAAGGATACTAACTCAGTATCAGGGTAGGAGCTTGTGGTTAATGAGCTTCTTTGTGATGATGTAGAAGAGATGAGGTCAGAGAATTCAGAGCTCAGTAAGGACTATGATGATCTTGGACAAAAGGCTAAGGAGAGGGGGATAGATATTCAAGCTGATACCTTAGTGAACCTATTAGAGGGGCTTCCCATCTTTGTTCATAAGGAAGCAGAAACTATGTCATTTCTTATGACAAAAAATCAGTCAGGAGAAAGGATGCAGCTTCAGCAGATGATGGATGACAAAGAGGAGGATATCACCTTGTTGGATGAGATGCCTAATTTTATTGAGCGGGATGATGAAGTTATCTCCATAACTACCCCTGCAACTTTATAGAAACAAGAGGAGAACATCAGTGAAGGCTTGGAAGAGTGTGATTTTTCAAAGATCATAGGGATTTTTTGCGAAGGACTAAATGATGAACCCTTACTCCCTACGGTAGGAGTTTAGATTTGTGCGTCTGCTGTAGAAGATCCATTTTTGGATTGCTCCCTTTCAAAGGATTAGTCACCTAAGTAGAATTTGGAGCTAATCTCAGATCCTCAGGATCTTGACAGCTTTGATGAGCTTTTGGCCGGTTTAAAGGAAGGAGATAACAACCTTCTAACCATCAAAGAAGAGATGACATGGCTTTCCATAGTAAAAGAAGACAACCATGAGAAGAGGGAATATGCCAGCGAGAACATTTCTACCTTCAAAATATTAAGGGGCTGCCCTATCAAATACCTAGCCCAAATGGAGTTTGCTGAGGTACCGTCACATGATCAGATTGAGGTAAGTGAATCTGATCTCACCTTTGTAGAGGCAATTTGTTATTGTTTGAAAAATCTATACATGTACTTGTGCATGTACTGCAAAATATTTTATTCAGAAAAGGAAGCTACTTTAGCAGTCCAGTAAATGGTTTTGTTTAACCAAGTTGTTCTACTGGTTAGTCTAGGGTAGATTAGATTTCTGGATTTCTTTCAAAGCTTTCTAGTCTAACTTCTCAGTTTTTCAAGAAGTGCCCATGCACATAATTTTTGTTTCAGATTTGTTTCTTTGTTAGAGGAAATTTTTTGGTCAAAGAGATGACTCCATGCCCAATGGAATGTTTTAGAGGCTACTGGTTCTCAATGTCTAGCAGGCTGACAAACCGCAAAAAATTGCCAAGAATGTTACCCAAATTTTCCTCATCTCATAAAATTGGCTAAAGGTGGAGTAAAATGAGGCTCCCACAAGGGTTGAGCCTAGCCTATGAAAAGACTTTGGGTTTATGGTTTGGGTCATGCCCTCTAAATATCTGTTTAGTTCAATGTCTTTCCCTGTCCATGCAAATAACTTAAATGTGAAATCCTAAGTGTTTCATGGTAAACCCTAGCTCAGCCATTTCTCACTCTATTTTCCGATTACCTTTTCGGGTCACTTAGGCTCCTTAAAAGTCCCATGTGCACTTTTAACACTACCTTCAGTCTCTAAGTCACATGAGGAAAAAGACATATTCTATTTTGATCCAGTGACCCCGATATTTCCCTTTAGTCGCGTAGTCTCCCAATACAAACCAAGGTTCATAAAGTATCATGAGATACTATGACTAAATGTTTTCTTAACCCACAAATATAGTTGAGGAAGTGGGATAAGGTTAAGTCCTTTTTGGTTGGGAAGTCTCGTGATTAACTACAGGGGTAAGAATCCTTTATGAGAGTTCAAGATTACCCATTTGTCAAGTCTCCAAATTCTCCATGGCTAGGAATGGCTAGAGTTAAGTTAAGTGCTGATGTAAGTGACAGTGGTGACAAGGCAATGTTAAACAAATGATAGGGGAACGTGTGTCTTGATGGGCCCGTGTTTCACACTCCTTCAATCTCCAAGTCTCGTAGCTGTGAAAGGATATTCTATTTTGTTTTACAACTATGATATCACCTTTCTCACTGGGTCTCCGAAAGGATGCAGAGTTAATAAAAGATAAGGAGATTGTGAGATTGCATTATCACTGAGTCTCGTGATATAACTAAGGTTAAAGGGAACAGTTGGGAGATTCAGCGACAAGGAAGGAAATGTGACCGAAGATTATAAAATGAAGCCTGGGTAGAGTAAATTCATCTATTGCTACGTTTTAAAGTAAAATCAGATTTTGATCTCAATCATCAATGCAGGTATCTATGCCAGCTATGACCGTTGTCATACAAATATTTAAAAATTCAAATATCTTTGTAGATCAAATTTTAACAGTTATGGCCGAGCCGATTGGCAGAGAATTAGATGAATAAGGGGTGACCCTTCAAGAGGAGAAAGGGGTTGAGTCATCTTTTCTGAACGGGCAATCTGATTTCTAGAGATATTCTCTACAAATAGTATGGTCAATTTGACCCAATATCAGTTTCTGAATTAAGACCTCATTCCATGTATTTTTGACTGGTCTTCTTTCATATCAGCACTGACCTTTTCCAAAGATTTTCATTTATGGCAAGCTACTTTTCAAAGGATAGATCTTATCTTCAATAGATGATTTTAGATTTCTTCTAATGGATTGGACAATTAGGGTTTCTTTTATTCAAATAAAACATATTATAATGTAACCCTAATAATTTTTTTGGGAGTCCAAGCCTGTGTGCTGGGGAGTATATATATCAATTTTGAGAGATTTAGAGCTTGAAGAATTTTCTTGAATTGGAAATTATCCGTGGCATTCTTTCTGCCCTCTGATTTCTTTAGTTTGTAATCTTTCATTGATATTCAAATATTGCAGAGGTTTTTTGTGACATCTTTTCTATCCATGGGCTTCCTTGTTTGAATCTCTCTTACTAAATTATAATATATTGAGTGATTTATAGTGAAACATTGGAGTCTTTGAGCCCATCTCTCTTTTGCAATAGTGTGTACTACTGTGGATGATTTGATTTAGATGAGTTTGTGGATATTCTATAGTCCCCTATCATTTTGTCTCATTCCTATGCCAAATTGAAAAATTGGATGTCTGTTTGCAGGTCATAGTCCATGTCTACTTATAGTAAATACACTATTGTTTTTGAAATCACTTCTTTCCCTGAATAGCCTCTGTTTGTCTCGGGCATCTTTATGAAATACTTATGTAAACCTATCTAGGAAGTTTTGTTCTTCTGTTCCAAGGTCTTCATGCTGAGATTAGTCAATGTATTATGATTTAGGTCACCTTCAGTGTATCACCTAGTAGGATAATTTTCTTTCAGTCATTTCCCTTTTATGCATTCCTTCTATCCCTTTTCCCTCAAGAACTTACTTTCCCATTAAGAAGAAAATTTGGGTGATATATCAAGAGGAACCGGCCTAGAATCTGGAGGTCTCATCTTGGTTAGCAAAAGGTCATAGAACCTTGAGATGATTCCCATGTTACACTAGATTACCAAGACAAAGAGAGCTTGGATGAAGGGTGCAAATCTAGGTGTCTAACAACAATAATAACCCAATTTTTTCATCCTTGATCCTTGGGTTATTATTCTGATAAAAAAAATAACCCTATTACATTTTAGTGATAAAAATAAATAAATAACCCAATCTTATTATTATTCTACTCATAAAACAACTCATGCCCAATTGAAATACTTAACTATACAACAAGGACAACTTGCACAATCCAATAATTTATAAGCTAAAAGAAAAGAAAAAAGGCCTACAAACCATCATTCACTAGAGATCATGAAAGAGTACAAATATTTTATAGTTCAGTGAAAGAATATTTAGCATAACCCCTTGCCAAGAAAGAAATTCTTAACCACGTCAAATTTTAGTATTTTATATTAGGAAGAGTAATAAGCTTTAATCAGTACAATTCAAGAATACCCAAATGAAATACTTAGTTGTAAGGAAAAGAATAATTTGACCACACAAAATCAATAGTAGACTCCATGTAAAGAAAGATTAATAAAAGCCCACCATGACCGTAGATCATGGGAGTACAAAAAGATAGTGTTGTGTGAACTTGTATGAGCAAAACACAACCATTTTATACCAAGTCAATGTTTCGTGCCATGTATGTTGAGAAGTTTGTGCTATCACTAGTTTAGTCTATGCCAATATATGAAAAATAGTAAAGATATTACAACCAAGATATGGTATAAAATGCCACACAATTAAAATGTAGCACTTTTCTTTCAAATTATTTCAAAGGATTATAACAACTTCTAACCAAATAAGAAACAACCGATTAA
This sequence comes from Thuja plicata, assembly GCA_018584345.1. Lineage (NCBI taxonomy): Eukaryota > Viridiplantae > Streptophyta > Pinopsida > Cupressales > Cupressaceae > Thuja > Thuja plicata. Next base: position 457,501 of record MU225439.1, read on the forward strand.
TGCTCAAAGTAATGATGATTATAATAAAATCATGATGAACTATGTCTAAAATAGACTTGACTAGAATTTTCTATAGTGCCAAAGTGAACTAACAATGATTGAACAAGAAGAATTTGAGCAATCAATACATTTATAATAGGAATTCTAGACTACTAGTTTCACTGCAACTCACAGGGCTAAAAAATTGTTTGCATCTATATGTGAAAGAAAAATAGCCTCTACAGTCCCCTGAACCATCTTCCTTTACAACAAAATGAGTGCCCATTTTTTCTTCCACAATGTGGATCGACTTTGAACTGTGGGCATAGATGTTGTAATGTCAAAATACTAATCAATCTAAACATTCATGGACAAAATTTATTCTCAGAAAATATTAGGGCCTTTTTGAAAACTAGAAATTCTCAGAATCGGTGAGGAGAAAAGAAGTCAAATCATATTCAAATTAAAGACAACATTGTTTAATTCATAAGAAATTAAATGAGCAATGACTGTGAGAAAGAAATTATAATTGTAGAAAAAAAATTGCAAGCTGCGGGGAATGGAAAAAATATGCATATTAACCTAGAGAAGAAGATCAAGCACCAGAAAGACCTAATTTTTGTGTGTCCTATGTTCTCTTTTGGTTAACTGAAATAGTCTATCGAGTTCATGTATTTTATGGGCAGTCATTTATTAAAATCTTGGATGTAGGTGAGAATTAAATTCTCCCAGGCAATGGGAAACACAAAACCAATATAAAGATGTAGAGAATTGTGTGTGTCCAGTGCACTTCATTAAATCCTCCCACCATTAAAAACTACTGGAAATTATCAAATCCATGCCAAGTATTTTATGGGAAATACAACAATCATGAAAATGTGAGGCCCTTGCCTATGGACTGCAGAGGACTTAAATATTATATGTAGAGGTAAACACTAACGCAGCCAAAGCCAACTACTTAGTCGAGGAGGTACATTGCATTCAGTTTGGTAGTGTTTCCCTACTCAAGTACTACAACTATGCACCCTCATAAGACACACTATTACTCAATCCACTGGGCTTACATCTCTATGAACCCCGAATATGGTTTAGGAATAAGAACACCCACTTTTGTAGTTCAAAAGTGGAGATTTTGTGGTTTATACCACGAGACAGGTATTGCAGCGTTCGTATGCGAGAAACCTTCAACAAAAAGGCTATTGCCTAACAAGAAACATAAGTAGCAGATGGTTTGGAGATTATGAACAAGGTGCATAGGTTTTATGTACCTTCTCATAACACCTTGAATAAAGAGAAGATTATCAATAAATAGGGTAAAATAAACAATACAATAAGATTTTATAAATAATAATTGACTCAAACCAATGCATGGTACAATGAAGAATAGAAGGATAGCATGCACTAGACAAAAGAAAACTTAAAAATTTGTGCCAGTAATGGTTATTTAGGGAAAGAACATAGAAAGAACTACCAAGTGGCATTTATAATGATATTTGAATATTTGTCTTTATGGGGGTTCTATTCATAATTATCATTACAAAAATAGTTCTAACTAATTGCACATTTATCTGAGTAGACTAAAAGATGATAATACACATTCATGTTAAAATTACTCCAAGAATCCTTCCATACAAATCCATTCATCTTAAACTTATAGAGTTTCAGATTCAACATATAAATAAAATCTAGTACCAATCGTGGAAACCAAAATTTATTTAATTTTTAATTATGAAATTTAGAAATGAATACTCAAAAGAACCCTACCTAAAAAATATAAGGTTGAAAATGATGATAGAAGATCCACATATACAACTCCTTCCGGATGCTCTTCCAAACAACAATTTAATCCTAAATATGCAACCCCAAAGGAATATTGTCATCACTCAAGAAACAACCCCAAATACAACTATAGCTCGAATTTGCATTGTCATAGTTATGAAAAGTGCCTGTGAAACAACCTAGTAACCACCCAAAATAAATTAAACAAGTAAAAGGTACATTTTTTAAAGATTATAATTAAATTAGGTTATTTATTTGTTTTTTTTTTTAAATTAAAATTAGTTTTTACTAGTTATAAATTTATTTTGATATCGTTACATAATATAAATATACATAAATATTTCAATTGAGAAATCCATGATTAAAAAAATAATATTTAGTTCTAGATAATGAGTAACATCAATTACTTAGATACTAACCATAAACATGTTATTATTAAAACCATTAACAATATTCAATATCTATGTTAGAACATCCACTACCACAATATGTTATCCATCAATTAAAAAATATCTATACATACACATCATGGCCAATCAAGTATAAATTTATATTATTAAAATAATGATGAGATGAGTAGGTATTATCCCTATAACTTTCCTTAGTCTAGGAAGCCTAAAAATAGTTAGGAATATAAATTTGTCAGTCTTGATGCATCTTCCCATGTCCCTAAATAATGTGGTCAAGGATGGAGAAACCTCAAATGTCCAGTTTGATCCTTGCAGCCAACACAACACAACAAAATAAACAAGAACAAAAAGCCAACAATGAGAAAATGAGGGACCAGCCGTTGATTATGGTTGGTGAATCAATTACAATAGATTTGCAACACACAGTCTCACATGAAAGACATACATTCCTAATTAGATAAAAAAACATCCTACAAACCCTAGCTATGTTGTGCTAGATAATCTTATTAAAAACTCTCCTATTCCATAAGAACAAGTCCATAAGATTAAATAACAATTACAATCATCGATGAACCTAGTAAAGATCACATTTTCCAAGAATAAAAAATATGTTACAATAATTAGGTGATGAAACAAAAAAAATAGATGAACCTGCAATGCAAATAATAAGAGAGGTAATAAAACAAATAATTCCACCTCAAAGGTAACACTGAGATGGCATGACGAAACTAAAAATAAACAACCGAAAGATCAAGAAAAAGATCAGAAACCCATTCACTAATTGGTAACATGAAGAATACTATAGTCCCACAAAGATACTGCAATAACACTCACATGGTGAAACAAAATGAGGTGTGACCATAGAAAATTATCCAAAACAAATCCACGAACACATAGCCATGACCGCAACCAAAAAGAACAAGTAGAGATCTATCACCAACAAAAACACCAGACTGAAAGAAAATAGACGAACAACTAAAAGAAATTAATTTTGGTGATGCAAGATCACTGTGATCCAAAGATGCTCCTACATCAGACACCTAGGGTAATTAAAAATTGAATCTCTGATTTTTCAGGGTCCAAAGGAAAACCAAATAATTCAACCTTAGCCTGAGAAATCCATGATGAATCTTCAAGCGATATATCCTTCCACTTGACTAGATATTCCATATACTCCTTACCTCTTATACTTAGAGAAAATCTACTATCAGAAATCCTCTGTATCTAATCCATCTGCTTCTTAAGATACCTTTTTCCAACATATGATCCTCCACTACTACTGCAATATGATTCATGATACTCATACAAATTAGAAACATTAAATACTAGTGATATACCCATATCCTCTTGTAATTCCACTTCATATGAATTCCCTCAATCAAATCTCCTCAAGATCTTACAAGGACTAAACCTGTTCATCTCTACCTTATTATAAGTACCAACTGAAATCAAGCCTTCTTCAAATACATCATAACTTCATCTCCTACTTGAAATTCCTTATGTCCTCTCTGTGTCAACTCTCCTTTTATAAACTTGATTCATTCCTTCACAATTATGTCTCACTCCTTCATGCAATGACTTCATAACCTCAATAAAATCCTCACCTTCAACACACTTCATAACTTAATGAATGATATCCCTTAATTTTTCTACTCCCTTAGGAATAAAATCTATAACCACTTCAAATGGTGTCCTCCCTATGCTCCTATTAATTGAATTATTGTAAGAAAAAACTCCTTGTGGTAAAGCTAAATGTGTAATCTTAGAAAATATATATACAACCACAAAATTTGAGTCACAGCCTCTCTATGTTCTACGGAATCCAAGCACAAGATTCATACTAATCCCCTCTCAAGGTCTCACCAGTAGTGTCAAAGATGTATACAAATCCACATTCTGACTACTTCCTTTTGCAACTTTACATACCTTACTAATCTGTACAAAATTGCTCACATCCTTCTGAACTTGTGGCCCAAAGTAATTCTCACCGATCAAAGCTACTGTCTTATCAATGCCAAAAAGTTCTGCTAAACCTCCACTATGTTTCTCTTTAATCAAATTATCTCTCATGGAACTCCCAGGTATATGTAACTGATTACCTCTAAACAACATTCCATCTTGAATTAAATAATCTGACCACTTACTTCTATCTATAATAGTGGGTTCTTTACACGCCTTCGAAGACTAAAAAAGTATGGATCTTCTTCATAGAAGGTCTTCAACTCATAGAAACCCAATACTTCAATCTTGCTTTCAATCCACAAAGTGCTCCTTCTACTCAAAGCATCAACAACTTCATTTTCCACACCACTCTTATGTTTCAACACAAATGTGTAACTCTGTATAAACTCATCTAATTTTATATGTCTCTAATTCACCTTACCTTGGCTACACAAATACTTCAATACTTAATGATCAGTGTACAATATACACTCCCTTGGTAACAACTATTGTCTCCACTTCTTCAAAGCTTGAATTATAAAATATAATTCCTAATCATACATTGAATACCTTCTCTTAGAATCATTCAAGTTCTGACTAAAATAAGCAAAATGTCTCCCTTCTTTAGTCAAAATAGCTCCAATTTCATTTCCACTAGCATCACAGTCTACATGAAATATCTTATTGAAATCAGGTAAAAATAATACTGGTTGTTAAATCACCTTCTACTTAACAACTCAAAACTCCTTTGTTCTCCATGTTTCCATTTGAACTTATTTTTATCTCCTCTCATAGCTTCAGTCATCAGTCCATAGATTGAGCTAAACTATCTAATGAGCTTTCGATAGAAACTAGCTCACCATTGAAATGATGTTACTTCTAGAGCACTCTCAAGTGTAGGGCACTTAAAAATGGCTTTCACTTTCTTAGGATCCTTCTTCAACCCCTTAGGATATATTAAAAATCTCAAGTATACTAAATTCTCTTTCATGAAATTAAACTTCTTGATGTTTATCAACAACTTCTCTTCTCTCAATCTTTGTAATACTTGTCTAACATGCATCAAATGTTCTTCTTTTCTTTTACTAAAAATCAAGATATCATACAAATAAAAAAGACATGCTTATCCAAGAATCTCTTCGGGAGTTTATTCATCAGCCTAATAAAAGTACTAGGTGCATTAGACAATCCAAAAGACATTACCAACCACTCTTAAAATCCCTCATTTTTCTTAAATATAGTCTTCCAATCATCACCTTCTCTGATTCTAATATGATGATAGCGATTCTTCGTGTCAATCTTTGCTGAAATACTTATCTCCACTCAAACAATCCATAAAATCATCCATCCTTGGTAACTGGTACTAAATTCTAATTTGATTAATGGCTCTTGAATCAGTACAGGTCTACCATTGTCCATCTTTCTTAGGTGCCAATACAGTAGGTATTGCACATGGACACATACTTTCTTTGATCAACCCCGTTTGCAAAAAATCTTTCACTTGGCTTTTGAGTTCTTCATTCTCTTTCACTATCATCCTATATGCTACTTTATTTGGTAAGCTAGCTCCTTATATAAAATCCATGAAATGGCTAATACTTCTTACCACTGGTAATCCACCAGGTACATTGTTAGATATGATATCAACATACTCAGTCAATAATCCATAAATTTCCTTAGGATGTTCTTCCAGCAAAACATTATTCTTAGACTCCTTAGGCACTAAATAAAAACACACATTATTATGCTTTATGTCATCCAAACACTTCATGCAATTCACTAAACAAATTGTTTCACCGACACACACTTCACTCTTAAGAGGTTTCTCTAAAGGAAACAAATTTTGTTTCATCCCATTATCAAAAATAGCATAAATTTTATTTCTACCATCATGCATAGCTTTTCTATCAGGTGGGTTGTTCGATGAAGTCTCTCATTAAGATTTTTCAATACCCTATTGAATCTTTCCTCTCCTTGATTTAACTTAGGTTGTGCTTCCTGATCATCTCCTTCTACTATTTCATTCTAATTTTGTTTATCTCCTTCTTCATCACTTGCATATTCTATATGTTTTCCTCTCCTCTTGGGTGTCTCTACTGCTTCTAATCTTGAAAATATTTTCCTCAAAAAATACAAAACAACTAGATATGCATGTTGTGCTCCTCTTATAGAATTTCTGCAGGCCATCTTTATAATAATATTTTTTTTTACAATGGATCCTTTAAACTACCACCCCAAAAGCAAACCCTAAGGATGCGAAACCTTTCTTTGATACCACATGATGCAGTCAAGGATGGAGAAACATGAAAATATTAGCTTGATCCTTGTAGAAAACACAACACAAGAGAAATAATAAGAACAATAAGACGACAATGAGAAAATGAGAGACCCACCTTCGATTATGATCAGTGAATCAATTAAAATAGATATGCAACATGTAGTCTCACACACCAGACATACATGCCTAATTAGATCAGAAATAACATAAAAAGCCTTGCCAAGTTACGCTAGATAATCTTATGAAAAACTCTCTTATTTGATAGGAACAACACCATAAGCTTAAATAGCAATTACAATCACTGATTGACCTAGTAAAGATCACATTTTACAAGAATAAGATAAAAAATTCCATAATCTTAAATAGAAATTACAAATGGATCAACCTCCAATGCAAAGAATAAGAGATGCAATCAAAAAAATATGTTAGCCTCAAATGTAACACTGGGATGACATCATCATGCTTGGAAAAACCAAGTAGAAGATTAGGAAAAAGACCATAAACCCCTCCATTGGTCGGTAGTTACATGAAGAACAATACAGTCCCACAAAGAAACTACAATAACTCTCACACATTGAATCCGAATGAGGTACGATCATAAAAAATGATCCAACATGAAGACATGATCACATATCCCCAACTGCAACCAAAAAGAATAAGTACTTGGATCTATCGCCAAAAAAAACACCCGACAAAAGGAAAATAGAATAAAAACTAAAATAAAATGCTTTTGGTGATGCAATATTACCATGATCCCAAGAGGTTCCTACATCACTAAAGACTCATTAGTTTTTTCTCATCAAAACTTTACCTACTCTATGGCTCAACCCTTGAGTCTCATTATATATCACTAAAGTGTATGTACACACTTTAAAGCTAGCTACCCATCCTTTTCATGCAATGGATTCCAATCAAGCACATGCATAACATCAACTACATACTATCTAAGCATTGAAACATGAAAAAAAACATTTATGTGAGCTAATCTTAGAAAAATAACAAGGTGATAGGAAACTGGTCCTATCCTCTCTAGGATCTCAGAATGGAAAACAAAGAAAGACACAAACTTAGAACCCTTTCCATAATGTATCAAAATATTTCTTCGATGTACTCTAAAAAAAACTCTATCTTCAATAGAGAACTATTGATCCACCCTATGAGAGTCTGTATATTTTTTTTTGATCTTTTGAAACCACTAAATTCTCACAAATTTGTTCTACCTACTTGTCCATATCCTAAAGGATCTCTTGACCTAAGAGCATCCAGTACTCTGACCAATCCCAACCAAAATTAGTATGAAACAAAAGGCTATATAAATATTGAAAATGAGACATGCAAATAGAGCTATGATATCCATGATTCTAGGAAAAATATACCAAGTGCATATAATCCTCCTAATGAAACTACTGGTCTATTATGCTCATCGGTAACATATCTTCCTATACCTGACACTCTTAGCTTCTTGATCAGTCTCAGAGTGATAAGAGAAACTAGAGTTCTACTAAGATCCTAAGGCATGCTAGAGTGAATTCCAAAATAAATATGTGAACACTAAATCTCGATTGGTGATATTCCTACAAGGAATACCAAGCAACTGTATAATATCCTCTTTGAATACATAAGATATTGTTTGTACTATGTAGGATGAGTGGGTTGAATAAAAGTGTGCCACCTTGGTCAACCTATCAATGATGACCAAAATAACATCATGTTGACGAGGAGTAATAGAAGTAATCAATATAAAATCCATCAAAATGATATCCCATTTCCATTCTAGAATGAGATGTAGACGGAAAATCCCTGCTAGATGCTAATTCTCTACCTTCACCATCTAACAATACAAACACATCGCTACAAAATATGTAATGTCTTGCTTCATCCCAGAAAAATTATATCTTGGTCAAATATATGTGTGCATCGTCTTCATGTCAAGGTATGAATAACAAGGTGGATGATTAATTTCAGACAAAACCAAAGTATAAAGACTCTATGAGGGTGGAACATAAATACGAACCTAATGTTGCAAAAAAAAATGTAACTCCAAAGAATAACCTAAAAATATTCCCTTCAGAGGTCTCCTTCAATCTATTTATGACTTCACATCCTAATACCATGTGTCTAATGGAAGTGTCTAGAGAATTTAACTCCTCAAATAGACACTAAGGGTCACTATGAAAATCTCATGCCTTTGGCTACTCAATGCACTAGCTACTACATTTTCTTTTTCCTGAATATATCTAACCTCCAAGTCATACTCACATAGAAGCTCCATCCAACATTACTATCCGGCATTTAGGTTGGGTTGAGTGAATATATACTAAAGACTGTGGTGATCATTATGTAGCTCAAAATGATGACTCATGAGGTAATGTATCCACCTAATAAGAGAATAGACCACTAATACTAATGCTTGATAATAAGTGAGATAATTTATCTTGTGATCCTTGAGTTTGTGAGACTCCTAAGAGATCACACATATCTCTTGCATACGAATATCTCCTATACCCTCCAAAGAAGCATATCTGCAAACCACAAAATCTCCTACTAGATCAAGAATTGCCAAAATGGGCGCAATAGTCAACCTCTCCTTAAGGTTCTCAAAATATTCCTCAAATTGATCTAACCATAGAAATTTCCTCCCTTTCCTTTGAATATAAGTGATGGGATGAGCTATCCTTAAAAATTCCTTCACAAAATGGCGATAATATTTGAACAAGCCCATAAAGCTACAAACCGTTTTCATATTAGTGGGCACTAGAAAATCTATAATTGCTTGAATCTTTTAGGAATCAATAACAATACCCTCTTCTAAAATCACATGAACAATGTACTTCACCTATGTTTGAAAGGACTCACACTTTTATAAGTTAGCATATAGCTGACCATCATAAAGAAATGGAAACATATGGCATAAATGCTCCTTATGCTCCTCCATAGACCTTGAATATACTAGAATATCATCCCAAAATGTAATAATGAATCATTCCAAAATATTGAAAAAAATTTGATTCATGAGACTCATGAACAATGATGCTATAATAGTCAATCCAGATGGTATTTCTATAAACTCATAGTATCTATCATGGGTGTGAAAATTTGTTTGATGAATATCTTCCTCATGAATATGTAGCTAATGAATTTTTTAATTGAGATCTACCTTGGAGAATAGCTTGTCTCCCTTTAGCTGATGGAAAAGATAGTTAATCCTCGACAATGGATACCCATTTTTTATTATCATCTTTTTAAGACACTGGTAGTATATGGGTATGTGAAGGATCATGGTATGCCAAAAACTCATCATGTGAAAAAATCCTCTTTTCACTCATCCAAAAATATACTAAAAAGTGTGTTGACATTTTAGTAGCCTTGGGTGTCAGTACACATGGCCAAACCAAAAGCCAAAGCACAAGCCTAATCATATATCTCATTTTTGTCCTTTAAAACTAATTTAAGCCTTTAGGTTGCATTTCTAAGTTTTCATTGTGAAAACATTGAGAAACGCAGACAAAGGTTATCTCATATCTGATGGAGGATCGAATATACATTACTGCAACTACAAATTTTTCATGAAATTGAATAGGTACGTTCAATTTTTTATTTATTTTTGTTATTTGATGTTTTTAATTGAAAATGGTAGTATTTATTTATAAAAACTAGGGTTTAATTGATTTTTTTTATCATTTTTTTAATTTAATTATAAGTGTATATTTATTTTTATTGTAATAAAAAATGGACTCAAACCAAGTACAAAACCCTACCAATGATCCTATAAACAATCCGGCGCCACCTACTAACAATCCACAACCACCTAAAAATAATCCCCTACCTCTAGAAGACTAACCAATCCTAAACCCTCAACCTTAAGATGATGTTATAGGAGAAAATATAAATCATCTTGGAGGCTTTCAAAATACAATTGCCAATATCTCCACATTGCGCCCCATGTTTTCTACCTTGAATTTCATTATTGAAAATATCATGAAACTTACAGAGAAACATAATTTTGCACTTCTTTGGTGCAATTCCATGCACGCCAAATTAGATGATGTGTTTGATTATCATAAAGTTATGAACCTAACTATAACTAAAATTGGCATATTTAACCTGTTTGTGGATCCCAAAACAAGATAAAAACTGGACCCTAAAAGGCCCATGTTGTCAATTAAATGATGCAATGCATGACCACTTTTGGGACTGGTAGTGGATGGTTTTTGATAGACCACCCCACAAAAATTTGGATGTCCCATTAAATTTTTTAAGAAGATTTGTGTGCTAAATTTGTGATCGGTCACAAGGTAAACTATTGGAGCATGAGACCGAATCAGGGCATAGGGTTAGGTGCTCCTAACAATAGGCCATGGTCACACTGGGTGAAATCTCACACATATGTCCCCCTTGATATTTCACCCTCTCCTACTGTGAAGCATCCTAATATTATTGTTGAGGCTGACTCACAAACTATGAGAATAATTCACATCTTGAGTCATCTACTAGTTAGGAAGAGTGCAACATTCTTTCCTACTTGTGCTAATGATTCTGGCCCTTCCATATCCCCCACAAGCTCACATGTTTGTGTGCCCCAAACTTGAATTATGTGCAAGAATTTGTTTTGGGGTCCCCTGAATTATAGCGATGCATATGACTACGTCTTCGAGGTGGATGATACAAAACAAAAAAACTACAGGCATTGAATCACCTCATGTAGATGTGCATCACATGAGAGATGATGAGGGGCATGTAGATCTATGGATTCCTACTGTTGCAGTAAGAGTAAACATTAACCTTCACATTGTGTTTAATTATAAATGTTCATATTTTTAGTAGAATTTACTTATCATAATTGCCCACTTCTATGTTTTAATGTGTTCCATTTATGTGCAGTTGATGACATAAGAGGACCTATAATATGTGGAGGGGTGCATGCTTTCAACCATTTCATTTGGCCTTGACACTACCATGATACATATATTTTAATGTACTCATTGGTTTCAGTTTTTATAATAGTATATACATGCATTTTCTAATTTTTATGATCATCTTATACTAATGCAGGTTTCACCAGCTGCTATTGGGGGGCAATATGAGGGGGTTCAGGCATCAAGCATTGACAAGGGGAAGGTAATTGGTGCAGGAGTACCTAACAACTAGAGGAACACTATGGGGTCACATGATGAACCAAAGGGCGAAAGGAGTCCAATAAGACCTATAAGGTCATTTCATGATGTAACTATGGCCAATAGAGCCATTTGAATTCATTTTTGAGTCATATTGTGCTTTGATAAAAAAAGTTTCTATGGAGAGAAACATAGGCCTATTAAGGGCTAATGTATGGGTTTAAATGGTAGAATAGGAACTTGATTTGTAAAATACGATTTGTAAGGTCTTATAAGACCACTTTGATGTAATAAGGGTAATAAATTATTCTTGGGTGGACAAATAACAAAGAAATATAAAGTTGGTCAAATATTGTCAAACAAACTTAAAAGTTTCTTAGAGGGCAGTTTGATTGTTAGTTAATTGCATGGTAGTTAGAGGTGGTTTCTATCAGCTCCCATGACTAGGAAAGCTAAACACATGGAGGTAAAATAGTTCAAAGAGGAGAGGAGAAAAGAATGCAATGAGAGCATTCAACATTGTACAGACAAAACAATGTCCCTTGTAAATATGGAGCAAAACTTAATGTATTTTGATATGTTTATGGACGTTCTGAGTATTAACTATCATGTAGTTGTGAGGATTATTATTTTACATTGTTTTACATTGTAATGAGTTAGTTGGTAAGTCTTTATGTTGTGGTGTAGTTGATTGTCCTCTGATAGTGAGGATCTTTGTATGTAATTCTTGTTTTCATTGTTTGAAAGGTTCAAATCCTCCATTTACCTCTGTGTTTCGAGGAGGAGGCACTTGAAATGTTTTATACATTTTTTCAATTTTTTCTTGCAGGTTGTGGGATTGAAGGATGAATAGAATCCTCAGACAGTCAGTTTGTGCATTTAAAAAGCACCAAAATAAAAGAATAAGTATCTCATAAAAAAGACTCTCAGTGCGGGGGCAATCTCTTTCAAACCAACTGTTGGATCTTTCTCATATTTTACTAGTTGGAGGGATCCTAATTGCATCCATCCTCACCAGAGCGATTGAGGAGTTTTTATCTGCTTCAAAAGTTATAGATCTCTCTGTACGGGTCTATCTTTAGACAACAAGAAGGTTTTTTTTTAATATTCGTTTCCAAGATTGTGTTTAATGGATGAATGGAAGCATGGTATGTTTGGATTGATTGATGGGAGAAATTAATTTTAAGTTTTGATAAGTTTTTTAGGACCCTTAAGTTGTTTGGGAATAAGAGTTGAGGCATAGAACCTTGTTCGAACACTTAAATCATGTGAAGTCTAGTGAAGGTGACAACTAGTATTTTTACCCTTGGTTGGTCTATACAAGTGAGTTGGGTTTTAGCATTGATCCTAGTTTATGGTAATTTTGGGAGACATTGAGATTGATTGGAAGATTCTTGGGAGAATCTTGGAACTCACCTATTGACTTACATAATTAGTTAGGTATTTAAGATTGTTTATGCATACTTGTCACTTGTGCATACTCATTTTTAATGTACATAGTTTATTTGACAAAGGGTGGTTTCTAATGATGTCGTGAGACTAGTTTTCCATGGTAGAGTCACAGGCATCTCAATTCACAATGATAGCCTCATAGTAAATATATTTCTAAATTTTCTTTCTTTTTTTGTAATTTACTATCAAGTATATATAAGATCAAGTCATGATTGTATCAAGTATCCTTTTGAATTTTGTAGGTAACCCCTAGTTTGAGGGAGGTACAACATCAAGGATTTTTATCGTTGATGACCCAATTGACATTGATTAAAGAAATTTGAACAAAGGTAAGTTTTAATGTTAATTCAATTATTTTGTAAATATATTTTTCTTCGAAGGATTTAACATTAAATAGTATAACTTGTAAATCATTATCATTTTGCAAACATATATAGGTCATAGTCGACATGGGTGGCATTTTGCTTTCGTTACCAAGGACATATGTTAGGAATCCTGACCGCATGCGAAGACGGAGAGGTGAGCTACATAACAGTTCAATTTTAAAATTTTTTTATTTATTATTGTTGACTATGATTTTGAATTTTTTTTTTTTATTTGTAGAAACTATATAAATTAAGTAATCCAACTTGGGGTTTCACTTTTTTGTTCATGCAGGAATCATTGGAGCCAAACAATACTTTGAAGAGGATCCATTTTGATTATCCATCAGTAGAATAGGATGTCCAAGAAATATTATTAGTTGTTTCTTATTTTGAGATGCCATATGGAACATTTTGAGATGGCATACGCCACATTATATCTAGATATGTAGTTTTCATAAAGATTTTGAGATGGCATGTGCCAACTTTTGTAAAAAAAATTTCATATATATAATATAGAACATGTTCATTTTTTGATATTTTATCTTTGTCATGCATTGTATGTATGTATTATTTCTAGATCATATCTTTGTCATGCATTTTATTATGTATCTATGTTCATTTTTCATATTATATCTTTGTCATGCATTTTATGTATGTATGCTTTCTATATTACATCTTTGTCATGTGTTGTATGTATGTATGTATGTTCATTTCCATGTTATATCTTTGTCATGAATTTTCATTTGTAATAGACCTAATTAGGCTTTGTTTCCAAAGAAACTATGCTCAAAATATTTTTTATAGCAAAATTAATAGAATAAAAGTCATACTAGACAATAACTAGGCTAATAGAATCCAAATCTGCATACCCTAACTCGACTTCCATATAGGGTGACTGGTGCAAAAGCACATAAGTTATAGTTATACTAGAAGGTCAAAGGTCAAAATGTGAAACATTGTGATGAATTTATGTAATAAGGTCACTTATGATGTATTTAAGTCATTTTGAGTCCATTGGATCAAAGATGTAAGTCCATTTGTCAAAGATGTCCTATTTGTCCATTCAGGACCTAGATTGGTCAAATGGTAAAAATGATGTAAAAGAACCCATGAATGGGTAGAAAGGTTGTAAAGGTTCATTTATAGTCCATTGTCATTTATTAAAAATTCCCATAAGAAGGTTTTATGAGTTTGAGTACAAGATCAAAAAATTTTCAAAGATGTCAAGTGCAAGATTTTGTAAAAGTTGCAAAAATAATGTAACAAGTGGTGTTCAGTCCTAAAAGGTAGTTGGGTATTCTGGTGGAAATAATTTGTGAAAACACAGTTGGAACTGTCATATCAATAACAATAATAGTTAAGATATAATTTTTTTTTAAAAAATTACCCTTGATTAAATGATGTTCAATACAGTTGAAGTGAGTTTGTTAACGATTCAATATACTTACAGTAGTAAGGTATGAATCCCAAAAATGTTTGGTTGAAGTATTGTAGAGTGTTTAAATGATAGTGATCAGACTTGATTACTCCAACTCTAAATATAGTGAGATTGTTGTAAATAGGAGGTGTTATGATCCTTGAGGAGTTTATTGTTTTCATGATGTTGTTTGAGTGAATGGAACATGAAAAATGCATGGGGGTTAGAGTATGATTGTTGAATGAATTTATTGTAGGTAAAAGTCTATGTGCAAGTATGGACAACAAGACAAATCTTTTAAGAATTATGGTGGATTCTCATAATGGGAAATGTAATGGTCTTGGTATGGATAATGGTGACCTTGACCAAATTGTTCATTGAAAATATTAAGTTGGAATGTTGAATGGTGATCTCATAAAGTTTTGAATAAAGATGTTGATTGAATATTATATGGATATAAAGAAATTTTTTTGAATGGGAGATACCTCTCATGTTGAAGAATGACATTGAGTAGGATGTTAATTTGAAACCTCACTGTATTGATTATTTGAGTTGATAAACATAATGTTATTGATGGATTATGGATGTTAATAGTTTCTCTTGATAGGATTGAGGAACCTTTCATATATGTTACTTGTTCATTGAATTCATGCTTTAGAGATCTTTTTTTGCCTCTACTAATTTTTTCCTATCATGAATGGATGGATGGATCAGTTGTATCCAATGATTTGATTGTGTTCTAGGTTTCTCTACATCACTAACCGCAACTGGGATAATAGGCATAATAGACCTTGGGGATACATCAATATAGGGTGGTCACTGACATTCTTTGTATCTCCATGGGTGAAGTGGGGTTGTAACTAGGGTTCACCTAGACAAATAGAGCTAATAGAATAGTTGGTTTGGTCCTGAGATGAATGGTTTGGAGGATGCACCATTGAGAAACTTTCAATTGAGGAATAATGAAATTTTTTTGCACCAAACGAGATCGGGTCTCCAAATGGAAACCAAGTGGAATATGAAAAAATTGAGATGCATGATTCTAGGAATTCCCAAGAAGATCATTGTGCACTTCATGGATCTCTGATATCCCTCATGAGGTCTGAGATATCACCCTCCTAAAATAGATGCCCAATTTGGCTTAGTGCACCTTGCGAACACTTAGGTCTAGCATGCACCGGAATGTTCTCAACGCTACGTAGGAGAAAAAAAGTCTCCACTAGCATTTACCTAGCCAAGTGGAGCTGATGGTTTTGTCCTAGGATGAACGGTTTTGAAGATGAACCATTAATCAAATTTTAACCAAGAAACAATGCAATTTTTGCACCAACCAAGATCAGGTCACCAAATAAATCAAGCAGAATATCCCAAAAATGAGATACTTGCTTGCAAGCCTTCCAAAGATGGTCCTTGTGCACTTAATGGCTCTCTGATATCCCTCACAAGGTCTTATATATCACCCTCAAAACATTTCTACCTGATTTGGCTTAGTGCACCTTGGGAACATTTAGGTCTAGCATATGCCAGAACATTCTTGATGCTACTCACAAAAAAAAGGTCTCCACTAGTGTTTAAGTGACTAAATGGAGCTGACGGAGCTGACAGTTTGGTCCCATGATGAATGCTTTGAAATATGCACCATTGAGAAAATTTCAACTGAGCAACAATGCAACTTTTTGCACCAACTAAAATTGGGTCTCCAAATTGTAACCAAGCATAGAATATCCAAAAATTGAGCTATGTTCTTGTAGGCCTTCCTAAGATGGTCATTATGCACTTCATGGTTCTTTGATACCCCTTACGAGGTCAGAGATATCACCCTACAAGAATTTCTGCCCGATTTGGCTTAGTGCACCTCGGGAACACTGTAGTCCAACATGTGCCAAAACATTGTTGATGCTACATAAGAAAAACAAGGTCTCCAATAGCATTTACCTAACCAACCAGAGAAAATGGAGCTAATGGTTTTGTCCCATGATGAATGGTTTGAAAGATTCACCATTGAGAAACTTTCAACTGAGAAAAAATGCAACTTTTTGCACCAAGCAAAATTGGGTCACCAAATAGAAACCAAGTGGAGTATCCCAAAACTGAGCCACTTGCTTGTAGGTCTTCCTAAGTTGGTCCTTGAGCACTTCACAATTCTCTTATACCCCTCATGAGGTCTAAGGTATCACTCTGCAAAAATTGTCGCTCGATTTGGCTTAGTGAACCTTGGGAATACTTATGTCCAGCATGGTCTATAATATTCTTGATGCTAGGTGGGCTAAAAAAGATCTCCAATTGCATTTAATTGCCCAATCGGAGCCAATGGAGCTGACGGTTTGGTCCTACAATGAGCGGTTTGAAAGATGCACCATTGAGACCAAGTGGTGCGTCTTTCATCTGAGGAATAATGCAACTTTTGGCACTCTTACATCAATGATACTTATCTAAGTTACAAACATGACCAATGTGATATAGATGAACTAAATACATCATTATTATGCTAGGTCATCCTTAATTGGCCATTTTGACCACTTTGTCACACCCTTGGCCAATAGGGCTTAATAGGTCAAATAGTTGTAGTTCATAATGGGATAACCATAAATCTAATGAAATCTATATTACAATTGAAATATATTAAAATTGAATTGTAATGCATGAAAATGATATGTTTGGACATATCATTTTTTATTTAACCAAGTCAAATATTTGCATTCTTGCATTTATTTCATCATAATACAAGCTTGAGTGTACAAAGAACCTCTCATACAAGTACATTGTATATCATTGCTACAACCATATTATGAATAAACATATCAATTTTATCAAAAGTATGAGATACAAAATTACCAAAAATCTTAGATACATAACTATATATAAAAAAATCTTATATAATAAGTGTGTCATTTCTGCTACTAAAGTGTATAATTTTAACAAATACTACTTGATGACATCTACATTCCAATCCCTACATTTCAAAGGCACAAGAAAAGATAATAGAGAAAACAAGAAGTTTATATGTTGACAACTATATTATGAATATAAGTAACTAAACAAACCAAAGACCATGACTAGCCAATGCATAGTGAATTTTACCATTATTTTTTATGAGTTAATCAAATGCACACCTCCATCTTCTATGTCTATCATATATGTATCCATCTATACTTAAAATCCAAATACAAAACCAAGTTTATTGGCTCAAGCAAATGAAGAAGAAAACTGCAATTAATGTATTGAATTTAAGCATAATGAACATGAAAAACCTTGCATTGAGTTTCACTTATCTACTGAAGTGTGCCTGAAGGGTCATCTCTTTGCTTGAGAGTATTCAAGATTGCTTCATGATCAATGATACTAATAGTCCAAATTTATTTTTTATTTGATCTTACTTGATGTTTCAACAACTTCACATTGGCTTCTATAAAAAGGTGTGAATACATGAGAATGGTTTTGTGCTTCTCATATTCTTCAAATGCAGGAATGCCATTATTTCAAATTATGTACCTGTGCAACCATGTAGAAACAACATGTGAACCAGTTGGATATGTGAACATATCATCAGCCATCATTGGTTGTGCAAGATTCTTCTTTCCTTGTACACAATGTGCTAACCAATAATCTGATCTCTATTTCAAATTATGTACCTGTGCAACCATGTAGCAACAACATGTGAACCAGTTGGATATGTGAACATATCATCAGCCATCATTGGTTGTGCAAGATTCTTCTTTCCTTGTACACAATGTGCTAACCAGTAATCTGATCTCTCATCATTCCCTTGTTGTAAAACCAATGTAAAAACATGTCTTGGTTGTAAAAGATCTGAAATATGGTCGTAGTCAAGTGAAAAATCCATGTCATCATTAATTATAGAGAATGTGACAGATAAATGAGTTAGATAATGTGGAAACCATGTATCAACTCACTCATTTGACTCATACTGATCTCAATCACACTAAAGACACGTAGGAAAAAAAAAGCCAATTCTCGTGTCCAAATGGTCCATGTACTAGCATATGAGCTTTGAAATAAATGTATTTTTTAAGAATCTTTCACTGTCTGACAATCCAACCTATCTCCTATTGTTCCCATCTCAACCAAAAAAAATATTTTGTGTACTACTGACTCAAGAGGCCCCCCTGTGACAATGTTGAAGTACACCAATCAATAATAGAACGAGAATCAAGGAGTTCTACACCTGAAATCCTCAATTTCTCCTTAACTAGAGCTCTCTTTACACATGCACCTACTCCATCATTCTCGTCTTTTCCATGTACAGCCTAAAAAAACTCCAAATATGAGGTACACCTATTTCTACATGCATTCTATGCAACCAATATAACATAAGAGAATTTTTTGAATTGACATGTATAGTTATTTGACCAAACGAGATGTCTATCCATAGAAAGATTGTTTTCCTGTACCCACTCAAAATAATTCTCAAAGAAATGTTGGACATACTCATGAGAGTGAAATCTATCATCACTCATATAAAAATGGTATTCTTCAAGATTATCTTTTGGTCATCTTATGTATTATCGAGGGAATGTCTATATGCTATGTGCACAAAAATAGAAAACTGAATAGAATTGTAATATTGAGCTTGCAAATCATTTTGGGGCTGCAATTTATAGGTCTCTACAAATTCAATGACCTATTTAAAAGTGCCAATTGGGAAAGTGTCCTTACACATCCTGAATTGTTGATCCAACCACTGAGACCTCTAGCTCTACCTTGCATACTTGTAAAAAATATTATTCTTGAAATCTGAAATAAAATCCGCTACGTTCCATTCTTTTGTAACCAACTCACATCTAGAGCCTTCACCTCCTCTTTTCAATGTACATTTAACCATTTCATATAACTTTTTTAAGACAAATGTCTTTCCAAAATCGTGTTCACAACCCTCATGAAAACATGAAACAAACTTCACTAACCCACCACACTCTAAGCACTTGTCAGCTAAGCAATCTTGTCTATAAAGGAAACATTTGTTATCTCTGGGACATAAAAAATGATCTAGCAAGTCTCTTAATGATTTTTGAAGAGCACTTGCACCACACTCCTCTAAAATTTTATTAGTATACAAAGTAGAACGAAGAGATTATAATAGTTCATGGTGCTTTGAAAACTCCACATAACATTTGAAACAACAAGTATTTTGAATCTTAAGAGGTACACAAACAAAAGGTGTGATCGATTAAAAATCTCTTAGTGATATTTTCAATGTTTGATGTGTCTCATAAATTTTTTTGAACAACATTGTTTGACTCACCTTCAAATAATGTTTAGGATGCGAGGTGTAGCCTCGAATGCCAATTCTGAACTTCAAGAAGTCCTTCACATTTGATGACACTCTTGAGTTAGATTGCCAAAAGAAGTTGAACTCTCTCTCTCTCTCTCTCTCTCTCTCTCTCTCTCTCTCCTAGGTATTATTGCTATTATTATTATTATAATATAAATAATAATAAATATAATGCTAATATTATACTATTACACAATAGTAATATAAATAATAATAATATAATACTAATTTTTATAATACAATACTAATATACATAATATAATATAATATAAATATAAATAATAATAATATTTTAATACTAATATTACTAAATATTATACTAATATTAATATAATATAATACTACTATTATACTATTATACAATACTAATATAAATAATAATATTATAATAATAATTTATTAATACTAATGGTATTATCATCTAGTATTTATATAACATTAATATTATAAAAATGAAATCAATAAAAAACTAAAAAACTAAAATCAAAATTGAAAATAGCATTGAAAATGAAAATGTTGAAATTTTAAATGGAAAGTAGAATTTGGGTGGGACATATCGGATATCTGATTTTCCTTGGTATTTGCCTTGGGTTTTGTCTTCGCAAAGCCAAACGTGGATGATCAACCCAAAAAACATGTTTACTATATTTCCTTTGATCTTGAGACTTTAAGCATGTAGCTGGCGACCTTTTTTCACCCAAAATTAATGAAACAAAAAGGGTTTCTTAAAGAGATTATCATCTTTCCATCAATATAATTGTTGTCAAATTTTGAGTTCAATAAGTAATTATTACTTATTTTCTAATTGAGTTACCTCTAAAGTCCTGATTGACAAACTGATTGAAAAAAAAAAAAACTATAACTGTCAAATGGTTTAACCTTTTTGAAATCTGAAACATGTGTCACATTCTATGCTTCACCTACAATAAGAAAAAAAATGTTTTCAAATTTTTAATGTTTAGAATTAGTTAAGGTGGTCAGACACGAGATTTTTTTTAATTCTGAAAAGGTTGTAGCAAAAAATTCATAATTAATTATTAGTTGGGAAAAAATTACACAAAAAATAGGCCTCACATTCAGGCATGAGTCTACTACTTATATCCAGAATCTTGTGAAAATATATCATCATTTGATAGTGATTAAGGTGGTCAGACATACACGTATTTTTTATCTTTTTCTAAAAAAAAAATTACTTCTGCATTGAAATCTAAAACTTTCAACAATTAGATTTTTTTTTCAGAAAAGGGCGATTAGTTTATAAACTATGTACTCATCTTCCTATAGATTCTATTCTTACAATGTTTTCATATATAAGATTTACAAAATGTTCAATTTTTTACGTCAAGTTGACTAACCCTGATTTTTAGATTTTTCATTGCCACTTAAGTGATGTACTAGAACTGATTATATGTTTGAAGTAATTTATTGATATTCAACCAAGTTGCAGAAGTGATGATAAACATTAGCAGTTAACGTATTGTCATTGATGTCAACTTATTTGAGTATTATTATGGTGGAAAACATTTTTTATTATTTGAAGATCTGGAACAAACAATGTTTATGTGGTTGGTAAATGTAGAGTTTTGTATACACCGCGAGACAATAATAACCAAGTAAAACACAATGTATCCTAAGCATGGTGATAACCGAGCTAGGGATTGCTGATACAACAAGGTTAATACTAAGACTAAGAAATTAATTCAAATTGAGGCCGACTTGGATGCTGAGTTGAAAATTGATGATTTTGAGGTAAAAGATAAAGTTTTTTATTTGATCAAATAGTTATGAAAATTCAAGGAAGATCGGATGACAGAGATTGAAATATTTTTTTAACACAACTCCCGAGGAAGGATCAAGCGGGAAAATCAAAGATCAAGATTAAGCGGCAATATTTGAAGGATGAAAATTAAATGATACATGATATCTATATAAGAGACAAGTGATTCATTCTAAAAAATACATGCAAATTTTATGCATGACTGATAAAAGTGGTTAAAAAATATAACCGAGCATTTTCTGCATACATAACCTAGCAACAAAGGATAGAGGATTACCAAGAAGAAAAAGTATGAAGTGTTGTTCCTTTTTCTTACTGTCATAAAACATACTCCTCAAAGGATTGACTCTATGTATCCCTGACACTGATCAAGCAAAGAATAGAACAACAGTAACAAGGTCTTGACACCTCCTACACTTTGAGCTCCACAGACTCGGGCGGGATTACCCTTGCAAACTTAGAACAATGAAATCATAGAATTATTCTAACTTGCTATTGGTGGAATTACAGGGAATGATCACTGTAACTTTTACTAAAACAGACCAAACTGAAAGTAAAGATTGATTTTTAATGGTGATAATCATTAACTGAACAAAAATAGACCAGTGCTCAATCTGAGGGCATGGAGTCATCTGTGAATTCTTCTAATTAGCAGGATTGAAGACTAAATTTAAGGTAATTACAGGATCTGACACAAAAATAGATATACCTTATATATCTACCTTAGTACATTTAACCAGACTAATCGATCAGATTCATTTTCTACCCCGAACTTTGTTGAAATATCTCTAAGGCATATTCTCTCCTTGAAAGAACCCTAGAAGTATCTCATATATCTGCCTTACAAACATATAAATTATAAACGCTCCTTGAACATTCAATTTAAACAAAACTCAGAATGCTAAAATGAAGACAGAAAATCCACATAAATGTTTCAGAAACTATGAACTAGATTTCATTCAAAAGTCATCATCAATTACTACATTCAAACAGAAATTTCTCCAGAAAAAGACCAGATATATTGCAATTGATTTAGTATCTTCAGATAGAAAAATGACCATCCTTGTAACAGTAGTCTTGGGATCCTTTTATAGCACAAGGATACAACAAGCTACAGACATCTGGGAAGGATAATCGACAGCTTACAACAACTTGGCAACAACTATTTAACAAGGTGGCAGCTTATTAACAAGGTTTATCTTTCATGGCTTAACCACATTTATCCTTTAAGCTTCGCCTCCCATCTGTTCACTTCTTTGACAGTGTTCACTTCTAGCTTGACAACAGCTCCCACTCACCTGGTATCCGTGGCAGTTCTAGCCTTAGACATGAATTTTGCCATGTTTCTTTCGGTCGCATACTCACCATCCTTTCTTGCTCAACTTTTCATCTTCTGCGAGTGAGCGATACTTTCTTCATCTTTTATCTAGTCGCACACTCGTGAGTTAATCATTTCACATCACCTGAGTCTAGGCGAATGAGCGACTATGCATCTTGCTTCTCAGACATTCCATCATCACATCCTCGCGAGCTATTTAAATTGACTTTGAGATTTTGAGCGGGTGAGTGATGACATTTGTTTCTTTGACTGGTCGCTAATTCGTGAGCTGACTTTTCTTTCACCTTCATTGACTAGTGACTGAGCGACTACATTAAATCTCTTTGTCGCGGGCCTCTGTCACTAACCATGGTTCCATCTCAAGACTTGGCGACAATGTGCATTCTTAACCTTTAGCTGACCTGGGTTACAATCTGGCGATCATGCGACATATCTGAAATCAAATTCGCGCACAGTTAACATTAACTCGTTATTGATTCTGAGACTTCGTGACTACCTGTTGCCCTTAACCATCACGATTATCTCCTTGTTTCCAAATGCTTGATTTCTGTTTCACGACTATGCGACAATGCCTTGTCGTCTGATCGCTGGATGTGAGTTCTGAGCTTTTAACTTTATCATAACAGTTTGTCTGTGCCCCTTTTCTACTTCTGGCGACCAGGCGACATACCTTTATCGCCAAGTCGGGAGGACTTCTTTTGTAGGACACTTTGTTTCTCAGACTTTGCGACTACCGTCAGATCCTGTTATTCCTTCATCCTACGACTATCATTTAATTGCTGAATGTTTCTTCCTGCCCTTAAATCATTTCCAGACATCGCGACTGAAGGCAAAGCACCTTAGTTTCAAAGTCGCTGAATGCACTTTTTCCTTCTGGTGACAACCTGACTGAGAATTACTGCAAACCACAGACGGTTAGTCACGAAGTCTGAGCTAGAATCTCTTAACCGCTGTCCCATTCCGAGACCACGTGATTGAAGGCACTGCTTAACTGTCAACTTTGACTGATCTGGTGACAAAGAGACAAAAGGTAATCGCTGAGTCTGGGAACAATTTCTTAACCACTGAGAATCTGCCACGATCACCCGACTAAGCAGTGGGTCCCATTTTCATAAAGCCTTATGACATAATTATTCTGCGACTACCCGACATGAAAGGAATCACTGAGTCTCAGAAGGCAAAAGGAATATGCTGAACCATTATGAGATTACGCGACACAAGGGAAACACAAAGTCGGGAAGAGATATGGAATATTCGCTCAGGGTATTGCGACAAGGGGACTTGGATTAAAACACATGCCCTTAGTGAATGGAAAAAGTAACGGAAAAATAGCCTAACTTAGGGTTTTCATTTCTATTGCGTGGCAAAGTACAGAATTTTGAAACAGGAAAGCCTGGGAAAAGCAAAGGCCAAGAAATTCAAACTTTTTACAAGGCAGTGCTAACATGAAGTATGAGATGAACTAAAGAAGTAAAAATTGATCAGAGGTATTATGTACTTAGAATATATCTGATTATCTAAAAATCAGAGTTGTATTTGAATCATATCATTACTGTATCAGTTTAACCATTGTTACAGATAAATCTCTTAACCGAGTAGGACAATGAAGTCTTTATTATAACATTCAAAGAATGTTGACTATTTTCTTTTTGACCCCTTAGTGAATACATGGTCAAGAGAGAACTGTTAGTTTTAAATCCTCTAACAAGGTCACATTTTATAGCGTGCATGTTACTCAAATTTTTTACATGCGGGATAGCAATTGTAACAGTAAAAAATTGCATAAAGATACATCTCTTTAACATTACTGTTCAGCTAGTAAAGATGCATACATTTCCATTACATTCATGTGATCAGATTATATTGTAACCTAAGTAGTGATCAGATTCAAATTTTTAAATTTATAATCAATCATTACATTGTGCATTCAAAACTGAATGTAGTAAACAAGTGTTCCTTCAAGGTTGCATCTTTCATACTTAAACTTAGAGAACATATGCAAAAAAGAAAGTAGGAATGAGCATGATGAGGTTTAGGGATCTATGTATTGCCTTTAAGAGGTCTTCTACATTCAGTAGTTGATCATTTGAATCATCTGAG
Organism: Thuja plicata; assembly: GCA_018584345.1. Classification (NCBI taxonomy): domain Eukaryota; kingdom Viridiplantae; phylum Streptophyta; class Pinopsida; order Cupressales; family Cupressaceae; genus Thuja; species Thuja plicata. The sequence goes on from MU225439.1 coordinate 482,745, forward strand.
TCTTCCTATCCTAGGTCTTGTCTATGTTTGTCTTACACCCTGGGTCTTCTTTTAGTCCTTTCCTGCATGATGGAAAAGTTATTAGATCCAATTGGATCTAAGCAATACATAAAAACATAAAAAACACCACACATCTGTCAAACTTCCTGAACTTCATATTTACCAATAACATCAATGTAATGAAAAGGTATGCGTCTGCATTAACAAAATAATAACATCAAAGAGACATGTCTTTATGAAATCCTTTTCTATATTTGAAAGACGCAGTGAGTGTCATGAGCTCATGCTCAAAATTCACAATATGCATTATTAAAAGATGAAAGAATGGTAGATGTTTACATGTGCAGGAAAGAAAGAGATGTGATGGTATGAAAATTTCAACATTGATGTGTAAGAAAATGATTAAACTATAGTGATATCAAATGTGAGTTATGTGCATATGAAGATGCAATTTTTTAAACAATGCATATTCAAGGGAAAATCAAATGATAATGTTGTCTAGAGACATAAAATATATGTATCACCGTGATCTAATGCGAATATGCAAATATCAAAAGTAACAGGCATAGAGGGATCAAATGAAGAGCACATGAACAGAGTAAGAGGGATAACAGTAGTGTTGTTATAGAGAGATGCTAGATCATAATATTTATCATCAAATTAAATATGCACAAACAAAGAATTGATGAAATTATAGTGACATCATGTGAGGCCGTCATCTAAAACATGTTGTTATTAATACATTATTTATGTTTGGGAAAAAATTGGAAGTTTAGTGCATACAAGGATGGAGTCGAGCAAAATGGAGGGATGTGCATGTTTTGGATAAGTTTTATGAATATTGCCCATGGGAGTCATGAGTCCGCACTTGAACCCCATGGGTGGTATTTTACATAAAAAAATGGAATAACAGTGTGTTTACATGTTGTTAACTTCTATTTCCTGCATAAAGAAACTACATATTTAAAGTGTTCAGACAGTGATGAATACAGACAAAGCACGAGTTACATAAGGTGGAAGCAACTATTAGACATAATGCATATTGAACATAGCCAACAAGGAGAGTTTGAGAAGGAGCCTGAGCTCTTTCTTTACAAAATATCTCACTATTATAAAAGAAGAAAATGAACACATAGATGCATGAAGAAGACAACATAATTGTTGGAAGTACAATAATGGGGAAAACTAGATACTGAGAGGGGGGGTGAATCAGATCTTAAAAATTAACCACTTAAAACAAATTGATTCACATTCATACATATATGAATTTAACCTAACATCAGATAACATCTATAACATGAAATGTATAACTCATAACACAAAATTTTGGTAACCCAGAAACCCAAATAGGTAAAACTGGGGTGAGGATGACACCCACAAAATCTTCACTACTGCAGCAATAAAGTGTGCCTGTTAGGGCTACAAGAGTTTGATTGCAACATGTAATCTACCTAGTTAAAGGTCTGTTTGGTTAAGAACTGAAGATCGTTACAATCTACCTTGTTAAAGGATTTCAACTTATAGTAAAGTAAGCACTCTGCTAAGAGATTTAAAATGGTCTACTAGAACCACTCTGTTAAGAGATTTCACTTGATACACCTGTTAGAATGTTCCAAGTAATGATCCTTCATTATGCACTCAGATGTTGATGATGAATCTGCTCTTTCCAATACCTTCTATGTTCTCTCAATCTGATATGTATGTACTCATCTTTTCACTGCTCTGTCATTCTGCTTGATCTAGGCTTCTTCTCAAAATGACTTACTGTTCATCTCTTATGAACAACAACCCTTCTCTATATATCTATTGCTTACACACTACTCTTCTAGGGTTAGAAGCAATCTTATATGTCTTTTCAGATCTGGCAGCGAGATCTAGATCAACGATCAAGATCTACAATTTATGCCTCCAATGCATTCTGATTTCCTAATTGGCTCCATGCCATGCATAGTATAAAACAATTAAATGCAAAATTAACTCAGTAGACAAATATTAAATGCGTACAAATGTCGGCCCAAATCTCATACAAGTCGGCCTAAACCATTTACATCAAATTTTGAATCATTCCTGACATGTATGCAAAAATTGTTCTCCTCGGCACTTAACATCTCTATTGCTAGACACTTAATATTCTACTTAGCTCGGCATGATGTAACTTGGAAACCTAAAACTTTCTTGGCAATGTTGCTCGGTCTTGAATGTTTAGCTTGGCCATAGTGATAACTATAACCACCTAAATTCGGTCTGTTGCAACTATAGACCCTATTTTCCCTATGTGTGATCATACCCTCGATTTATGTCCAAACGACCCTGTTACTGCTTGGCATAATTCTTTTAATCAATTTAATATCCT
>MU225439.1:492405-508908 GCA_018584345.1 Thuja plicata
TCAGCTAACCTTAGGCAGTTTCTATTTCTGTTAGTTTCCCTTTTAGGGTTTCGGTATTCCTTTATAAGGAATCACCTCTTTGTATTTCGTAAGGAGATTGTATTATTTTAATCATTGTTAATAGAAGCTTATTTCTATCACAATGCTTTTTTAGTCTCTGGCCTATCGGCCGCCCTAGCTTTCTCTTTTTGTCTTCATTCTATTTGTAATAGCTATGCATGCAGGTGTTCTTGGGTAGATTGATATTCATCAATCTTAACAGCATCTTCCTTGTAATGAGTATCATTCATTTGTTTGGCGAAATCTTTCCTAGCTGTCAATGATTTCTTCAATTCCTGTCTTTCTATCTCAAGTTGATGTAATGCTAGCTGAAACTTGATCTTCTGATTCTCAATGACTTTACCCAACTTGTAAACCTCCATTCTCAATATCTATACTCACAAGTTGATTAAAATATTTTGTAGGTGAACTATGATCTGATACCAATTGTTGGAATTACAACAATGGGGAAAGCAAGATACTGAGAGGGGGGTGAATCAGATCTTAAAACTTAACCACTTAAAAAAAATTGATTCACATTCATACATATACGAATTTAACCTAACATAAAATAGAATCAATAACATTAAATGTATAACTCATAACACAAAACTTTGGTAACCCAGAAACCCAAATAGGTAAAACTCGGGTGGGGGATGACACCCACAAAATCTTCACTACCACAGCAATAAAGTGTGCCTATTAGGGATACAAGAGTTTGATTTCAACATGCAATCTAACTGGTTAAAGGTTTTTTTGGTTAAGAACTAAAGATCATACAATCTACCTTGTCAAAGGATTTCAACTTACAGTAAAGTAAGCAATCTGCTAAGAGATTTAAAATTGTCTGCTAGAACCACTCTGTTAAGAGATTTCACCCGATACACCTGTTATAATGTTCCAAGTAATGATCCTTAGTTATGCACTTAGATGTTGATGACAAATGTGCTCTTTCCAATACCTTCTATGATCTCTCAATCTGATATGTCTTTACTCTACTTTTCATTGCTCTATCATTCTGCTTGATCTAGGCTTCTTCTCAAAATGACTTACTATTCATCTCTTATGAACAACAACCCTTCTCTATATATCTATTGCTTACACACTACTCTTCTAGGGTTAGAAGCAATCTTATATGTCTTTTTGGATCTGGCAGTGAGATCTAGATCAACGATCAAGATCTACAATTTATGCCTCCAATGCATTCTGATTTCCTAATTGGCTCCATGCCATGCATAGTATAAAACAATTAAATGTGAAATTAACTTAGTAGGAAAATATTAAATGCGTACAAATGTCGGCCCAAATCTCATACAAGTCGGCCTAAACCATTTCTGTCAAAGTTTGAATCATTCCTGACATGTATGCAAAAAATGTTCTACACGACACTTAACATCTCTGTCGCACTTAATATTCTACTCAGCTCGGCATGATGTAACTCGGCAACCTAAAACTTGTTTGACAATGTTGCTCAACCTTGAATGTTTAGCTCGGCCACAGTGATAACCAACTAAAAATTCCCAAGTAAATGACTAAGTGTAGGTAACTAATCATCAACAAAACTTAAGGACTAACATAATTTACAGCTTTCTATTTAATCATGGAGTGACAAAAAGTTCAAGTAAAGATGTTGGTATTAGATACATGAAGACAACATGATAATTGAACTCAAGACAAAAAGGGAGACAAAATTCGTCACTTTTCGAGCGACAAATCATGGAAAGTAAGCAACAACAGACATGGTGAAATCAAAAAATCTAGGTAATAAAAAATCCCAAGTCTTTTGTCAAAAAAGATGTAAATCTTTAAACCCCGAAAAATCGTAACCAGTATTGTAAAAGGACTATCTACTATGACAACTAGTTGAAAGATAGAGTGCCAAATACAAAGAGGAAATAACTTATCTGTAAATGGAAAAGCCACGGTGGAGAGAAAAGATGCATGGACAATGCCATGATTTATGGCATGTAAAGAACACTTGGACTCCAACACCAAGCGGTATACCCCAGGTTGCAAGTCAACATGACAATGGAAACTTGAGCTTCAAACAGAGATGCAGGGAGAAGCAAGATATTATATGGCAAGCAAGATTTATGCGATGAAGAAAGAAGAGCCCAAGCTCTCAAATTGTTATCATTAATTCCAGTATTAGAGTCGACTCCAGATAAAGATCCCGGGTTCAGCAATGAAGAACCTTCATTACTTGCAGATGCCAAAGAAAGGTGAAACTCTAGTGTATAAACCAATATAACTCTCAGATTATCCATGGTGAAACTCCGTAAATTCATTAAAGAACATATATAGCATAGGAAGAAGCAACATGGCAACACAATCATAAGCTAGGGTTTGGAAACCCTAAATTATCCCGCAAACAACAAGGTGCAAAAATGAAATGGCTAACAATGCCTATGCCAAGTTGAAAAAAGTTTTGAAGTCTATCAAAGTATAGGAGTGAATGCCTAGGTAACTGCACTACCATGTCAAGCTCTCCAAGTGCCATGATAGAGTGGGATATTTTCTGCATTATATTGGTCCTGTTGACCTTAGCTTAGGCATAGTTAGGCTTTTATCTATAGCATCAGATTTGCATATAGAGTTAGGCTTTTAGCTATAGCATCAAGTTTAAGCTATAAGTTAGGGCTTTTATGTCATGTAAATTGGCTTTACGCAAATGGGTTAGAATGTAATAGGTTTTGTGATGTATTTTATTAGAATTTGGATAATTATGTAAAAGATGTAAATCTTTAATCACCAAATTAGGGGATCAAAATTATGGGCTAGATTTTAGGCATCAGTTATGCCTTAGATTTAGGGATATTCTATTTTGGAGGGGCTTGTTAGAGGCTAATTTGTAGGCATCATTTGGGCCTTAAAATCAGGATGATCTATCTGTTTTGAAGAGAGTTTTGGATGATACTTCTTATTCATTGAAAGGGGTTCAGAATTGGGAGAGAAGAGCTTTTAGTGAACTATTTTGTTCCTATAGCCTTTCTTATGCATTTTTTACCCATTTTAGTTCATGTTGAGTATCGAATTTTGTTCAAGAGGATGCATGTATTCCTTGCCATTATTCTAAAATTTATTCGTGTAACTTCTCACAGATTTTGATAAGAATAAATCTAGCCCATTATTCATATACCTTGTTATGGTTTTTGTTATCAATCCTATTCATTTTTTTGCATTGAAGTGTAGTGTATCCATAACATAGATTAGTGAATTGTCATGATTCCTATTCTAGGTTGTAGAATATAACCACTTGCAGAAGCTGCATGTCTATTGACAGGGGTATTACTTTTTGTGATGAGATCCCTAGTAGTGTTTTTCATGTTAGTCTATGTATTGGACAGTGAGTGATTTTGTGGAAAATTTTTAGGGTATGTCAAGTGAATGTTTGTTTAAACCTTTTGAGAAATATGAATCTTACTTGGTGTATCACCTTTCCAAGTTTTTATTCATTTCTGTTTTAGTTAAAATTTCTCCCTTTCCTTCCAGAAATCAGGAAAAGAGCATTAAGTTATTTATACCCCAAATCAAATAGGAACCAGCCTAGAATTTAGAGATTCCTTCTTATACAGATTCCACCCACAGCTCAGGAAGGTTTCCATTGTTACCATGAAATATTAGTATGCCCAAATGCCTGAGTTAGGGTGATATTTTTGGCCTTAACAATTTTTTGCATGCCTCGTGGGACAGAAGGTCATAGATTTCATAGTTCTTGTTGGTTTAGATATGCATCCAGTAGGTTGCAGACCTTTAAGAGGTCAATGTTATGCATATCTCGCGACTTTAAGGTTATATCTATTGGATTTACATATATTCTATGCCTAATATGGATTACTATCCTCCATTTTATGATGGTGTTCCTCTATGCACTGCATATCAATCATATCAATACAACCCTACTGCTATTTTTATGCCAGAATTTGAAGGAGAACACTCATCTCAGGCATACCACCCTCTAATCAACAAACAAATTTATTGGCAGCACACCTATCAGCAGCCACAAGGGAGTTTCCTTAATGATTCTCAAAATTATCCCCATCATGTTCCAAACATGAGCCTTCATGATATTCTGAGGAACTTTCAAGGCTTGCTAGCACTTCATCCAAGAGAATTTAGCTTGTCTCTTCTAGTAACGTAATCTCCTCTAGGTCCTGATTGGCTTAGATGATTAACTAAGTCCAATTCCAGCTCTTCTATATGACCATACCCTATCTGGAACTATACTTGTCCCATACAGTACTTCTCTACCCTGCAAGAAATCTTCAATTCTTCAGCACTAAACTTCTAACCGGGCACTGTCTACTCGCCTAGGGCATAGTAGTAAAAATAGCTCTCCATCTTCCTAAGACTCCTAATAATAAAAATATATACACTACTGACTCCCCTAACATATCCATCCATCCTTAGGTGTTTCCCATGGCTATATTTCATGGGGGAGCCATGAATTGACTGACTGGTCAGGACAGGACCAGTGAGCACACTAAACACAAAACAATTTAGCTAAGACCTTAGACTAACTTAAAAAAATTAAGTTACTAAACAAAATATTCTTGTAACTATCCTATGAACAAAAAAATCATTAGTTTGAAGCTTTAAATCCATTAGATGGCACTGTCACAATGAAATGCTCATATTTTCTGAATACAGAGTTGCAGAGCTACTATTCAATATTCAAATCTTGTTACAATGCATGACTACTCATGAGATTTGATTCTTGGGTAACATTAGATGCCATCTCCATGATTCTAGGGACTATTAGTCAATATCCCATTTCCTATTCATAAGGGGATCCAAAGATAACCAGGCCGCATGCCACATTTGCAATAATTACAAATGTTGTCATAGCAACTTTTAGCATCTTTTCCATTATGCCATCATCCTACTTCTTAGGAATATCTCCCTCCTATATTTTAAGGATCCAAGATCATTTATGACCTTATGGCATCTCTATGACATCATGAATGTGTTTAAGACACATTGAAGACTCTAACTCAAACTCCTAAAACTAAGAATTTTAAAACTACTAACAATGGCTAATTTGGTGACCTTAGTTCTCATGACTAACTCACCTAGCCCACATTGCAAGGCCTTCTAAGGTCCAAAGTAAAGAAACTATCTTGAATTTGCCAATGTCAAGTACAAGCCAAAACATCCTAACTATGGAGGTTAGCCTAGATGTGCTCTTGCACCATCCTCCCCCAAAAAAAAAGTTACATCCACTCTTGGATTGAGGATGCTTGGATCAATCCCCATCTTCTTGAACTCTGATTCTTTTACCCATACTACATCGACATTGTTTTGACCATGCTTCTTTATCAAGTGTTCTTTGTATTCTTTGGTTCTAGTCTGTTTGTAGACTCTAGTATCCAATACACTATCAGCTTCTTTGACTGTAGCAGGGGGTAATTGGAGATCTTCCACATCTATGATCACTTGCTTGAGACTCTGATCCATGTCTTGTTGTGTTCCTTTTTAATGGACTAAGTCTACAATATTAAAAATAGATGATAGTCCACTGTCTTCCGGGAGCTCAAATCTGAATGCATTATCACCATACTTAGCTAAGATAGGATAGGGACCTATCCTTCTCATCTGAAACTTGGGAGGGACTCCCTTTTGAAGTCTTGATTTGTTAAGATTCACCATGACCATGTCACCCACATTGAGCTAAAATTTTCTCCTACTCTCATCAACCTTGGTTTTATGTTTCAAGGTGGTCTCTGTCAAAGTTTTTTGGACTGTATCATGTATCTCTTGCATTTCATAAGAAAAATCATCTACATATCCACTTTCCTTCACTCCATCCTTCAAGTCTCTAAACTCATAAACTCCTCTAGGATGCAATCCATATACTATCTCAAAGGGGCTATTCCTTGTTGACCAGTTGATGGTGTCATCGTAGGCATACTCAGCCTATCCAATCAATTGATCCCATTTTTGTCCATATTCCTTGGTCAAGCATCTTAGTAAATTTCCAAGGCTCCTATTCACCACTTCGGTCTGACCATCAGTTTGGGGATGGTATGTAGACCTAAAGGATAAATTTGTGCCCAATCTTTGCCAAAGATTCTTCCAAAAATGACTCATAAATTTAGTGTCTCTATCTGACACAATGCTCATAGGTAACCCATGGATTCATACAATCTCTTTGAAGAAAAGAGAGGCTATCTAGCTGGCATCATTAGTGGTTTTGCATGGCACAAAGTGAGCCATCTTGCTGAATCTATCTACAACTACATATGCACTATCCATGCCTTGCTTTGTCTTGGGTCACCCAACTACAAAATCCATGCTCAAGCATTCCAATGGCCTAATGGGAATAGGTAGTGGTTGATAAAGCCCTACATTTGAAGAAGTACCTTTTGTTCTTTGACATACAATACAACTTTCCACATACCTCCTAACATCAAGATTCATCCTTGGCCAATAATAGAACCTTTGAACAATTTCTTTGGTCTTAGTGATCCCAAAGTGACCACTCAATGCACCATTGTTATTTTCTTGGATTAAGTTCTCCCTAATAGACCCTCTAGGAACACACAACTGATTTCCCTTAAACAAAAGGTTTCTTTGTAAAGTGTATTCAACATACTTGCTATGAAAATGATTCTTGTATTCAGCACATACCTTATAAATGTCTGCAAAGTCTTCATCATCAGCATATAGATCTTTGAAATGATATATTCACATACTCTTCAACTAAATTTCTTGAATTGTGAGAGCTCTTCTAGACAATGCATCTGCCACTTTATTGAGAACACCTTTCTTGTGTTTGATATTAAAGGTATAATATTGTAGGTACTCAACCCACTTCATGTTCTTGTGACTTAACTTTTCTTGAGAGTTCAAGAAACTTAAAGCTTGATTATCCAAGTAGACTATGAACTCCTTGGAGAGTAAATAGTGTCTCCATTTCCTTAAAGCCTAAACCAATGCTTACATTTCAAGGTCATAGGAATATTACTCCCTCTTGGATTCACTCAACTTTTCTAAATGAAATGCTACTGGTCTGCCCTCTTGGCTTAGGACAGCTCCAATAGCCACATTGCTTGCATCACACTCAATGGTGAAAAGCTTCTCAAAGCTTGAAAAGACTAAGACAGGTTGGGTAGCAATCTTTTCTTTCAATAAATCAAAGCTCTTAGTAGCTTGTTCATTCCATATGAACTTAGTCTTCATTCCTCGTTTGATTGTGTCCAACATAGGAGCACAAATAGCACTAAACTTCCTTATAAACTTCCTATAATACTGAGCAAGGCCATGAAAAATTCTTACCTTTTTTTTTGTCCTTGGAGTAGGCCAATTCATGATGGCTTCCACTTTACTCTTCTCCATTTTCAAATTTCCATGAGATAGAAAAAACCCAAGGTACACTAGCTTTGTTTTGATGAACTTACATTTCTCCAATTTGATCATCAACTTCTCTTCATTCAACTTATTGAAGACAATCTCAAGGTGTTGAAGATGCTCCTCTCTTGGCCTACTATAAATCAGTATATCATCAATATACACTACTAAAAATTTTCCAATGTAGTCTTTGAGGACTTCATTCATGAACCTCATGAATAGGAAGGGGGCATTAGACAGTCCAAATGGCATGACAAGCCATTCATACAAACCTACATTGGTTTTGAAGGTTTTCTTCCATTCATCTCCCTCAAGTATCCTAATTTTGTGATACCCACTCTTCAATTCTATCTTTCTATAGTACTTGTCTTCACCTAGACAATCCATTAGGTCCTCAATCCTAGGTATGGGGAACTGATACCTAATGGTTATCCTATTTATGGATCTTGAATCAGTACAAACCCTCCATGTTCCTCCTTTCTTTGGTGCTAGGATAGTGGGTACTGCACAAGGGCTAATGCTTTTCTTGATAAGGCCATGGTTAAGGAGTTGTTCTATTTGCCTACCAATCTCCTCATTTTGTTGAGGGGTCATCTTGTAAGTTTCCTTATTAGGTAGGATAGCTCTGAGTATGAAGTCTATCCTATGAATTATGGCTCTTTTAGGGGGTAATGCTAATGGTTTTCTATCACTTACTATGCCTTCATAAGTCTGCAACATGCTTTGTATCTCCTTAGGTATCTCTGATTTCTTGTCTCCTTTTTCTTCATTCTTTTCTCTTGGCCTTAGAACCAATGCATAGCCAACTCCTTCTCCTTCTTCCATGGATTCTATGAATTCTTTTTCACCCACCATAAGCACATTAGGACCTGATGTCTTCATATCTGCATCCTCTAACAATGATTGGATTTTGAAAGTTACTTTGTCCTTGTTGAATGTATAGGAGTTGTTCACTCCATCATGGATAGCTTGGTGGTCAAATTGCCATGGCCTACCTAGGAGCAAGTGACATGCATCCATAGGTAGCACATCACATAGAACCTTGTCCTTATATCTCCCTATAGAGAACTCCACCCAAGCTTGCTAGTTGACTAAGACATGTTGTCCCTTATTGAGCTATGTGACCTTGTAAGGATGGGTGTGAGGTATCCTTGTCATGCCTAACTTACTAACTACTTCTTCTGATAAAATATTGTTAGTAGACCCTGAGTCCATAATGACTCTACATACCTTTCCCATCACCTTACATTTAATTGTAAATAGGGACCTTCTTTGGCTTGTCCCTTCTTTAACCAACTCCTTGATCAATGTTCTCCTCATTATGAGGTTCTAACCTTCTTTTGAATTCAGTGGTACCTCACAGTGTGTCTCTGCTACATTTGTCTCTTCATGAACTAAATTAGTTCTCTTGTTACCTCCTTGAGAAGTACTACCCTACTTTGGACACCTATAGGCAGGGTTTCCCATTTGGTTCCAATGATAGAATTTCATATTGGCGAAGTAATTTCCTCTTCCTTGTCCACCACTTCTTCCTTTGAAATTTGAGTTCCTTTCTCTACCACCTTTACTATAACTTCCCTCTTGCTGCTTAGTGTACCTGACTTCTCCTTGTGTGCTAGATTCTGAACTTCTTCCACCATTTCCACCTCTTGATCCTCTACTATCCCTTCCTCTACGTCTTCCTTTGGAGGTTTTCTCTTGTTTTCTTTTGCCTTTCTCCTCTATCTTATATTTCATTTGATAACATTGGTGAATGGTTTTTAAGTTCACAAGACTCACATCTTCTTGAATATACCACTTGAGTCCATTTAAATATCTAGCTAGTTTGATGCTTTCATCATCCACCACTTGTGACCTTAAGCACAAGTTTTGGAACTCTTCGGTGTATGCTTGGACATCCAAATCTTTCTGTCTAAGGTTATTTCTTCTTCTATCTAGCTGAACCTCATAATCATCAGGCAAGTAAGTCTGCTTGAACTTACTTACCATGCCCTTCTGTGTGACTATAGGACTCCTTCCTTCTTTCTCCCTTTCAGTTTGAACAAACTTCCACCATTTGAGGGCTGATCCTCTCAATCTTTACATGGCCACATTTACTTTTTGGGCCTCTTTGATACCATCACATTCGAAATGGTTCTCTATACTGTCAATCCAATCCACAATTGAATCTGGATCCATTTTTCCACTAAAAAGTGGTACACCCTCCAAAGATTTTCCACTTAAAGCCTTCAGAGCCTTCAAGAATGGTTCTTAGTGACTAACAGGGTCAGGGGTTGGAGCTTCCTCTTCTAAATACACCCCCTTCTCCCTTGCTTCTTCTTCTTCTTCTTTCTGATCTATCTTATATTTCATCTTATCAGCTTTGTCTTCGACTTCTCCCAAGAGTTGCTCCATTTGAGACAACCTTTCTCTTAACAACTTGTTGTCTTCTTCTTGCTCATCCACCTTTTTGGCTAACTCAGCATTAGTCACCATGGTTTTTTCTTCTACTGATCCCACTGGTGTATTCTTTCCAACTGATTCAGTAGGCTGAAACATCCACCACAAGCTCGATCTTAATAAAGCTTTGATACCAATATGATGTGAGTGTTCCAAGGTTTGCTAGCACTTCATCCAAAGACTTTAGCTTGTCTCTTCTAGGAACCTAATCTCTTCTAGGTTTTGATTGGCTTAGATGATTAACTAATTCCAATTCCAACTCTTCTCTAAGAGTTTTAATCCTTTTGCTTCACCTTGAAAGACTAACACTTTTTAGTTAGTTCAATTCTTCACTTCTCCCACTACACTTAGGATGATCTAAGTGCCAACTCCATTCTTGCATTCATGATTCATTGCAAGGGTTCTAAGAATGTTTTAATCCATGCATATGTTCCCATTTGATTCCATTTTTATGGGTCTCATGGCTCTTAATAGTTGAGTTCAAACTTTGTTCTCCATGAGGCCTAATTGGGCTTATTTCCTTGTAGCCTTTTACAGTGACTTTTTCCCAATTCTTTCAAAACTTTCCCGAAGAATTTGAAAATCCAATCCCACATTCAGAAACCATTTATAATATTACAAAGTATTTTTTAGGTTTTAGTCTCCTAGACCCTCCATACATAAGGTTCCTACAATCTAGGTCCAATAGGGCTAATAGGCCTAATTTCTAGGACTATCTGCAACATAGTTTAAAACTTGCTCAAAACTAGGTCTCGTGGATTGGTATGAACTCAATCCTAACACTAGGTCAAGATATGACCATACCCTATCTGGAACTATACTTGGCCCGTATAGTACTTCTCTACCCTACAAGAAATCTTCATTTTTTCAGCACTAAACCTCTAACCGGGCACTGTCTGCTCGCCTAGGGCTTAGTACTAAAAATATCTCTCCATCTTCCTAAGACTCCTAATCCTAAACATATATACACTACTGAATCCCCCAACATATCCATCCATCCTTACGTGTTTCACATGGCTGTATTTCATGGGGGAGCCATGATTCAACTGGTCACAATGAAATGCTCAGATTTTCTAAATATAGAGTTGCTGAGCTACTATTCAATATTCAAATCTTGTTACAATGCATGACTACTAATGAGATTCGAGTCTTGGGTAACATTAGATGCTATCTCCATGATTCTAGGGAATGTTAGTCGATATCCCACTTCCTATTCATAAGGGGATCCAAAGGTAACTGGGTTACACGCAACATTTGCAATAATTGCAAATGTTGTCATAGCAACTTTTTAGCAACTTTTGGCATCTTTGCCATTATGCCATCATCCTACTTCTTAGGATTATATCCCTCCTATATTTTGAGTATCCAAGATCATTTATGACTGTATGGCATCTCTATGACATCATGAATGTGTTTAAGAGACAATGAAGACTCTAACTCAAACTCCTAACACTAAGAATTTTAAAACTACTAACAATGGCTAATTTGGTGACCTTAGTCCTAATGACTAACTCACCTAGCCCACATTGCAATGAACTTCTAAGGTCCAAAGTAAACAAACTATCTTGACTTGGCCAATGTCAAGTACAAGCCAAAACATCCTAACTAGGGTGGTTATCCTAGGTGTGCTCCTACACCATGTTCCAAACATGAGCCTTGATGATATTATGAGGAACTTTCAAGAACAACTGAGAGCTGTGGAGAGAGAGAAAGACTATGGAATGCATCAAGAGGAGATATCTTATCAATCTCACATACACTATCAAGATATGGAGGCTTGAAGGTATGAGAATGAGCTCTTTGGTAAGCAAGTGGAATATAAAGAGGAGTAGATGAGGTAGTTAATGACAAGATTACAGGAGCTAGAAGCTCAGGAAGCTTCTTGTGCCCTTAGTTAACCTACAATCCAAGAAGGATCCAAGCTAGAGATTCCAAGTTGTAAGACTATAGAAGAAATAAGACAACCTCTACAAGAACCCTTGAGTGAGCATGGTCAACCATCCCAATTTATTGATTCTCAGTCAGAGATTTGTTATGTAGCAGAACTAGATGAGAAAGATACCAGGTTGTCGTGGGAACCTTCATGGACTAAGCATCTTAGTTTTCAGATGCAAAATCTTATCAAGGATGCCCCATGTGAGTCATTTCAAGATTAGGGAGCTGAGAAGGAGGTGATTATTTCTAATATAATTGAACAAGTAGCAAAGGGTCTAGATCAGAGCCAGTTGAGATGAGAGGTACTGGATTCATTTGCAGATCTGCCTACATATTTTGAGATGGATAGTCAACAAAATGCATCATTGATTGTAGGATACTCTTTCAAACAAGAAGAGATGGTTGTGATTTTATTTGAGGAGTTACCCTCTTTTTTTGATCAAGAGAAGGAATATGAGATTCTAATCACATCAGAACAACAAGGTGTTCACAATCAAGAAGCTAACCAAATCTTAGAAGAGTGTTTTGACAACATTATTATAGATTTATGTGAGAAGCAGGCTATTGAGATGCCATAATATGTGCCTTTTCAAGGGTATTCTATGTTGGAGAACAATCTTTCTAGTGATTATGTGCATAAATGCGAGATGGAACCAGGTGCTCCTAATTCTTAACGGATCAATAGTTTTGATGAGCTCCTAGCTGATTTAACAGAAGATGATGGTCCTTTGACCATGGAAAAAGAGCTCACATGGCTACTAATGATGTAGGAAAGCTATGAGAAACCAGAAGAAAGTAAATAAATTAGCAAGGAAGGCTCTAAGCTCATACTCTCAAGAGGCTATCCAATCTGGTATATGGCCCATTTGGAGAGAAGAGAAGAGTCCTCATTTACAACAACTTATGATTGTGAGTAGGTTGATGAGGAAGATAAAGTGTAGTATGTTGATTTAGATTTCTTATGTCATCAGAGTGAAGTAAGTCAAAACACTTCCTCTCTTCTTGAAATATTGCATGAGCTGGTTAAATATGCTTCATTATTCAATTATCTTGTATTTTCCAATAAGCATGTGCATCATTGCAATTTGAGGAGAAAGGGAAGATATTTCAATGAACCATTAAATGGTTTTGTTTAGCATGTTTTGTGGTTGGTTATAGTAGGTTAGTTTTCCAATTTTTCCCTAAGTGTTGTCAAGCACAGTTAGGTCAGCTTTAGTTTTAGTTTTCCCAGTTTTCAATAAGTCTCCAAGACTCAAGGTATTTTAAGGTTGCTGTCACAATCTGAAAACACTAGAGAATCATTCCTCAATGATCAAGAATACATTTATAATTTGTGATAATGAAGTTTTTTCTTCACTACCACCAATCATAAACATACACGCAATCATTGGGAAAGGGTATTTGTGTTGGAGATTTGATTCTGAATAGTTGATTGATTGTATGTTTGTCATTGATGACAACATATATTACAGAGCAATACTTTGGTATGTACTTATCAATATGATGACATGAAGACTTACCTGGATATATACATCTTGTTAACATGTTTATTATGCTATGTTCATACACAAAGACCCAGATATGATGTTTCAGTAAAGATATGTAATTTTGTTATTGACGGTTACAGTTTTGGAGGAATAAGGATTTAAGGCCGACGTATGTAACATGTTTATTGAGTTGTTCCTATCTTCAAGATATGCATGTGTATATTCATGATGAGTTATGAGTTTTTGATATTAATCTAAAGGCGCCAAACGTATTTCAACAAGATTACAAAGTTATGGTTAAATTGGTGAAGCTGACTTAGTGAAGCGACGCGTCTATTCAGTTTGTACTTGCGCGGTTGTAATTATTCTTGCGCGCTTAGTAGAGCCAACAAGGATGTTATGAAGAGTTGTCTAATAGGTCCCATGATCTCATACTTGGATTATGTACTTATAGAAGGTCATTTGTGATAAGAAGAGTGTTAAAGAAGTAGAGCTATATTTATCATATGTTGATAATAAAGATATTGAAGTTAAAGTTTTTAGAATATAGATAAAATTTTTATAGTGCTTTACAAGAGGTTAAAGCATCAGCGCACAAAAGGAACTGATCAGACAAGCAGTGTCACAAGCAGCAGTTCATATTGTTGATACAGTGTGTATCAAATATCCAGAAGGTTGTAGCCTTCACCACTTGGATAGTGAGTCCTTGCACAGTGAGTCCACCACCCCTAACAGGGTTATTCTAAAAGACTCCTAACAGGGTCAGACCCTAAACCAGGTCACTATACTACTGCATTTTAATGAAAAACTCCTAACAGGGTTGGAAGATCTTTTAACAGGGATTACTATAAATAGTATAATTCTTTGTGGGTGCTAATTCCCATTGGGGTTTTTACCATTTGGTTTCCCCATAACCAAATTGATGTGTTGTGTAATGTGTTATCTGAATGTGCATTTAATTTATATCAATATGGATTAATAAGTACAAAATATTTAAAGTTGCTAATAACTAATTCATCCCCCCCTCTCAGTTATCCCTGAAGTATTCTAACAATTGGTATCAGAGCCAAGTGCCTTGGAGAGAAATGCTAACAGCTTAAGGTAGATCAGATGGCATAATTTAGAAAAGAGAGTCCTAAGTTCGATGGAGAGAACTACCTGGATTGGAAGAACAAAATGATAACACATCTACAATGTGTTGGCTTTGAGATCTTTGAGATTGCTACACAAGAAGTTGATATTCCATCTTTAAAAGACCTTGCAAAGGATGGTGCTACAAAAAAACAGAAGGAGGTATTCAAATAAAATGCTATTACCAAAGAAGCCCTTATTAGTGTCCTATCAGATAGTGAATTTTCTGAGATCAAGAAAGTTGACCGAGCTTATACCATATGGAAGTATTTGGAAGATATGTTTGAAGGAGACATCCAAGCAAAGAATGCACACAGAAAGACATGGAAAAAGAAATATAATAGTCTTGAAATGTTACCTGAAGAAAACATTAGAGCTTATAATCTGAGGATAAATGAAGCAGTATCTATAATTAGAAACAATGGAGGAGAAATTTTAGAAGAAGACATAATGGACAAGTTAATGACTACATTCACAACAGAATATGAAAGCAAAATCAACATTCTAGATGAGACCATGGAGTTTTCTAAAGACTTGAAGAGAGAGACTTTGATCAGAAAAATCTCTGCATTTGAGATATCAAGATTGAAGACTGAACCTAAGAATGAAACAACCTTAAAATCTTCAATCCATGGTAAGAAATCCTCACACATCTCTAGTCATAATGAGAATGAAGAAATTGATGAAGAGCTAGAAGAGATAATTGCCATGATGGCTAAGAGAGAAAAGAAAGGAAAAGGAAAGTATGAAGGACAACTCCCATTCAAGTGTTTTTCATGCAATAAGATTGGTGACTTTGCATCTAAATGTCCCACAAGAGTCAAGAAGTTCAGATCTGATTACAAACCCAAATATAGGAAGGAATGTTACCATGCTAAAGAAGGTGTAATAGATGAAGATTCAGGAGAAGATGAAATTGGATTCATTTCCCTTAGAGACATGGAAATTTTTCTTGAAGAAATGGAAATTGCAGATAAAGAAGAAGAACAAGAATTAGCCTTAATTTCCAATGCAGATGTTAGAACTGATTGGATCATTAACAGTGGATGCTCACATCACATGATAGGTGACAAAGACAGATTTGTTCATCTAGACAAATACAAAGGTGGTATGGTTGGATTTGGAGATAACACTCCTAAACCTATCATAGGTAGAGGATCCATCACCTTGGATGGAAAGAATAGGATAGATGATGTTCTATATGTAGATGGATTACATCATAATCTACTAAGTGTTGGACAACTACTTGATAAAGGCTATCATCTGGAGTTCAAAGACAACAAGTGCATTATTAGCAACAAGGATGGAGACATGATTGCATCAATCTCTAAAACAAAAGGTAATGTTTTTCAGCTCAATTCAGATGTAAGTTGTTTTGTTGCAAAATTGGATGACAGTTGGTTATGGCACAAGAGACTATGTCATATCAATTTTGACAATATAGTAAAGATTAGTAATGTCAAGGTAGTTAGAGACCTACCAAGCATTGCAAGACCAGTTGACAGAATTTGTAGGGAATGTGTTATGGGTAAACATGTAAGGAGTTCCTTCAGAAGCAAGCAGACCTCAACTCAAAACAAGTTGGACTTAGTGCATACAGATTTATGCGGTCCTACTCAAACAAGATCATACTATGGTGAAAGGTACTTTATTTTGTTTGGTGATGATTTTTCTAGGATGATGTGTGTTGCATTCTTAAAGGAGAAGTCAGAAGCCTTTGAGAAGTTCACAATATTCGAAGCTAAGGTTGAGAATAAATCTGGACTAAAATTGAAATGCTTAAGATCAGACAGAGGAGGAGAATTCACCTCTGACCAGTTTTATGACTACTGTGAAGAACATGGAATAAAAAGGAAGTTGAGTGCCCCTAGAACACCTCAGCAAAATGGAATTGCAAAAAAGAGAAACATGATTATAACTGATACAGCGCGCACCATGATGATTGAAGGAAAAGTGGTGCACACCTATTAGAGAGATGCAGTGAACACTATAGTGTATACTATCAATAGAACCCAATTGAGACCAGGCATGGACAAGACACCCTATGAACTTTGGTTTGGTAATGTACCTACAGTAAAATACTTCAGAATATTTGGCAGCAAGTGCTACATCAAGAGAGATG
>MU225439.1:511368-530128 GCA_018584345.1 Thuja plicata
ATTCTGTTATTGACGGTTACAGTTCTGGAGGAATAACGGTTTAAGGCTGACATATGTAACATGTTTATTGAGTTGCACCTATCTTCAGGATATGTGTGTGTATATTCATGATGAGTTATGAGTTTTTAATATTAATCTAAAGGTGCCAAATGTATTTTAAGAAGATTACAAAGTTATGGTTAAATTGGTGAAGCCGACTTAGTGAAGCGACGCGTCTATTCAGTTTTAATTATGCTTGCGCGCTTAGTAGAGTTGACAAGGATGTTATGAAGAGTTGTCTAATAGGTCCCATGATCTCATACTTAGAGTATGTACTTATAGAAGGTCATTTTTGATAAGAAGAGTTGCAAAAGCCAGAGATAAGAAAAGCAGAGCAGAGTGTTAAAGCAACAGAGCTATATTTATCATATGTTGATAATATAGCTATTGAAGTTGAATCTTTCAGAATATAGATAAGATTGTTATAGTTCTTTACATGAGGTTAAAGCATCGGTGCACAAAAGGAACTGATCAAAAAAGCAATGTCACAAGTAGCAGTTCATCTTGTTGATATAGTGTGTATCAAATATCCAGAAGGTTGTAGCCTTCACCACTTGGACAGTGAGTCCACCACCCTTAATAGGGTTATTTTAAAAGGCTCCTAATAGGGTTAGACCCTTAACCAGGTCACTATACTACTACATTGTAATGAACAACTCCTAACAGGGTTGGAAGATCTTTTAACAGGGATTACTATAAATAGTACAGTTCTTTGTGGGTGCTAATTCCCACCAGGGTTTTTACCATTTGGTTTCCCCGTAACCAAATTGATGTGTTTTGTAATGTGTTATCTAAATTTGCATTTAATTTATATCAATCTAGATTAATAAGTACAAAAGATTTAAAGTTGACGATAACTAATTCACCCCCCCCTCTCAATTATCCCTGAAGTATTCTAACAATTTGTGTATGTACAGACTAGGTTTAGGGTTTCCATAGGTGATTAATAGACTCAATGCTCAATGGACTATTTTAGGCTACTGGTCCCAATGTCTAGGAGGCAGACATCCATCAGAGGTCGCCAGAATTGTTACCCAAATTTTTTACATGTGGGATAGAAATCATAACAGTAAAAAATTGAATAAAGATACATCTCTTTAAAATTACTGTTCAACTAGTAAAGATGGATACATTTACATTACATTCATATGATTAGATTACATTGTACCCTAAGTAGTGATCAGATTCAAATTTTAAAATTTATAATCGATCATTACATTGTGCATTAAAAACTGAATTTAGTAAACAAGTGTTCCTTCAAGGTTGCATATTTCATACTGAAACTTAGAAGACATATGCAGAAATGAAAGTAGTATTGAGGATGATGAGATTTAGGGATCTATGTATTTCCTTTAAGAGGTCTTCTACATTCTGTAGTTGATCATCTACATCATCTAAGTCTTCCTGTCCTAGGTCTTGTCTCTATTTTTCCTACACCCTGGGTCTTCTTTTAGTCCTGTCCTGCATCATAGAAAAGATATTGATCCAATTGGATCTAGGCAATACATAAAAAAACACCATACATCATTCAAAATTCCTAAATTGCATATTTACCAATAACATCGATGCTATGAAAAGGTATGTGTCTGCATTAACAGAATAATAACATCAAAGAGACATGTCTTTATGAAATCCTTTGCTATATTTTAAAGATGCAGTGAGTGTCACGAGCTCGTGCTCGAACTTCACAATATGCATTATTAAAGGATGAAATAATGGTAGATTTTCACATGTGCAGAAACGAAAGAGATGTGATGGTATGCAAAATTCAACATTTATCTGCAAGAAAATGATTAAACTATAGTGATATCAAATGTGAATTATGTGCATATGAAGATGCAATTTTAAAAAAATGCATATTCAAGGGAAAATCAAATGATAATGCTGTCTAGAGACATAAAAAATATGTATCACCGTGATCTAATGCCATTATGCAGATATCAAAAGTAACAAACACAGAGGGATCAAATGCAGAGCACATGAACAAAGTAAGAGGGATAACAATAGTGTTGTTATAGAGAGATGCTATATCATAATATTTATCATCAAATTAAATATGCATAAACAAAGAATGGATCAAATGACATTGACATCATGTGAGGCCATCATCTAAATTTTTTTGTTATTAATACAATATATACGTTTTCGAAAAAAAATTGGAAGTTTAGTGCATACAAGGATGGAGTCAAGCAAAACGGAGGGATGTGCATGTTTTGGATAAGTTTTATGAATATTTCCCATGGGAGTCACGAGTCTGTGCTTGAACCCCATGAGTAGTATTGTACATAAAATATGGAATAACAATGTGTTTACATGCTGTTAACTTTTATTTCCCACATAAAGAAACTACATATTTAAAGTGTTCAGATAGTGATGAATATAGACAAAGCACAAGTTACATAAGGTGGAAGCAACTGTTAGACATGGTATATATTGAACATAGCCAACAAGGAGAGTTTAAGAAGGATCTTGAGTTCTTTCTTTACAAAATAGCTCACTATTATAAAAGAAGAAAATGAACACCCAGATGCATGAAGAAGACAACATAATTTACAGCTTTCTATTCAATCATGGAGTGACAGCGAGTTCAAGTAAAGATGCTGGTATTAGATACATGAAGACAACATGATAATTGAACTCAAGATAAAAATGGAGACAACATTCATTAATTTTTGAGCAACAAATCATGGAAAGTAAGAAGCAACAGACATGGTGAAATCGACAAAGCCAGGTAATAAAAAAGGCCAAGTCATTTTTCAAAATAGATGTAAATCTTTAAACCCCCAAAAATAGTAACCAGTATTTTAAAAGGACTATCTACTATGACAACTAGTGGAAAGACAGGGCACCAAATAAAAAGAGGAAATATCTTATCTATAAATGGTAAAGTTAGGGTGGAGAGAAAATATGCATGGACAATGCCATGATTTATGGCATGTAAAGAACAATTGGACTCCAACACCAAGTGGTAGACTCCAAGTTGCAAGTCAACATGACAGCGGAAAGTCAAGATTCAAACAAATATGTAGGGAGAAGTGCCATATTATATGGCACACAACATTTATGTGATGAAGAAAGAAGAGTCTGAGATCTCAAATTGTTATCATTAATTCCAGTCTTAGAGTAAACTCTACATATAGAGCTCAGGTTCAGCAATGAAAGCACCTTCATTACTCGCAGATGCCAAAGAAAGGTGAAAGTCCAGTGTATAATCTGATGTAACTCTCAAATTATCCATTGTGAAACTCCAGAAATTCATTAAAGAACACAAAGAGCATAAGAAGAAGAAACATGGTGGCACAATCACAAGCTAGGGTTTCAAAATGCTAAATTCTCTCCCAAACAGCAAGGTGCAAAAATGAAATGGCTAACAATGCCTATGCGAAGTTGGAAAAAGTTTTGAAGTCTGTCAAGGTATAGGAGTGAATGCCTACGTAACTGCACTACCATGTCAAGGTCTCCAAGTGCCATGACAGAGTGGGATATTTTCTGCATTATATTGGTCATGTTGAACTTAGCTTAGGCAGGGTTAGGCTATTAGCTATAGCTTCGGGTTTGCATATAGACTTAGGCTTTTAGGTATAGCATCGGGTTTAAGCTATAAGTTAGGGTTTTTATGTCATATAAATTGGGTTTATGCAAATGGGTTAGAATGTAATAGGTTTTGGGATGTAATTTATTAGAAGTTGGATAATTATGTAAAAGATGTAAATCTTTAATCACCAACTTTAGGGATCAATGTTAGGGGCTAGATTTTAGGCATCAGTTATGCCTTAAATTTAGGGATATGCTATTTTGGAGGGGCTTGTTGGTGGCTAATTTGTAGGCATCATTTGGGCCTTAAAATTAGGATGATCTATCTATTTTGAAGAGAGTTTTGGAAGGGGATTTCATTTTTGGAATTAGCGTTGGAGGCTATATATCTGAACTTCATATTCATTTGTAGGGTTTCAGAACTGGGAGAGAAGAGATTTTAGTGAACTATTTTGTTCCTATATCCTTTCTTATGCATTCTGTACCCATTTTAGTTCATGTTGAGTATCAAATTTTGTGCAAGAGGATGCATGTATTCCTTGCCACTATTCTGAAATTCATTCATGTAGCTTCTCACAGATTTTGATAAGAATAAAGCTAGCCCATTATTCATGCACCTTGTTATGGTTTTTGTTTTAAATCCTATTCAATTTTCTGCATTGAAGTGTAGTGTATCTATAACATAGATTAGTAAATTTTCTTGATTCCTATTCTAGGTTGTAGAATATAACCTCTTGTAGAATCTACATGTCTTTTGATAGGGATATTACTATTTGTGATGAGATCCCTAGTAGTGATTTTCAAGTTATCCTATGTATTGGATAGTGAGTGATTTTGCATAAAATCTTTAGGGTATGTCAAGTGAGTGTTAGTTTAAACCTTTTGAGAAATATAAATCTTATTTTGTGTATCACATTTTAAAGTTTTTTATTCATTTCAGTTTTAGTTAAAATTTCTCCCTTTCCTTCCAAAAATCAAGAAAAGAATAGTAAGTTAGTGATACCCCAAATCCAATAGGAACCGGCATAGAATCTAGAGATTCCTTCTTATCCAGAGTCCACCCACAACTCAGGAGGGTTTCCATTGTTACCATGAAATATTAGTATGCCCTAATGCCTGAGTTAGGGTGATATTTTTTGGCCTTAACAGTGCACTGTATCCTTTAACAGGGTTGGATCTTCACTGAGCTCACTTTAGAAGAGTGAAAATATTTTGGGTTACTGGTCCCAAGTGGTTTTTCCCTTAGCATGGTTTCCACATTAAAAATCTATGTGTCAATGTGCATGAATATTGTGGATTGTTATTTTACTTTACACTTTATTTTATTGACCTAGATCGGTAATCACAGTATTAATTTACTGACACTTGGTAAACACTATTGATGAAAGTTTAAGTTTATAGAATATTTTTTTGCTGAGTTGATTTATATGATTGAATTTGTTTTGGTATACATCTGGAGAAATTTGGGACTGTACGATAATTTGAGAGGAAAATGATTCTAACTGATTCACCCACCCCCCCCCCTCTAACTTATTCTAATATTAAGGTGATAGCTTTGTATACCATGATCCTGCATATACCCATATACATAGGCAAAGGGACCCATCCTTATTTTTCACAAAATGATAGGTTGGCCAATAATTCATCTAGTTTTAACTAGAGGTTGGTCAATTTCTGAGTGGTCATTCAATAAAGAGCTCTAGAGATGAATTCCGCTCAAGGAGCCATATTAATGCAAAAATAAACATTATTATTTGGTAGCATTCCTATAATATCATTATAAAATAAATTATAAAAATATCGAAGGATAAGATGG
Organism: Thuja plicata; assembly: GCA_018584345.1. Lineage (NCBI taxonomy): Eukaryota > Viridiplantae > Streptophyta > Pinopsida > Cupressales > Cupressaceae > Thuja > Thuja plicata. The sequence goes on from MU225439.1 coordinate 516,758, forward strand.
ATATCAAGAGAAATATCTTGACTTTCACCTTTATCTAAATAATTTAATCATATTGTAAATAACTGACATCCCTATTCCATGCACCACTTTAACTGTATTGTGAAAGTCATATGAAGGTAAATGGGTCATTGAAATCCTATAATCTCCACATCATTTCAAAAATCATTTAAAAACTAAATAGTTTTATGCCGAGAATCAATGCTAAGCCCATGAAAGTTTGAAAATACATCCCTAGGACCACGCCCTAGGACCACTCCATCAGACCACAATAGAATGATACAAAGATCTACAATGATTACAAAGGTACCTATATCCAATTCAAAATTATGAACAAGACAATCTGTAACTACTCTAGCAAAAAAGGCTAGTTCAACCTGCCACTTATCATCCTACTTTTCTACCACCAACCCACATCACTTAACTAAGGAAGGAAAAATAGAGGAATTAGTAACTCCAGAGTCAAATAGGATAAAATTAAAAATATCTCCTAACACACCTGTAGTTTCAATAACCATGTCATTATGCTCATCTTGGCGATGATCAACTGTTTCGAACACCTTGTGGGATCTGAAAAAATCCCCAATAGTTGCCTGAAAAGTGCCCTATCTCTAGCTAGAAGCTTGTGCTATTTTTTAAGGACAATATACTACAATGTGGTCATGCTTCCCACAAGAAAAATAACCTCCACATCTATTAGAACCTCTCCCTATAGAAGGTTCACTTGACTTCTGGAAGCTTCCCCTATTGACATTTTTATGTGAAATATGAATAGGCTAGATATTCTAATAGCACCTATTATATTTTAAATTTTGATAGTTATAAACTAAGAGCCACCACTACGACCATGGTAAAATTTTATCTTCTACTAGTTATAACCACCCTTGGAATATATAATGTGATTTTTGGAGATCTTAATCATTAAGAATGATTACTCTTGATACTAGATCCTAAAAATGACACACTACCAAGTTGAACACCTATTTGACAACCAAGACCCATGGACACATCATCTTCAAACAAGGTTTCCTTTTCCACTACAATCGTTACTATATTGGGTTTGAAGACCCAAACACCTATAAAAATATAGGCATTGATATTTGTAACAAAGTATTAGACTATAATGACCTCATCGTCCTGAAACATATATATTTTTAAAGCTCAATGAAGCATATTTCATTCTCTTCAACTAACATAGCCATCTTAGGAAAGTTATGATACTCATTAGCACACCTCAGTGTCTAATGGCCTGACAAGAATTCATCCCAAAATCTATCAAGAAATAAAGCCCAAGAAACTATGGAGATATTTAAATGGATCTTCTACTCCTCCATACACCCTTAGGTGGAATAAAATCCTCTGAGAGACATTATGACACATCTAGCCTTGATATTAATACCATAGTGATGCGTAAAAAATACCTATCTAGATCAATAAGTCATGAATCTATCTTTGTCCCACTACTAGAACTATCACAAGTAGGAGGTCAAGATCTAATAATATCCCTTTTATGCATAACTAAAATATCATCATCTTCTTCTAGTGGGTCCTTTCTTCTAGGAATATAAGTCCTTTCCCTCTTCTCATTCCATGAATTATGGTACTTTTCTTATCTAACCCTCTCATATGTAGACTCTAAATAGTTCAAAATATTCAAAAAAAGATGACACATATGACCATCCTCTGATTCTACATTCTGAATTCTACTCTAATCTTCCCTTCTTTCCTCACTCTAATCCTCATGATGGTTCTCCTCCTATTACCCCTCCTAAGAACTCTCATGATGAGATATCAATGGGGGAGTCTAAGGACTATCTCATCCCTAGCCTTATCCTTGACCTCTTCCTCAATTTTCTTCCCCTTATCTTTCTTAACCTCTTCCTCAACCTCTAGGCATATTACCTACTTACACGATAACAACTAGTTATAAGGAAACATTTCTAAGGCTATGGTAGGGAAAGAAAAGACATAAAAGGATACATTTGAATTAACAATGACAACATAAAAAAATTAGCTAAGAATGAGATAAGCATCATGAACATGATTCAAGGGCACTTATAAAACTGCCCAATAGGCCACATGTACCAAAGTACTAAGTGTAGAAACTTAGCCTCTAATGTCGATTGAAATGCCTCGCTAAGGAACTTGAGAGGACGACAACTAAAACACTAAAGTAACATGCAAATTTTTTTTTTAATATTTAATCCTTAATCTAGACATTACAAGCACCATTACACAAAATAAATTTGTAGAATTAAAGATTTTAACACATAAAAAATATATTATTATTGAAACATGAATAGAGAATCTTCTATAACTCCAACTTATGTCCTCTAAGAGTTCCCTAATATCACTACTCAAGAAACACATCTACCAACGTAACTAACCAATTGGAAATGGTTATGAAATAGATCACATTTATATTTAACATCATTGTCATTATTGCTAAGTTCATTTTAAATTCCAATTCCAAATGTTCCTAAATTATTCTCTTATTTTAACATAATGTGCAGTCATAACAAGGAAAACCTCATAGTTCATCAAGTTACCAAACCCATCCAATACATAGGTATACTAGATTAATCTTCATTTGCAAATTTAACATGTGACAAGTAAATATTGAGTATATCATTACTAGATTTAATAAGAGTATTAATACAAGTATCACTTAAGCAATGAAGGTGAAAACTACAACTAAAATCTTTCCAATTCTCAAATACCTGCCCATAAGAACATAGGAAACAAAGAAAAGAAAAGGATAAACACAAATTAATAGTCAAAATGAATGTAAGAAAACATGATAGTATTGCACATCACTACTCATAGAATACATGTCTATAAATATAAAATATGAAGGGAAGAGTTTCATCACATAGCCCTCTTTCTTGGGTTACCCTAAATGATCTGTCTAAATTCCAACACCCAAGTGAAAAATTTTGTGGCACCCGAACGATCCTTTCATGAGGAAAAGGAAGATCAATAATGATAGTTTGCACATACTTTATTTCATTCTCATCCTCATCCTATAGAAGGGATCAAATTATGGGTGACATTCATATTACTATTTTTTAATGTGTTTACTTAAGTTCCTTAACCTCATTTCTAGCCACTCCTCAATGGGTTACTATGGAAAACCACTTTATGGGTTATTATGGAAACCCTTATTTCTACAACTCCTCAATGGGTTACTATGGAAAACCGCTTTAGGGACTTAACCTCATTTCTAGCCACCCCCCTTGATGAACCTAGATATCCATTACAAAAATTTGACATAAAACCATGAATGTGTGTGTGTGTTTGTATGGGTGTGCACGCATACACACATATATATGTGTGCAAAATAATCATACTTAAATTTAACCACATCAATGTATAGTCAAGAAATATGTTCCTGACACCCAAAGATTCGGGTTACTACTTTAGCATCAATAAAATACAACTATATGCATAATTAAAAATTTATACTAAAATCACTTAAAATTCATAGGAATAGAAACTTCCAATGTTGAACGCATAAACACAAATACCTTGCAAAAAAATTAGAAGGATATCAATTCCAATAAAAACCCAATTCATAAATTACTTGAAATTTGCAAAATACCAAAATAAATATATAAAAGTAATTTTATATCTACTTCCCAATTCAAGCATATGCCAAATACCATGTTTGTCTAAAATATTTAACATTCATAATATCTATTTTTAAAATTATACATATTCAAATTACCATTTTCATGTAAACATATATGAATAAATAAAACCAATTTGGTGTTATTCCCAAATAGTATTGTAATGCATGTTACATGTAAACGTACATAACTCCTTATAATAGTTTGAGCATCAAAATCAACTTGCCTATATACTTATTCATTATTTCAAAATAAGAAAAGGACACTTAACCAAAGTCACATTTAAGAGAATAAGGACTAAATAAGAAGGGGTGATCTGTGTTAAAACTATTTACAGATTAAACATAAGTTTAAACTATATGTGAAGAAAGGATAAAAATAAATAAAAAGAACACCTTCATTCAACACATCCACATCAAAGTGTAGTCCATTAAGACATAGATAGGTGAGGTTACTGTGCGACAATCCCCATGAATATATAACAAAAAAATAATGTTTCATTTCAAAATTTTAATGAAAATCTAGTTTCTTAGCATAATATATGAATCAACCAAAAAGGTTTCAAAAATACATGCTATAAATAGAATAATATTTGTTGTAAGACAAAGTTCTCTTGAATACACCATGAATGGGAGAGAAAAAAACACACATATATGTGGTGACGAGCATATATCCCTCATGACACTCTTGATAACAACTTATTTAGCACAAGAAACAAAAGTAGTTGTTGGTTTGGCTATGATGAAAAAGGTGCATACTATTTTAGTACCTTGTCATAATGCCTTGACCAAACAGGAGATGTATTGATAAATAAATTAAAAAATAATCAAATAATAGTTTGCAAATAATACTTGACTTAAACAAATGCATAGTTCAATGCAGACAAGGAAGATAGCGGTGTTGGTTTTATTCCTAGTTTTGGTCTGTTTGCCCTAAAATTTTGTGATCCTCATGCTCTTTTCTTTCCTAATTCATAAGTATCTCATCCTCGTATTATTCCTGTGATTTTTTTCTGGGTCTTTATGTGAAAATCCACATGAAAATCCAAAACCTCAAACCCTTAGGTCCTGTTCTAAGCCAAAATGATAAAAAACCCTAAAAATGTTCATCGGGTTTCTATTTTGGCGTTACCTTTTTGAACAACTTAAGTCATGTGTCTTTTATCATGGTCACCTAGTCGCTTGATCCTAACAACATATTCCCTTTTTGTTATGAGACTTGGCGATTAACTAGTGTTGGGATGTCTCTTAAGGAAATAGAATATTCTTTATGTTTTATGAGACTTGGCGGAGCCATTTGGTCGCAAAGTCTCCAAATAAAGAAGCACATCAGCAATCAAGAGTAGGGAAAATAGTTGAGTCACGGTGTCACGTGAAAAAGCCAGTGGTTAGTAGATTTTTATGAGACTTAGTGGTTTCTTTAGTCACGTAGTCTCCGAGTTGGTTTGTAGTTGAGTGATATGTTAAAGGTTCATATCATGTAGTATCTAAAAGAGATGACAGTTAAGTAAAAGATGCCGAGACTTTGTGACAAACCGCATGTAGTTTGGAATATAAGATAGTCAGGTGGTCATCAGATTATGATATTGAGTCAATTTTTACTAAGTGATTCAGAGAAAAACAATTAGAAGAGACACATGTCCACAATGAAAAGATAAAGGTTAGTCGCGTGGTCTCCCAAAAGATTGAGGTCATTTGGTGATTAAGAGACAGAGTATAAAGTGTTTTTTTGTCACGTAGTCTCCAAATAATTTAAAGGTATTAAAGAATACTCAGTGACATAGCGGAGCCGTCGGATGTAAAGGTGAAAAGATCAACGGTGTTCATGAAGTCTCTTATTAAAAGAGCTTAAAGGTAAAAGTGTTTGTGACAATGAGATAACTGTTTATCGCGAAGTCTCTGAATTAAATTCATAAGTTGAAGTTAGTTGCGTAGTCTATGAAAGATTTGTCAACTAACATTTGTAATCAGCGATTGAGCGACCAAGGTTAATCACAGGGTATCGTAAAGAAAAATAACATTTAGTGACTTGGAGATAACTGTAAAAGACAAAGATAAAAATTAGTCACAGAGCCTCCAAATAAACTTTGAGTTAAGTGTTTCATCCAGGGACTTTGATTCTCACAGTCACGTGATCGCCAGAAGTGAACTATGGTTAGCCAAGCAGAAAAAATATCATAGTCGCTAGATCTACAGAAAGATTAAGGGTTATGAAGTTGGGTCAGCGAATAGCAGATGCTTCACAGTCATGTGTTTGTTGAATATAAAAATTTAGAAAAGACGGTAGTTGCTGACGTGACAATGTGAAGGATTTGGCGTCCAATGAAAATCTAGAGTATTGATTACTGTATGAAAAGGGTAGCTGATATGTATGACAGATAACCAATCATATGAAGACATGTCACCTTCTTCAAATTTTATAAGGGTTTTTCTAAAAATACACATATATGATTTCAATTTCCTGTCACACTCATGAACTATGGCTAGGTTTTCAATTATTTTCATAGCGTGTTGAATTGAAAGAAGAATTGATGATTTTTCAAATGACGAGCTATGTACTTGAAACAATTAACATAAAGAGTTGATCGAAATCTCATTTTCAACTTATCTTGCATATAGAATTAAAGAGCGCAGAAGTGCTAGGTCTTTTGTTTTCAGAAATAAGAAATTGGTCAAGTTACAGAATACTCAGTTGATTATCAAGTCTTGAATTATTAAGACAGTGCACAGAGAAGAATAGTGAATCCTGAAAGAAGATTTGTTTCAATATCGGTAAAAAAGAGGATTGAAATAGAGAAAAATGAGTAGAGAAGTCAGTGTGGCTTCAACCAGTGGGAGAAGTGATGAGGTTGATGATGATGCAAAAGGGAAAAGGAATTATTCTGATGAAATCCTAAAATTATTGCCAGGTTCCACACAGAACAAGAGGGACAATGTGAATGTGCTGACAGATGATTACTGCGAGATCAGGGATGCTAACACTCCAGGATCAACAGGTTTTTCTCTTTACAACTACTTTTATAACAATTTTGATAAATCCATCCCAGTATCAAACCCTTGGACTTGTGGTCTGGCTAGGTTAATTGTCCCTGATGTCTATATAGATGTAGAATTATTTCTAGGTTTGGCCAGTCACTATGATGTCCTGTCTAGGACAATTAATAAAAATGATGGCACTGCCCTTTTAATTTTGAACAGAAACTCATTTATGCAAGCCTTTGGCTTACACAGTACCATGTCCACCAAAATTAATATCACTAAGCAAGAGGAGAGGTATAGGTTAAAGCCTGGAATTTCTAGGGGTCAATTACAGAAACATATGCTTAAGGAGGTTAGGAACTATCTTACTCCTATACCTGGGATAGATAATTTCTATATACTCTGTGAACAACTTGACAATGTTTTGGATAAGAAAGGAGCTCAAGAGCCTGAGCATTCAAAATCAGAATATGAAAGTGGTAGTGATGGTGATTATGCCCGTCCCCCTTAGTATGATCAGCCTCAACAAGATGTTGCAGAGGCACCACAGTTGTATTGAGGAGAGGGACATATCATTGACCTAATAGAGGCCTCTCAGCTAGATGATGTAGAGGAGCCTTCAGTCAAAAGGCAAAAAGTTGACATAGGCTAGACTTCAACTATTAGGCAGGAGAAGAAAAAAGATAAAGTGAGTGCTCTCATTCTTGGGAATAGGTTATATGATCATAACGTAAGAAAGTTTATAAGACAAGGGAAGAGACAGCAGCTAGATGTAGAGGAGAATATAGAGTTGCCTCTGAAGGTGTGCATTGATGAAAGATTGATACACCAGAAATAATTTCTAAGTGATGACAATTTCATCAAGACTGATGAATTCAAAGACTTTCTAAGATGACATAAGAAGGAGTAGATAAGGGCTCAATTGAAGGTTGATGGAGGGGAAACAGTCACTAGTGAGGTCCTATTAGCCATACAAGAATATGACCCTGACAGCGAAGATGTCTCTCTAGATTAGGCAAGGCAAATGGTTTTGAATAGTGGCATATTGCTTGCTAAGGGCTGGGACCTTGGCTTCAGCTTTTATCATTGACCAAATAAGGAAGCATCCAAACTTAAAAATGGCAAGAAAAGTATAGATGGGTGAGATGATAAAGGGTTTTGGGTATAGCCCAAAGTCTCAAGATTTTTCCATGTGGAGCCTTTGTCCTAAAGACTAGAAACCTCAATTGGTAAACATTTAGGAGAATATGGTGGGCAACTAGATGGTCTGGACAGTGTAGAATACAGGGGATCTAGAGATTTCTCAGATCATGACTCACTGGGCTCACTTAAATGAAGACAAGAAAAAGAAATTGTCTGATAAGTGTAGCATTTTGGTTGAAGAGACTAATGTCTTGGCCGAAGATGGGGAATTATGCCACATAAAGATACACCAGTAGAACCAGATGACTGCTAAATTAACAAAGCAACTTGAAGAAAAACCTGAGGTGGTGTATGTGCCTCCACAACAACCCTTGCAAATTGAGGAGAAGGCAAAATCAGAGGAGGTTGGTGAGAAAGAAGATATGGGAGAATAAAAGAATGAAGTAGCCCTAAGTGGATTTAGATGCATTTTACAACACAGTATTGACATACTGAAGGATAAGATAGATGTCATTTTGAATTATTATAACAAGTTGCCCACCCTACACACAGAGATAACAGGGTACATTGCTACTCTGAACCCTTATTTTGTTAATTGGTCTCCTAGGGTGCAACTATTTGAGAACTTTTCCTTTTTATAGCCTCTTAGGTCAGATTTACCTGAGGTTGTGACAAAGGTAGAAGATGAGGATAAAAACGTTAATGTAGCCTTGTCATTCTTCAAAGGTAAGTTGAACCAAGTGGAGGCTAAGTTGAGCCTATTTTCTCCAAATTTCAATAGATTTGTTCCTCCTCTAAAATGAGAAGATGATCAAGTGAAGGCCTTAGAGGCCTGGAGGAGTGAATTTGACAGCAAGATGTCCAGTAATGAGGCATTCATTTCAAGATCAGATTTGGATTTGGAAGGCTTTAATAAGATTTTGGATGAGGCTTTTAAAGCGGAGACTAACATCAATAAATTCCTAGTAGATGTTAAAAGCATCACTGATGTCAGGCGGGAAAGGAAAAAGGCACAGGTACAGAGCACACAATGCTTTAAGTGGCCTACAGAGGATGAAGTGATAGCATGGGACCTGATGACTAGGCCCAAGAAGAAGATGTATGTAGTGAAGGAGGAAGTCCTAGATGAAGAATGAAGGGGAACACTTGGTGCCTGATCATTGAGCATAGGGAGGTTAGCTATTAATGGAGATAAGTGTAAGTTATCCTGTAATGGTAGTCACTTTGTCTTGCTGCAAATACCAGAAGCTATCCTGAACATTGTTAGACAAAGGCACCAGATTCCAGAAAGGACAAAGAGTATCAGATTTTATGCCCTATTTTTGTCCTTCCACTGCTTCTACATTCTTTTCTTTTGTCTCTTCTGTACTTTTAGGGTTAGGTTCCTTAAACCATCCGAAGCTTGTTGCATCCTAAAAAAAAGGGATTCCAAGATGGCTAAGGACCTATATATAGAGTAAAATTGTAATAACTGAGGGGGATGAAATATATTGGAAAATTTGACTTTCTATATCTGTGTCTATATCTTCAAGAATTTTAGCTTTTTATGTATTAAAGTAGTACCATATCAATAAAATACAGTGCAATTTTACTCTATCTTCATTGTTGTCTCTTTATCTGTTCTGTATGCTCTTTTATGTTTAAATTTGTGAGGCAATTTTAAGCATTTTAGCTATAAGGTAGCTATCTAATTACTCGCAAGTTTCTTTCAAGGAAAGAACTAAGTTTTGTATGTAGTTTTAGGGAGCATAACAATAGGTTAAAGATTTGATATAGTATTATAGAGGTGACAGGATAACTTGTAAGGCATTTTATCTAAATTGCATGTAAGTTGTAAGGCATCTTACAGTATTTTATTTTTATGTATTTCTGTGAACTTCAAATTATTGACTCTATAAGCCCATAGGATAGGCACTGGTCTAGGAATTGATTTGATAATCTGTCATCATCCAAACATTCAAATACTATTCAAACCAATCATTTTAGAGCATTTTGTGTAAAATCAATTGTATTCCTAAGGGTTACAGTGGAAGTTTGTTGATTTCTTGAAGAGTAAATCAAATAGGTTATTCCTCCTAAATTCATAAGAGTTATAAAAGGAAAGAAGAATGCAATTACTTGTTATGCTGCTATCTGCTATCATCAAGGTATTGACTTGGATTGTCAAGCTTTTTCTTAATATAGTCATAGTTATCTATATTGTCATATACATATCCATTTAAAATAGAGCATTCAACACATAAAGTACAATTCACTCTAAAGATACTGTTAAGACAGTAATCAGTCATAGGTAAAACCTGCCTGAGTCAGTGGATCTCAAAAAAGAAGGAGGTGGTAATAGGTATCCCCAGTGTTATCAAAAACCTCATCAATTAGTTTTTTTCTCTTGCTTGAGTTAGAGTGTTAAAAGGCATTGGGAGTCATAGAGTTTTCTAAGTATTCAAGCATGTTTTAGAGGCCCTGCAATAAAAAACCCTAACAAATTGGTGACTCTACTGGGAAATAGAGATTATAGAGTCTGGTTAAGAAATTTTAGATTATCTCTAGTCCAAGGAGTCATAAATCTCTGGTGTTTTGAAGTTTTAAGATTTTTTCAAATCATACTAGTTGTAGTTGTCAAAATTATTCTTTGATAAGTATTCATTCATCTGAAATCATTGGGTGGCGAATCTAAAAAGAAATCTCTAAGATTAGTGCAAAGTTGATAAATATCTCTCAAATGAATACTAGGTCAAGGATGAGAAAGGATCCTAAGAAGATATTATATGATGGAATCCCATCATCCTCAAGGATGGAAATTTCTTGGAGAAAAAAGAGTAACCAAGCTAGCATCGATGAAACCCCTCCAAGAGGTAAAGAGGGTACTGACAGGAGAACCTTGAACAACAATCAACATTCTCATGATGGAAATACTTCAGAATATGAAGAGGCTGCTGAAAGAGTTTTAGAAACACCTACTGTCACTTCTACTTCAAATGAGAGAGAAGAGACAATTACATCTAGTTCAGATTCTGAAGATGCTCCCTCTAATGTGCTAGCAAGCGAGGAAAAGTTCATCATGAAATAGCTTGCCCTAGTTCAACAAATGAAGAGGGAGAGAGAAATGAGAAAGGAAAAACTTGAGCATAAGAATGTTGATAAGAGCAAAAGAAGATCTTCAAGACATCAAAATATGAAAGATACAAAGAAGTCTCAAAAGGATCAAGAAATACTACTCACTCATAAGGCTTCTATTTCATAGAAGGACAAAGGTAAACAAAAGATGAGTGAACACAGAGATCAAGAACCTAAATTTCAGAAGCCTTTGATAGAGAAAATGTCCAAGTTAGATATTGACTTGGAAAAGTTGAGAATTGAAAAAGAAAGCATGGAAAAAATGTTGGAAAAAGCACAAATGGAAGCTGCCACGGTTGAAATGAAGAAAAATATAGTTTTCTTGCAGTCTTCAAAGTATTCTTATACTGGATCAGAGTATACTACTACTTCTAAAGCAAAAACCACCACTTTTAAGGAAGATGATAGTTTTCAAAGAAAACCATTGCATACTGAAAGGTACAAATAACATAATTTTGTTGGTATCCTAATGCTTTCCCTAAAGATGTGGGTGATATAGGAGAAAAACTCCCAAAGTTTGCAGGTAACAATGTTATTTCCTGTGAAACACATTTAAGAAAGTTCATTGATTTTGTTGATAATTTAAATATCACCCATGAAGATGTATTGATGAAATTATTTGTTCAGTCTTTAGTAGAAGATGCAAGGGAATGGTTTAGGAGCTTGTCTAATGGATCTGTTGTTTCTATGGATGAGTTGATTGAATTATTTAAGGATCAGTATGGAGATAAAAAAAAATAAAGGTTTTTTGTTGAATGAGTTCAATAATATCAAGAAGAATTATAATGAAGAGGTTACAGAGTTTAATACAAGGTTTCAAAGAGCTATGCACAAACTATTTCAGAAGATAAGGTTGGACAAAGAGGTATGTTTAGAAACTTATTTGAATGCCTTTGATTCTAAAATGGGATATTCTCTTAGAGATAAGAACCCTAGAACTCTTACTGATGCTTATAAAATAGCAGTCAATATTGAAATGAATAGAAGATTATCTGGTAAGTTGAATAGGAGGGATGACTCAAGGTTTAGTAGGAGCAATCTAAAAGAACCAGAGTATAAAGAATATAAATCTCCTTAGAACAATAGACCTTCTTTTAATACTACATATAATCCTCAAAATAGAATGCAAAACCATCCCTATGGAACTCAATTCAAAGATGGGAAGCCTGTTGCTGTACTTAGAAAAGTTAAGACAGACAACAGAACTCCAGACCCTCTTCATAAAAATTTTGTCCATTTTTTCGATGATGATCCTTGGTGTGAGTCTTGTGAAGCCCCTCATAACCCTGATTTTTGTATTGTTTCCTTAGATTTGAGAGTAAGTGAAGAACAGGGGAAGTATGAGGTTGAAAAATGTGATCATAGTATGACAAATACTTACTCATGCCATGATATAGATTCAGACAGTGAAAGTGAAAATCATGATTCATGTATTTCACAAAGAAGGATGGAGAATCATCATCAACAGATCTTATCTGATAGTGAAATTGAGGGAAATGATAATCATATAAGATGTAATTCTCAAGACAATCAGGATATTCCACTCATTAGAAAAGCTTCAGATGAAGAGATAGCTAGGATAACTACATATTTAGTAAACAAGGCTAGAAACAACTATCATCTAAGAAGCAGAGTAGTGGGTGGTACTGGTAGCCGGCCATCAGGCGTCTTTATAAAAGAAAATAAGACAGACACTAAGTATGTGCAAAAAAAGGAAGAACCTGGTGAAAATGTACATAAACATAAGGTCAAAGTTATTACAAAATCCCTTGAACCAAATGTTGTATAAGAAGGGGATTTGAAAAGACAAGAAACAAGTACTCTTGTGCAAAAGATAGAGAATAAGAAATTAAAAGAATCAGCTCTGAAGGAACATAATGAGGAAAATGATATCACTATTGATAGATCAAAATCTTCAAATGTGAAATATACTCCAGTAGATATGGGTCAATGTTTGTCCCAAATGATAGTTAAGGTACCATTTCTAGAGATGATGAGAATTAAAGAACATAAGGAAAAGGTAATGTCATTATTGAACAGTGTGCCCATAATAAAGGTTCAAAGTCTAGAAAATATTAGCAAGAAACTAATTACCAAAGGGAAGGAGGTTGAGGTGTTAACATCTGAGATTCCTCAAATATTCCTAAATGCAACTTCTTCCCCAAAAGTTTTTGACCCATTTTTCCTTTCATTGATAATTAATGATAAGATGCTGAAAAATTGCATGATTGATTTAGGAGCGTCTAATATAGTTAAGCCAGTTGAAATCATGAGGTCAATGGGATTACAAGTTGATACTCCTTATGGGAGATGCCGATCTATGGACTCTAGAGAGGTCCCTATGATTGGTACCATAGAGGCTATTCCTTACAAATTAGCAGTTTGCCCTGATGTAGTAATGACCATGAATGTTCTTGTGGTTGACATACCACCACATTATGGCATGTTACTATCAAGAAAATGGAGTGCTTCAATGGGAGGTAGTATACAAAATGATTTATCATATGCTA
>MU225439.1:530178-543013 GCA_018584345.1 Thuja plicata
TACAAAATGATTTATCATATGCTACTTTTAACATTGCTGGAGAAAATTTTAAGGTCTTAAGGGAGAGTAGAACTCCCCACATGATAGAAAAATTTGAAGACACTAACATTAATTGTTGCATTGACATGGATATGGAGAATTTCAGGATACAAAAATGTGAACTTTATTGTCAACATGAAGAAATTGATGCTATAAATAGAGAGTTAATTATGCAGGGAGATGGATTATGGAAAATGTATTTTGATGGTGCTTTCTCTAAAGAAGGATCAGGGGCAGGAGTATTGTTGATATATCCAACAGGTACAACTTTTAAGTACTCATTTCTATTAGACTTCCAATGTACAAACAATACTGTAGAATATGAGGCTTTGTTTTTAGGACTTGAGATTGCTATCAAACATGGTATAAAGTGTTTAAAGTTTTATGGTGATTTTGAGTTGGTGGTAGCACAAGTAAGATCCAAATATGTTGTAAAAAATGATAGATTGAAAATGTACAAATATGCTATTTGGGATCAACTTGAAATGTTTGATGCCTTTGATATAAGTTGGTTAGAAAGGTAAAAAAATATAATGCCTGATTTTTTAGCAAATGTTGCTTTAAAAAATGATGATCTGACCTTACATGGGGTATCAATATTAGAATTCAAAACTAGACCAATTGTTTCGGACAACATATACAACTGGCAGGTATTCTAGGATGATCAAGATATTCTGAGGTTCATGCATTGTTTAGACAATTATGAGAACCAGAGTATATATTGTAGTTCCTTACTAGAACATGATGATGGAAAAGATTACATCTTTGGAAATGAGGTTGTCCAATTAAGTTCTAATCAGATTCCTAGGGGTCTGGTTGAGTTTGAAGCATTGTTTATAAGTCACCACAATGATTCATCAAAGTTAAGCAATGCTAAAGTTGAGGATTTGGAAAAAATAAATTTAGGATCTGTAACAAGTCCTCAAATAGTTTAAATTGGAAAAGGTCTAGAGTCTCATATAAGAATAAATCTAATTAATTCATTGAGAAAATATAAACATGTCTTTGCTTGGTCATATGAGGATTTGAAAGCATATAGAGAAGACCTTTTTAAACATGAAATTCCATTGAAATCAGATGTGAAACCATTTAGACAAAAATAGAGGCCTATTAACCCCTTGTTGGCTCCCAAAATGCAACAAGAATTAATGAACTCAAGGATGCTGGGATAATCTAGCCCATCAGACATTCAACTTGGGTATATAATTTAGTGCCAGCCAGAAAGAAAAATGGTGATATCAGACTATGTGTGGATTTCAGGAATCTAAATATTGCTTCATTGAAAGATAATTATTCATTACCCAATATGGAAGCAATGTTGCATAAGGTGACTGGTTGTGAGTTACTGTCTATGATGGATGGTTTCTCAGGTTATAACCAGGTCTTAGTTAAAGAATCAGAATAGTATAAGACTGCATTTACTACTCTATGGGGAACTTATGTGTATATCAGAATGCCTTTTGGATTAATAAATGTAGGGGCAACTTTTCAGAGGGCTATGGATGTTGCATTCAGAGAATTTATTGATTTATTCATGGTTATTTGTCAGGATAATTTGACTACATATTCCAAAAGAGCCATTGATCACTATGATCACTTGGGTAATATTTTTAATAAGGCATTGGAATACGGTGTCTCACTAAATCCCAAGAAGTGACATTTTGCAGTAAGAGAGGGGAAGTTGCTGGGGCATATAGTGTCTAGAGAAGGGGTAAGAATAGACTTTGAGAGAGTAGAGGCAATTCAAAAGGTGATTGCTCCAAAGAACTTAAAAGGTGTGCAATCTTTCTTAGGAAAGATCAACTTTGTCTGAAGATTCATAGAAAATTTTACAGAAATTGTTAAACCCATTGTCAAATTATTAAAGAAGGATGCCAAATTTGTTTGGAATGAAGAAGCTCAACAAGAATTTGAAAAAATAAAGAAGGTAGTATAGGAGGCTCCAGTGTTGAAATCTCCAGATTATACTAGGCCTTTCTCTTTGTTTTCATTTGCATCATTTCATACAATTGCTACTATTCTGCTTCAAAAAGATGAACAAGGATTTGAACATCCCATAGCTTTTTATAGTAAGTCCTTGCAGGCTGCAGAGCTTAACTATGAAATAATGGAGAAACGTGCTTATGCATTGGTAAAAGCTGTGAAATATTTTAGGCCCTACTTGGTTTGTGCTAAAGTATAGGCCTATGTTCCTTACTTAGCAGTAAAGGATATCCTTACACAATTAGAGGTAACTGGTAAAAGGTGTAAGTAGATCACCAGAATTCAATAATTTAACCTTGAGATCAATATCACCAAGTTAATAAGAGGACAAGGCTTGGCAAAGCTCATGACAGAAGAGAACTTGGATTTAGTACAACTAAATCAGACAGGAATACATGAACAAGCTATTACCAGCATAGAAAGGAAACCATACTATACTGATATTGTTTTCTTTCTCAAAAATGCTAAGTGTCCTGAGCATTTTTCTAAGAATCAAAAAAGGAGTCTTAAATTTCAAACTCAAAGGTACACTCTGATCCAAGGTGACTTGTTTTGGAAAGATAAGAATGGTGTATTATTGTTATGTCTTGACAGATACCAAGCTGAGAAATTTTTGAGTGAAGTACATGAAGGAGAATGTGGAGGTCATTTTTCTGCTATAACTACTACCCATAAAATCTTAAGGGTAGGATATTATTGGCCTACTTTATTCAAAGATACTTATATGCATGTCAGAAAATGTGAACTCTGTCAGAGATTTTCCAATAAACTAAAGTTTTTAGGTGCTCTGTTGTTGAACCCAGTAAGTACTGAAACTCCTTTTTCTATGTGGGGGATTGAATTTATTGGTGAATTTCAGGAGAAATCTAGTGGTGGACATAGTTGGATATTGGTTTCCACAGATTACTTTACTAAGTGGATTGAAGCTATCCCTACAAGGAAAGCAACAATCAAGGTAGTTACTAAGTTTCTCATGGAAAATATTATAACCAGATTTTGGTGTACGTATTAAGTTAGTGATGGACAATGCCATGAGTTTTAGATCAAAAGAAATGACAAGTTTCTGTGAAAGGTATGGGATTAAAATATCATACTCGTCACCATATCACCCACAGGCTAATGGTCAAGCTGAGTCTTGCAATAAGAGTATATTGAAGATATTAAAAAGGACTCTGGAATAGAATAAAAGAACATGGAACACTAAGTTGAAATTAGCACTTTGGGCTGATAGAGTAACACTCAAAAAAGCAACTGGTAAATCTCCTTTTGAGCTAGTATATGGCCTACAAGCAAGATTGCCTATCAATAATTTGTTGCCAATATGTCAATTTATACAAGAAGAACATTTAGATGTTTCTGATAATATGCAAGATAGAATGATGCAGTTAATAGAATTGGATGAAGCAAGGAGAAAGAGTCAGAAGGAAAACATAAAGTTGCAGTAGAAGATGAAGTATCTTTTTGATAAAAGGGCTACTAAGAGAAAAATCCAAGTTGGTGACCTAGTTCTCCAATGGAATGCAAGAGAAGAAGACAAAGGTAAGCACAAAAAAATTGAATCTTTGTGGCTAGGTCCATTTATTGTCTCAGAAATTTTTGGCAAAGACTCTTATTTATTGAAAAATATGGAGGGAGAAGATTTTGAGTTTCCTGTGCATGGGAAATTCTTGAATCCTTTCTTTAATTGAGGATCAAAGTAATGCACAAGTAAATATGTATCATATTGTGAATAATTTTCCTTTGTGTTTGTAAGTACTGTAAATAGTTTCCCTTTTGTTTTAGGTTAGTTGGCTTCCCTGTCATTTTTTGAAAGGTCTGTAACCAGAGATTCTGTGGTTCTTTGTCATAAACTATGTTTAGTCAATCCTCAGGTAGAGCCACTGTTGGTTGTATTCCTAGTTCTGATCTGTTCGCCCTAAAATTTTATGATCCTCGTGCTCTTTTCTTTCTTAAGTTAGAAGTATCTCATCCTCGTATTATCCCTGTGATTTTTTTCTAGGTCTTTAGGTCAAAATCCACATGAAAATGCAAAACCTCAAAACCCTAGGTCCTGTTCTAAGAAAAAATGATAAAAAACCCTAAAAATGTTCATCAGGTTTCTATTTTGCTGTTACCTTTTTGAACAACTTAAGTCATGTGTCTTTTATCATGGTCACCTAGTCGCTTGATCCTACCAGCATATTCCTTTTTTGTTATGAGACTTGGTGATTAACTAGTGTCGGGATGTCTCTTAAGGAAATAGAATATTCTTTATGTTTTATGAGACTTGTAGAGCCATTTAGTCACAAAGTCTCCAAATAAAGAAGCACATCAATCAGCAGCAAGGCAAAAAGTTGAGTCGCGGTGTCGCGTTAAAAAGCCAGTGGTTAGTAGATTTTTATGAGACTTAGCGATTGCTTCAGTCACGTAGTCTCTGAGTTGGTTTGCAGTTGAGTGATATGTTAAAGGTTCATGTTGCGTAGTCTCTAAAAGAGATGATAGTTAAGTTAAAGATGCCAAGACTTCACGACAAACCGCATGCAGTTTGGAATATAAGACAGTCAGGTGGTCGCTGGATTATGATGCTGAGTCAGTTTTTACTCAGTGATTTAGAGACAAATAATTAGAAGAGACACATGTTCACAATGAAAAGATAAAGGTTAGCTACATGGTCTCCAAAAAGATTGAGTTCATTTGGTGATTAAGAGACAGAGTATAAAGTGTTTTGTTGTCGCATAGTCTTTGAATAATTTAAAGGTATTAAAGAATACTCAACGACTTAGCAGAGCCGTTGGACGCAAAGGTGAAAAGATCAACGGTGGTCACAAAGTCTCTGATTAAAAGAGCTTAAAGGTAAAAGTGTTCATGATAATGAGATAACTGTCTGTCGCAAATTCTCTGAATTAAAGTCAGAAGTTGAAGTCAGTCATGTAGTCTCTGAAAGATTTGTCAACTAATATTTGTAATCAGCAATTGAGTGACCAAGGTTAGTCATGGGGTCTCGTAAAGAAAAATAACATTCAGCGACTTGGAGATAACTATAAAAGATGAAGATAACCATCAGTCATGGAGTCTCCAAATAAACTTTGAGTTAAGTGTTTCATCCAGTGACTTTGATTCTCACAGTCGCGTGATCACCAGAAGTGAACTATGGTTAGCCAAGAAGAAAAAATAGCACAGTCGCTAGATCTCTAGAGAGATTAAGGGTTATGAAGTCGGGTCAGTGACTAGGAGATGCTTCACAGTCACGTGGTCACTGAATCTAAAAATTTAGAAAAGGCAGCAGTTTCTGACATGACAATGTGAAGGATTTGGCATCCAATGAAAATCTAGAGTATTGATTGTTGTATGAAAAGGGTAGATGAGATGTATGAAAGATAACCAATCATATGAAGACATGTCACCTTCTTCAAATTTTATAAGGGTTTTTCTGAAAATACACATATATGATTTCAATTTCCTATCACACTCATGAACTACGGCTAGGTTTTCAATTATTTCCACAACATGCTGAATTGAAAGAAGAATTGATGATTCTTCAAATGATGAGCTATGTACTTGAAAAAGTTACCATAAAGAGTTGATCGAAAGCTCATTTTCAACTTATCTTGCATACAGAATTACAAAGAGAAGAAGTGCTAGGTCTTCTATTTTCAAAAAGAAGAAATTGGTCAAGTTTCAGAATACTTAGTTGATTATCAAGTCTTTAATTATTAAGATAGTGCACAAAGAAGAGTAGTGAATCCTGAAAGAAGATTTGTTTCAATATCGGTAAAAAAGAGGATTGAAATAGAGAAAAATGAGTAGAGTAGTCAGTGTGGCTTCAACCAGTGGGAGAAGTGATGAGGTTGATGACGATGCAAAAGGGAAAAGGAATTATTCCGATGAATTCCTGAAATTATTGCCAGGTTCCACACAAAAAAAGAGGGCTAATGGGAATCTGTTGATAGATGATTACTTCGAGATAAGGGATGCTAACACTCCAGGATCAACAAGTTTTTCTCTTTACAACTACTTCTATAACAATTCTGATAAAGCCATTCTAGTATCAAACCCTTGGAGTTGTGGTCTAGCTAGGTTAATTGTCCCTGATGTCTATATAGATGTAGACTTGTTTCTAGGTTTGGCCAGTCACTATGATGTTCTGTCTAGGACAATTAAGAAAAATGATGGCACTGCCCTTTTAATTTTGAACAAAAACTCATTTATTCAAGCCTTTGGCTTATACAGTACCATGTCCACCAAAATTAATATCACTAAGAAAGACAAGAGGTATAGGTTAAAGCCTGGGATTGCTAGGGGTCAATTACAAAAACATATGCTTAAGGAGGTTAGGAACCATCTTACTCTTATACCTAGGACAACACCCTATTGCTTCAAGGACCTGCATTTCTATATCAATTATATCGCCTATGCCTTGTGTAGAGTGTTAGGGATGGATGGAGGAGCTGAGAAAATAAATGCTAAAATTTTGATGATGGTACTTGACTTACAAGAGGTGCATTCTAGCACTATTTATGACTGCATACAGTACATCATTGACAAGATGCATGAAGGATTTGTAGCTACGGAGAAGAAGATGAAGGATCCCAAAGAGAAAGAACCTAGGTTCTTCCACTATTCTATATTAATGCATTTTCTCTTACATTTTAACTTTGGGATCATGGATGTGAACAATTTGGATCCTCAAAGGATTTTTTGGGATAAGCCTAATCCCATTCAATTTTGGGTTAGGATTTGGAACTATACATCCAAAGATTGTGACTGCTGTGCTTTTAAGAACTGGATTGTATATCCAATAATGCAGAGCATGGGCATCAGCAAGACCAGGCTCCCAATTAAGGTACTGCAACTACTGATGCCTTGTGAGTAGATAGACAAATGGAGGGAGATCAAAATTGGGATTTCTTTCTAGAAGAGAACTTCACCATGATTAGGGTATATGGATGTACACATCCACCAGATATCTTACCCTACTATGTGCCATCAAGAGTTGCTGCCATGGAATTCATCTAGAAGCTGTTATTAAAAGATAATGAACATTTTGTGCCACACAGGAAGGGGAACTTTGCCCCTAGATAGTTCAAGATCTTTAATTTTACCATTGGCAAGGGTGCTATTCACTCAGTCAGTAAGTGGTTGGAGAGTTGCAAAATGGGGGCAGCATCATATAGATACATTGACCCTGAGGGTTTCATGGTAGGAGTCAGGAAGCTTTTAACCCCCACAATCGCTAATACAAATGTTCATTGCGCATGTATAGAAGAGGATGCAACAAGAAACCTTCTTGATGAAGATGAAATCAGAAAAAGAAGGAATAGGATTCAGGAGTTGCTGAATCTGGAAAAGAAGATAAAGAGAAATGGGTTGGCTTTTGGTGGCTTTTACCCTGATTTGTCCTATTTTGATAGGATCAAGGCCATGATAGATAATTTCTATATACTCTGTGAACAACTTGACAATGTTTTGGATAAGAAAGGAGCTCAAGAGCCTGAGCATTTAGAATCAGAATATGAAAGTGGTAGTGATGGTGATTATGCCCGTCCACCTCAGTATGATCAGCCTCAACAAGATGTTGTAGAGGCACCATAGTTGCAGGGAGGAGAGGGCCATATCATTGAACTAACAGAGGCCTCTTAGCCAGATGATGTAGAGGAGCCTTCAGCCAAAAGGAAAAAATTTGACATAGGCCAGACTTCAACTGTTAGGCAGGAGAAGAAAAAAGATAAAGTGAGTGCTCTCATTCCTAGGAATAGGTTATATGATCATAACCTAAAAAAGTTGATTAGACAAGGGAAGAGGCATCAGCTAGATGAAGAGGAGAATATAGAGTTGCCTCTGAAGGCGTGCATTGATGAAATATTGATACACCAACAACAATTTCTAAGTGATGACAATTTCATCAAGACTGATGAATTCAAAGAATTTCTAAGATGGCATAAGAAGGAGCAGATAAGGGCTCAATTGAAGGTTGATGGAGAGGAAACAGTCACTAATGAGGCCCTATTAGCCTTACAAGCATATGACCCTGACAAAAAATATGTCTCTCCACATGAGGCAAGGAAAATGGTTTTGAACAGTGGCATATTTCTTGCTGAGGGCTAGGACTTGGCTTCAGCTTTTATCATTGACCAAATAAGGAAGCAGCCAGACATAAAAGTGGAAAGCGAAGTATAGATGGGTGACATGATAAAGGGTTTTGGGTATAGCCCAAAGTCTCAAGCTTTTTCCATGTGGACCCTTTGTCCTAAAGACTAGAAACCTCAATTGGTAAACATTCAGGAGAATATAGTGGGCAACCAGATGGTCTGGATAGTGTGGAATACATGGAATCTAGAGATTTCTCAGATCATAACTGACTAGGCTCACTTAAATGAAGACAAGACAAAGCAATTGTCTGATAAGTGTAGCATTTTGGTTAAAGAGACTAGTGCCCTAGCCAAAGACAAGGAATTATGCCACATAAAGATACATCAATAGAACCAGATCATTGCTAAATTAATGAAGCAACTTGAAGAAAAACTTGAGGTGGTGTATGTGCATCCACATCAGCCCTTGCAAATTGAGGATAAGGAAAAATCAGAGGAGGTGGGTGAGAAATAAGATATGGGCGAAAAAAAGAATGAAGTAGCCCTAAGTGCATTTAGATTCATTTTACAACACATGATTGACATACTGAAGGATAAGATAGATGTCATTTTGAATGCTTATAACAAGTTGCCCACCCTACACACAGAGATAACAGGGTACATTGCTACTCTAAACCCTTATTTTCTTAATTGGTCTCCTAGGGTGCAACTGTTTGAGAAGCTTGCCTTTTTATAGCCTCTTAGGTTAAATCACTGAGGTTGTGACAGAGGTAGAAGATGAGGTTAAAAAGGTTAATGTAGCCTTGTCATTCTTCAAAGGTAAGTTGAACCAAGTGGAGGCTAAGTTAAGCCTATTTTCTCCAAATTTCAATAGATTTGTTCCTCCTCTAAAAGGAGAAGATGATCAAGTGAAGGCCTTAGAGGCCCGGAGGAGTGAATTTGATAGCAAGATGCCCAGTAATGAGGCATTCATTTCAGGATCAGATTTGGATTTGGAAGACTTTAATAAGATTTTGGATGAGGCTTTCAAAGCGGACACTGACATAAATAAATTCCTAGTAGATTTTAAAAGCATCACTGATGTCAGGTGGGAAAGGCAAAAGGAACAAGTATAGAGCACACAAAGCTTCAAGTGGCCTACAAAGGATGAAGTGACAGCATGGGATCTGATGACTAGGCCCAAGAAGAAGAAGCCTGTAGTGGAGGAGGAAGTCTTAGATGAAGAATGAAGGGGAACACTTGGTGCTTGATCATTGAGCATAGGGAGGTTAGATATTAATGGAGATAAGTGTAAGTTATCCTATAATGACAGTCACTTAGTCTTGCTACAAATAAAAAAAGCTATCCTGAACATTGTCAGACAAAGGTGCCAGATTCCAGAAAGGACAAAGAGTATCAGATTTTATTCCCTATTTTTTTCCTTCCACTGCTTCTACATTCTTTTCTTTTGTCTCTTCTATACTTTTAGGGTTAGGTTCCTTAAACCATCCGAAGCTTGTTGCATCCTAAAAAAAAGGGATTCCAAGATGGTTAAGGACCTATATATAGATTGAAATTGTAATAACTGAGGGGGATGAAATATATATGAAAAATCTAACTTTCTAGATCTGTGTTTGTATCTTGAAGCTTTTTAGCTTTTTATGTATTAAAGTAGTACCATATCAATAAAATACAGAGAAATTTTACTCTATCTTCATTGTTGTCTCTTTATCTGTTATGTATGCTCTTTTATGTTTAAATTTGTAAGGCAATTTTAAGCATTTTAGCTATAAGGTAGCTATCTAATTACTTGCAAGTTTCTTTCAAGGAAAGAACTAAGTTTTGTAAGTAGTTTCAGGGAGCATAAAAATAGGTTAAAGATTTGATACAGTATTATAGAGGTGACAGGATAACTTGTAAGACATTTTATCTGAATTGCATGTAAGTTGTAAGGCATCTTACAGTATTTTGTTTTTATGTATTTCTGTGAACTTCAAATTATTGACTCTATAAGCCCGTAGGATAGGCACTGGTCTAGGAATTGATTTGATAATCTGTCATCATCCAAACATTCAAATACTATTCAAACCAATCATTTTAGATTATTTTGTGTAGAATCAATTGTATTCCTAAGGGTTACAGTTCAAGTTTGTTGATTTCTTGAAGAGTAAATCAAATAGGTTATTCCTCCTAAATTCATAAGAGTTATAAAAGGAAAGAAGAATACAATTCCCTGTTATGCTACTGTCTGCTATCATCAAGGTATTGACTTGGATTGTCAAGATTTTTCTCAGAATAGTCATAGTTTTCTGTATTGTCATATACATATCCATTTAAAATAGAGCATTCAGCACATAAAGTACAATTCACTCTAAAGATATTGTTAAAACAGTAATCACTCATAGGTAAAACCTGTCTGAGTCAGTGGATCTCAAAAAAGAAGGAGGTGGTAATAGGTATCCCCAGTGTTATCAAAAACCTCATCACTTAGTGTTTTTCTCTTGCTTGAGTTAGAGTGTTAAAAGGCATTGGGAGTCATAGAGTTGTCTAAGTATTCAAGCATCTTTCAAAGGCCCTACAAGAAAAAACCCTAACAAGCAAAAAATAAACAAAAGACTTAAAAATTGGTGCAAGTGTTGTTGATCTGGGCTACAAACACGACAAGGACTACTATGTTCCATTAAAAATTATATTTGAATCTTTGTTTTTACATGACTTCTATTGATAAAATCATTACAAAAATAGTTACAACTAATTGTACATTTATCCATGGAGACTAAAATATGATAAAACACATTAATGATACAATTATTCCAAGAATCCTTCCAAAAAAAGTTGTTCATATTAGAATTTTAGATTTTGTGATCAAACATATAATAAAATCTAGTACCAATCATGGACACCAAGATTTGTTTAATTTTCAATTTTGAAAACTTCAAAAATAGAAGGTTGAAAATGATAAAAAGATTCATAGAGACAATGGTGTAGGGGAATCTCTCCCAGGATGTATCAAATAAGTGTTAATAGGCTTCAAGCTCCTAAGGGATCATTGGATCCAAAAAAATGTAATAAGATCCATTTGTAGGACCAATTGACAAGTAGGCAACTCTTATAAGCCACTTGGTCAACCTTGGTCAAAGGATCAAAATTTAGTCTAGGATATGTTTTTGTGTTGTCTTTTGCCATTTAGATCCATTTGGGGTCCATAAGTTTTCCTAGAATACATAAATTTCCTTACGAGCAAATTTTGCTTGAAAGGGAGTGCAACTTTGCAAGAAAAGTTGCAAATTGTTGAATCTTCAATGCCTAACTTTCCTAACGGTCACATCTATTTGAAAAATAGTTGGGAATGTTGGTTGATGCTTATATTTACTTGATTGAACCAAATTAAAAAGAGGAGGAAAAGAAGGACATAATGTATGTAAGTTCTTGGTGTTAAGGAATAAAGACAAATTTCTGGTTTATATTGTATCCTGCAAATTTCCATGGTGTTTTGCATCATATGTTTCATTGAATAATTTGAAGCTAAACATGGTGGGAAGTGATGACATGTAACTGATTGAATGTTTGAAGATGTTAAGTTGATGATCATGCAAGGGATTAAATCAGTTAAATGCATTGTATTGTCATTGATGTCAACTTGTATAATATGTATGGTCATGGAAATACTACCAAGGACTTCAAAGAACCAATGAATCAAAGGCTGTGCTATCAATAATGCATGTAAGTCAAGTATTCACTAAGTGACTGTATACACTGACAGAGTGCACGCCGATAGAGAGAGTAAAGGAGAAATAGTCACAGTGTTACTCGATGAGCTAATGCACAGCATTATAGATGAGCAATGTTATAGTGTTGACCGACGAACAAAGCACAGTGTAACCCAATGGAAAGAATTTTATTGTTGCCTAATGGAAAAGATAAGGATGAATATCCTGATGAAAATTGAAGTCACACTGATGAAACAGTCAGTTATCACTGATGACTAACTAGAGTGTTGACCGACAGAAAAAAGAGTTCAAAAATGAAAAAATGCTTAGTTGTCAAGAAGCTATAAAAGACTTCACATATACTTATCATTGTTCTAATTATCTAGATAAAGTTGGAGATAAGTAATTGATTTAAAGCTGATTTTTTGAGTTGGCAAGAAGATATCTTTGAGATAAAATTAGAGTTTTCTTTAAATCTAATTGATGAGAATTGTGGATCATGCCAAGAATCAAGAAATCAAACAAAAGGAAAATAATGTCTATAAAGAGACAAACCCAATTCATTACAAATAGGAGTGTGGGGTAAAAAGAGAAGAGGAAAGATGCTAAAGAAAATCTGAAGTAGAAGAAAGTCTTCATTCAGCCCTGATCAATCAAGCTAAGGAAAAAACTAGATTTTGCAGACACCGACGAACATTGAGACAAAATCACAGAGCAGAATAGTGTGGAGAAAAGGTAATGCACTTATAATTGATTATATTGATCAGAGAGGTAATGCACTTACAATAGATCTGATAATCTACAATTAACTTGTATGTATGAAAAAATCATAAATCTTTCAGTTTAACCATTTAAGCATCAAGTCTCTTAACCGAGTAGGACTTAAAAGTCTTCTACAATTGAGATACATCCCAAGGAGTATCAAAAATTTTGATCATGAAAGTAGCATTGGATATGCTCGATACCTATTGACAGACCAAGTGAGTGTTTGATCAAGGATGGTAGCATTAGATGCCAGATACTAGGTGACAAACTATCTTTTAAATCCTCTAACAA
>MU225439.1:543063-558317 GCA_018584345.1 Thuja plicata
AGTGTTTGATCAAGGATGGTAGCATTAGATGCCAGATACTAGGTGACAAACTATCTTTTAAATCCTCTAACAAGGTCACACCTAACAGTGTGTTTGTAACCTTTAACAGGGTTGGATCCTAACAGAGCTGACTTTAGAAGAGTGAAAGTTTGCGGTATCGGTCCCAGTGGTTTTTCCCTTAACAGGGTTTCCACATTAAAAAACCATGTGTTATGTGTTTATGTTTCATTACTTTACTGTTTTGCATTTCACATATTCAATTCTGGATTGATTGGTATACTCTGCATATTTACTATGTTTTGGTTAATAGTTGACTGCTTATCATTAATCATATAGAAGAGAGATTTACAAAGCAATCCGACAAGTAGAAAATTGATATAATTATTTAAAGGCATTCATCTTGTAGGATAGAAGATAACTAGAGACATAATTTATGGTTATAAGTTTTAAAGGTTGATTTAATGATTAATTTTTGAGGCCACTGATTCACCCCCCCTCTCAGTTGTTACTAACAATTGGTATCAGAGCTTGTGTGATTAAAAGGAAGGTTTCAAGACCTAAGCTAAAGATCGGAAGATGAAGAGATGAGATGCGCCCGAGTTGAACAAAGACAATTTTGCTTCATGGCAGAGCATAATAAGACTCCACTTATCAGGTATTGGAAATGATGTTACTCAAAAGTTAGATACTGAATACCTTTTTCCCATAGGAACACTCTCAGTTGAACAATTGAGAGAGAAGCATGAGCACAATCACATGATGATAGAGCTTGCTTCCTCACTGTCCAATGCTGAATTTGAAGATGTCAAAACCTACAAGACTACAAAGTAGATGTGGTACAAATTGATGCTTGTACATGGTGGTAACAAGAATGTTTTGAGATCCAAGGAAGAAAGCCTTAGAGGAAAGTTTGATGATCTCAAAATGAAAGAAGGTGAAAACATCACATAGTATAGCACAAGAATCAAAGAGGTAGTCAATGCTATCTGAGGAGTTGAAGGTGTACTAGAAGAAGATATAGTGGTAATTAAAATTCTAAGAACCGTACTACCTACTTATTCTATTAGAGTATCTGCCATTCAAGAAAAAAGAGCAGTAGCAAATAGCAATGTTAATCTAGACAGTCTGATTGGAAGACTGATTTCATTTGAGATGAATAACTTTGATAATAGTGTCTTACCAAACATAGAGTCTACATTCAAATCTTCTATGAGAATAAGTAAATAAAGTCATAAACACACTATGAGAAAAGATAGTGATAGTGAAAGTGAAGAAGATCTTGATGAAATTGAAGCACTTATGGCTGGAAGAATGTAGAGAGGCAAAGGTAAATACATAGGTAAATTACCACTTGTTTGTTTTAATTGTAAAGAGATTGGACACTTTGCTGCAAGATGTCCTAAAAGAAGAAAATATGACAGAAGTAATGGCAGATCATTTGAAAAGAAGTCTGATAGAGGTGATTATAGAAGCTACCAACAATCAGAAAGAAGAGATACCCGAGACAACAAGGACAAAGGAAAGAAGGCCAGTTACCTACAAAAATGCAAAGATGATGATACTGACACTGGATTTGAGCAAGACATCAAGATGGTGTTGGTGGCAGTAAAAGATGATTTAGATGATGATGAAGAAAGGTATGTAGAAATTGCACTCATATCTAAAGTTAGTAAAAATGATGTCTAGATCATAGATAGTGGCTACACTCACCATATGACCGGTGATAAGTAAAATTTTGAGAATTTTGAATACTATAAAGGTGGTTCAATAAGAATGGGTAATGACACACCTTGTCCAGTTGAAGGTAGAGGAACATAATGTTGAATAACTAGATAAAATGTGAAAATGCTTATTGGGTAAATGGAATGAATTATAATCTATTGAGTGTTTCTTAGTTGAATAATTCAGGTCATAGAGTAGCATTTAAAAATAAGAAAGCAAATATCTTCAATAAATCAGGAAATCTGACTGGTACCGGTGAGCAAACAAAAGTTAATTTATTCTATCTAAATGATACTGATACCACTTGTTTGATTGCTAGAAACGAAGACATATGGTTGTGGCACAAAAGATTGTGTCATGTGAACTTTGACAACATGATAAAGATTAGAAAAAATAGAAATGTCAGAGGCTTACCGATGATGATCAAGCCCGATAACATCATGTGTAAGAATTGTTAAAAAGGTAAGATGACAAAGTCTAGTTTCAAAAGAAAAACCCATACATCTGATGCCATTCTAGAATTAGTCCAAACTGATTTATGTGGACCTATGAGGATAAAAAGTTATTATGGAGACATATATTTTATTCTCTTTGTTGATGATTACTCTAGAATGATGACAGTCATGTTTCTACAAGATAAATCAGAAGCATTTAATATGTTTAAATGGTATAAGGAAATGGTTGAGAAACAAAGTGGTAAAGAATTGAAATGCTTAAGGTCATATAGAGGAGGGGGATTTATTTCAAATGAATTCACTAAATTTTGTAGTGAACATGTAATCAAAAGACAAGTCTCTGCACCAAGGACACCACAGCAAAATGAAATTGTTGAAAGAAGGAACATATGCATATTTGATTATGCAAGGACACTAATGACAGAGAAAGGCATCACCCAAATATTTTGAAGAGAAGCTATTAGTACTGTTGTTTACACATTGAACAAAGTACAATTAAAGAAGGACACCTTATGAGCTTTGGTATGGATACACACCCAATGTAAGTTATTTCAAAATTTTTGGCAGTCAGTGTTATATCTTAAAAGATTATAGAAATGGAAAACTTGACTCCAATACTGATAAAGAAATCTTTCTGGGGTATTCTACCAAGAGAAAGGCTTATAAATGTCTAAATAAAGCCTCTACAAAAATTGTTGAAAGTGCAAATGTAAAGATAGATGAATTCACAGAGAAGAATGAAAAGGAAAGCACTAAAGAAACAGAGGATTACAATAGGTTTGTATACAATGAAGAACCTGACACTCTACCCGACCAACAATGTAGAGCTCTCGAGAAACAGATCATTGCACCCAAGCATCAGGCTGCAAATACCAATGATCAAAATATTACTCAAGATGATGCACATAGTGATGAAGAACAAAATGAAGGACAAAGTGATGATCAAGCTGATAGACAAAGAGTTGAACCTGTACTTGCACGATATGTCAGAAAGAACCATTCACAAAATTAGAACATTGGAGATAAGAAGGCTAGTATAAGAACCAGAAGTAAGTCTCTAAATACAAGATGACTTATTTGTGATTATGAGCCCAAATCTATCAATGCTGCACTAGATAATGATGAATGGATAAGTGATATGAATGAGAAGATTGAAAAGATAGAGAAAAAAAAGACATGGACACTTGTACCGAGACCAGATGATAAGAATGTCATTGGTACAAAATGGATATATAGGAATAAACTGAATGAGAATGGAGAAGACACCAGAAAAAAATAAAGACTAGTATGCAAGGGGTATGCACAAGAAGGAGGAATTGACCATGGAGAGACCTTTGTACCCATTTCTAGGCTAGATGGAGTAAGAATATTACTTGCTTATGCTGCATATAAATACTGTAAGGTATACCAAATGTATGTCAAGTCTGCATTCCTGAATGGAATACTTGAAGAAGAGGTATACATTGAACAACCATAAGGGTTTGTTGATCCAAACAAGAAGAACATGGTATGTAGACTACACAAAGCCTTGTATGAATTGAAACAAGCACCTTGAGCCTGGTATGAAAGACTTCATTGCTATCTTATAAGTATTGGATTTGTAAGGACTAGTGAAAATAGTAATCTTTATTTAAAGGAAGATATTTATGCTAGCATTTTTATTGCTGAGATATTTGTTAATGACATCATATTTGGAGGCAATGATATGCTATGCAAATCATTTGCAAATTAAATGAGAAAAGAGTTTGAGATTTCTATGTTTAGAGAGATCAAGTTCTTTCTTGTTCTACAAATCATGCAACAAGATGAAGGTATTCTCGTTACACAATCCAAATACATCAAAGAAGTACTTAAAATATTCAAGATGGAAGAGTCTGAACTAGTTGGAACATTGATGGCAACTAGATGTAAGATAAAAAAGGAGGACAAGTCATCAGAGGTAAATCAGACTTTGTGCAGATCAATGATTGGAAAATTCATGTATACTGTACATACTAGAACAAATATTGCACATGTCGTAGGAATAGTTGCTAGATTTTCTGCTAATCCAAGGGAATCACATATTACTGCTGTGAAAATAATTCTAAGATATCTAAAGAATACCAAGTAATATGGCTTATGGTATAGAAGAGAAGGACAATTTTAACTTAAGATCTTTACCGACGCTAATTGGGCTGAAAATAATGATGACTGGAAGAGCACAATTGGAGGAGCATTCTTTATGGGTGACAGACTTGTCACATGGATTAGCAAGAAGCAAGGATGTATCTCTCAGTCTACTATAGAGGTAGAGTATGTTGTTTCTATTGCAAACTACTCAAATAATGCATGGATCAAACAATTACTGGAAGGTATGCATATACAAATTATAGAACCAGTAATTATTTATTGTGATAATACAAGTGCAATAAACATTTCCAAGAATCCAGTCATGCATCCTAAAACAAAGCACATTTCCATCAAGTATCATTATTTGAGAGAACAAGTTTAGGAAAAGGAGGGGATACTTGATTATGTGTAATCAAAGGAACAATTGGCTGATATCTTCACCAAGCCACTAGCCAAGCATGCATTTGAATACTTGAGAAAGAGATTAGGGTTCAGACCCTTGTCTACTGGTTAGTAAGGTGAATAGAAGGCTGAATCAACCTACATATTATTAGAATATCATTCATGTTGATGTAAGAAGAGAGATGGACTTCAAATATACATCTATACACAACTAGGTATTTATGTACCGATGGATTGGGAAATTCAAGGAATATATTATCGATAGAAAGGATCTGTTTGACATTACTGTCAAATATTTGTTTGAAAAGATTTTTGTTTTTCATTGCTATCAAAGGGAGAGAGATATATCATTATCATACTGATAAAGGGAGAGATTATATTCATTATCATCTTCAGGGAGAGATTATATCCATCAAAGTAACCAAAGAGAGGGATGTAACAAAGAATGGAAGAGTACACATCAAAAGAAAAAAGAATAGTCAAAGGGAGAGAGTTTGACATAGAAGGAGAACACATCACATCAAAGAAAGAAAGATTCTACATCTATCTAGTGAAGGGATTGAACACAGACAAAAAGATGCAAGAATCAAATCAAATCTATTTGAGCTTACCAAAATCTAGACATTTGTAATAGATACATTAGGAAAGCTTGATGAAACTATATATTTCATATTATATTAGTAATAG
Organism: Thuja plicata; assembly: GCA_018584345.1. Classification (NCBI taxonomy): domain Eukaryota; kingdom Viridiplantae; phylum Streptophyta; class Pinopsida; order Cupressales; family Cupressaceae; genus Thuja; species Thuja plicata. The sequence goes on from MU225439.1 coordinate 548,439, forward strand.
TATAGTATGATAGTGTAGTATGTTTTCATCAATGCGAAAGGGAGAGATTGATGACATGTAACTAATTGAATGTTTGAAGATGTTAAGTTGATGATCATGCAAGGCATTAAATCAGTTAAATGCATTGTATTTTTATTGATGTCAACTTGATATAATCTGTATAGTCATGGAAATACTACCAAGGACTTCACATAACCAATGAATCAAGGCTATGCTATCAGTAATGCATATAAGTCAAGTATTCACTAAGTGACTGTATACACCGACGGACAAATTAAAAGAGAAAAATTCACAGTATTACCTGACGAGCTAATGAACATCATTATCGACAAGTAGAGTTACAGTGTTGACTGATGAGAAAAGCACAAAGTAACCTAGAGGAAATAAATTTAGTGTTGCCTGACGGAAAAGACAAGGACGGAGATCCTGATGACAACTGAAGTCACAGTGATGAAACAATCATTTATCACCAATGAATAAATGGAGGGTTGACTGATAGAATAGAGAGTTCAGAAATGACAAAATGCTTAGCTATCAAGAAGCTATAACAAAGACTTAATCGATACTTATTATTTTTTTAATCATCCAGATGAAGCCCCAGATAAGTAATTGATTTGAAACTAATTTTTCCAGTTGGCAAGAAGATCTCTTTGAGATAAAACTAGATTTTTCTTTAAATCTAATTGGCAAGAATTTTGGATCATGCCAAGAATAAAGAAAGCCAAGAATCAAGAAAGCTAAGAAAAGGAAAAGCATGTCTATAAAGAGACAAACCCAATTCATTATAAATAGGAGTCTGGGGTGAAAAGGAGAAGAGGAAAGATGATAAAGAAAATCTAAAGATGAAGAAAGTATTCATATAGTCCTAATCAATCAATCTAAGGAAAGTGCTAGATTTTGCAGACACCGACGAACAGTGAGACAACATCATAGAGTAGAACAATGTGGAGCAAAGGTATAGAATTGATTATATTGATCAAAGAGGTAATGCACTTAAGATAGATCTGAAAATTTGCAATTAAGTTGTATGTATGAACATATCATTAATGTTTCAGTTTAACCATTGAATCATCAAGTCTCTTAATCAAGAAGGACTTAAAAGTCTTCTACAATTGAGATACATCCCAAGGAGTATCAAAAATTATGATCATGAAAGTAGCACTAGATATGCCCGATACCTATTGATAGGCCAAGTGAGTGTTTGATGAAGGATGGTAGTATTAGATGCTAGATACTAGGTGACAAACTATCTTTTAAATCCTCTAACAAGGTCACACCTAATAGTGTTTTTGTAACCTTTAACAGGGTTGGATCCTAACAAAGTTCACTTCAGAATAGTGAAAAGTTTGGGTACCGGTTCCAGTGGTTTTTCCCTTAACACAGTTTCCAAGTTAAATCCACGTGTTATGTGTTTATGTTTCATTACTTTACTATTTTACATTTCACATATGCAATTATGGATTGATCAGTATACTCTTCATATTTACTGTGTTTCGATAAATAGTTGACTGCTTATTAGTAATCATTTAGAAGAAAGATTTACAAAGCAATCTGACAAGTAGAAAATTGATATAAGTATTTCAAGGCATTCATCTTGTAGGACAGAAGATAACTAGAGACATAATTTTTGGTTATAAGTTTTAAATTTTGATTTAAGGATTAATTTTTGAGGCCACTGATTCACCCCCCCTCTCAGTTATTACTAATAGGGAAGGTCCTCTAAAATAGGTTTCTAGTAATTCTAGTGTGGGATCTTGAAGAATCCATTGGTAGGAGTCATTGATAGATTCTATGTCCAACACCCATTGGTGTTCAGAATAAGAGTCTCATACATAAATGGCCCTAACTTGAAATCTCACCAGTGGATAACCACGACCACTTGGGGAATGAAAGTTAGGGAAATGTGTTGTAAGATTCTAGAGTTTCAAGACTGAAAATCATCATCACTTGTTGCTAACCCCAAACCCTAGGACAAGCATAACCATGTGCTTGGTCATAGTTTTTGAATATTGAGCATGGAGGTTGACTTTGGGGGTGGATTGATTGAATACAATAGTAGATCATGTGTATTAAAAATAAAAAGTATTGACTATCGGTAAGAAGGAAGACTTATCAACATAAGGTGGTCAGTTATCGCTAGGTGACAATTATCGGCAAAAGGGGAAATCCCAATGCATCTAACAAGAAGGGAGGATAGGAAAACATGTCCACTCCCTAAAACAAGGTTTCCTTCATAGCACACCTAGATGAGTAATAAATTAAATGATTGATTGGCATTTAATGTAATGTTGAAATATACAATTTTTTCATTGGGATTGTTTATAGATAAAATTGGAAAGGCATTTTGAAGGTGTAGAGTCCTTTTTCTAGGATCATCCCCTTTAGAGGGTTGAGGAACCTATCATAAGAAGGTTGAACCATCTAGATAGAAGGTATCTACGTCAAGTGGTATCAGAGGTTAGGAGAAGCCTAAGGGAAAGTATTGTGTAATTATGTCTGCACATGACTCAGAGGGAGAAGAGGCTATAATAATGCCTACAAGGATAAAAAAATGTTGAACTTGCTAAGATAGTGCAATGTTTGAGAGCATAGATAAGTATTTTTAAAGTTTGAGTTGAGAGATGGGAATAAAGGTACTCAGAGAGATTGGGAAGAGGAGGAGAAGAAGAAGAAGAAGAGGTTCCTACAGAATAGAGATACCTTGTGAGTGTCCTAAACTATTGTTAGTAATAACTGAGAGGGGGGGGGGGGGTTAATCAGTGGCCTCAAAAATTAATCCTTAACTCAACCCTTAAACTTATAACCACAGATTATGTCTCTATTTATCTTTTGTCCTACAAGATGTATACCTTGAAATACTTTAATCAATTTTCTACTTGTCGGATTGATTTGTTAATCTCTCTTCTGTATGATTACCGATAAGCAGTTAAATATTTACTGAAACATAGTAAATATGCAGAGCATACCTATTAATCCATAAATGCATATGTGAAATGTAAAATAGTAAAGTAATAAAACATAAAAAAATAACACATGGATTTTAACGTGGAAACCCTATTAAGGGAAAAAACCACTGGGAACGGTACCACAAATTTTTACTCTTCTAAAGTGAGATTTGTTAGGAGCCAACCCTATTAAAGGTTACAAAAACAGTGCTAGGTGTGACCTTGTTAGAGGATTTAGAAGTAGTTTGTCAACTAGTAGCTGGCATCTAATGCTACCACCCTTGATCAAACACTCACTTGGCATGTCAATAGGTATCGGGCATATCCAATGCTACTTTTGTGATCAAAATTTTTGATACTCCTTGGGATGTATCTCAATTGTAAAAGACTTTTAAGTCCTGCTCAGTTAAGAGGATTTATGCTTCAATTGTTAAATTGAAACACTAATGATTTTTTTATAGATACAACTCAATTGGAGATTTTCAGATCTATTTTAAGTCCATTACCTCTCTAATCAATATAATCACTTATACCTTTTCTCTACACTGTTCTTCTTTGTGATGCTTGTCTCACTATTCGTCGGTGTCTGCAGAATCTAGCTCTTTTCTCAGCTTGTTGATCAGGACTGAATGCAGACTTTCTTCTACTTCAGATTTTCTTTAGCATCTTTCCTCTATTCTCTTGTTCACCCCACAATCCCCCATTCATAATAAATTGGGCTTTTCTCTATATAGACATGATTTCCCCATTTCTTGGCTTTATTGATTCTTGGCGTGTTCCACAATTCTTGCCAATAGATTTAAAGAAAACTCCTGATTTATCTCAAAGAGATCTTCTTGTCAATTGGACAAATTAGCTTTAAATCAATTACTTATCTCCAACTTTATCTGGATGATTAAAATAGTGATAAGTATTTGTTATTTCTATCTTTAGCTTCTTGACAACTAAGCATTTTGTCATTTTCTAAATTCTTTGTTTTGTCGATCAACACTTCAGTTAGTCATTGGTGATAACTAACTGTTCCGTCGGTGTGACTTCAGTTGTCATCGGGATCTCTGTCCTTATCTTCTCCGTCGGGAAACACTGAAATTATTTATGTCAGACTACTCTGTTCATTTATCATCAGGAAATACTGTAACTCTGCTCGTCGGTAATGTTGTGTATTAGCTCATCAGGTAACACTGTGACTCTTCTCTTTTACTCTGACCGTTGGTGTGCACTCTATCGGTGTATGTAGTCACTTAGTGAATACTTGACTTGTATGCATTACTAATAGCATAGCCTTGATTCGTCGGTTCTTTGAAGTCTTTGATAGTATTTTAATGACCATACATATTATATCAAGTTGACATCAATGAAAATACAATACATTAACTGATTTAATGCCTTGCATGATCATCAACTTAACATCTTCAAACATTCAATCAGTTACATGTCATCGATCTCTCTCTTTGGCATTGGTGGCAACATACTACATTAACATACTATACTATCACTAATACAATATGAAATATATAGTTTCACCAAGATTTTCTAATGTTACTAATATAAATGTCTAGCTATCAGTAAGCTTAAATGTCTTTGATTTGATTCTTGTATCTTTCTTTCTATCTTCAATCCCTTCACTTGATAGATTCAGAATCTTTCCTTCTCTGATGTGATGTGTTCTCCTTCTATGTTAAACTCTCTCCCTTTGATTGTTCTCCTTTCTTATGATGTATTTTGTTAGTAATTCTCTTCCTTTGTGGGTACTCTCCCTTTCTATTTTCATTCTCTCCCTTTGGATACTTTGATGGATATGATCTCTTCCTGAGATGATAATGGATAAACTTTCTCCCTTTGATAGCAATGTGAAACAAACATCTTTGCAAACACAAATTTTGCAAAACAAGTATTTGACAACGATGTCAAATGGATCCTTTCTATCCATAATATATTCCTTAAATTTTCCAATCCATCGGTAATAAATCTGGTGTTTGGAGTAGATAAATACCTTGTTGTTTATAGATGTATAATTTAAGTCCATCTCTCTGCTTGCATCAACATGAATGATATTCTGATAATATGTAGGTTGATGCAACCTTCTAGTCAGCTTACTGGCCAGTAGACAAGGGTTTGACCCCTAGTCTCTATCTCAAGTATTCAAATGCATCCTTGGGCAGTGGCTTGGTGAAGATATCGGCCAGTTGTTCCTTTGATTGCACATATTCAAGTATCACTTCCTTTTCCTGAACTTGTTCTCTCAAATAATGATACTTGATGGCAATATGATTTTTTTTAGCATACATGATTGGATTCTTGGAAATATTTATTGCACTTGTATTATCACAATAGATAATTATTGGTTCTAAAATTTTTGTATGCATACCTTCTTGTAATTGTTTGATCCATACAATATTTGAGCAGATTGCAGCAGCAAAAACATACTCTACCTCTGTAGTAGATTAAGAGATGCATCCTTGCTTCTTGTTGATCTATGTGACAAGTCTGTCACCCATAAAGAATGCTCCTCCAGTTGTGCTCTTCTGGTCATCAATATTTCTAGCCCAATAAGCATCGATAAAGACCTTAAGTTCAAATTTGCCTTCTCTTTTGTACCATAAGCCATATTCCTTGGTATTCTTCAGATATCTTAGGATTCTTTTCACAACAATCATATGTGATTCCCTGGGATTAGCAGAAAATCTAGCAACTATTCCTACTGCATTTGCAATTTTTGGTCTATTATGTACAACATACATGAGTTTTCCAATCATTGATTTGTACAAAGCCTGATTTAACTCTGATGACTTGTCCTCCTTTGTTAGCTTACATCTAGTTGCCATCGGTGTTCCAACTGGTTTGGATTCTTCCATCTTGAATATTTTTAGTACTTCTTTGATGTACTTGGATTGTGTAATGAAAATACCTTCATCTTGTTGCATGATTTGCAGACCAAGAATGGACTTGATCTCTCCAAACATAGACATATCAAAATCTTTTCTCATTTCATTTTCAAATGATTTTCATAGCATATCCTTGCCTCCAAATATGATGTGATCAACAAATATCTCTGCAATCAAAATGTTAGCATCAATATCTTCCTTCAAATAAAGATTACTGTTTTCACTAGTCCTTACAAATCAAATACTTATAAGACAGGAATGAAGTCTTTCATACCAGGCTCGGGTGCCTATTTTAGTCCATACAAGGATTTGTGAGTCTACATACCATGTCCCTCTTGTCTGGATCAACAAACCCTTCTAGTTTTTCAATGTATACCTCTTCTTCAAGTATTCCATTTAGGAATGCAGACTTGACGTCCATTTGATATATCTTGAATCCTTTACATGCAGCATAAGCAAGTAATATTATTACTCCTAGACTAGCAACGGGTGTAAAGGTCTCTCCATAGTCAATTCCTTCTTCTTGTGCATACCCCTTGCATACTAGTCTTGCTTTATTTCTGTTGACTTCTCCATTCTCATTCAATTTATTTTTGAATATCCATTTTGTATTAGTGAGATTCTTGTCATCTGATCTTGGTACAAGTGTCCATGTCTTATTTTTCTCTATCTGCTCAATCTCTTCATTCATAGCACTTATCCATTCATCATTATCTAATGCAACATTGACAGATTTGGGCTCATAATCACAAATAAGATATCTTGTATTCAAAGACTTACTTCTAGTTCTCATACCACCCTTTTTATCTCCTGTGATATGGTTTTGTGGATGGTTCCTTCTGACATATTTTTGAAATTATAGGTTCATCTCTTTGTCTATCAGCTTGATCATCATTTTGTTCTTCATTCTATTCTCTATCACTTTGTGCATCATCTTGAGCAATATTTTGATCATCGGTATTTGCATCTTGATGCTTGGGTGCAATGATCTGTTGCTCGAGAGCTCTATATTGTTGGTCAGGTAGAGTATCAGGTTCCTCATTGTAAGAAAACCTATTCTAGTCCTTTGGTTCTTTAGTGCTTTCCTCTTCATTTTTCTTTGCAAATTCATCTATCTTTACATTTTCAATTTCAAAAATTTTGTTAGAGGCTTTGTTTAGACATTTATAAGCCTTTCTCTTGGTAGAATACCCTAGATAGATTCCTTCATCACTCTTGGAGTCAAGTTTTCCATTTCTACCATCTTTTAAGATATAACACTGACTACCACAAATTTTGAAGTAACTTACATTGGGTGTGTATCCATAACATATCTCATAAGGTGTCTTTTTGGTGTCTTTCTTCAATTTTACTCTGTTCAATGTATAAACATCAGTCCTAACAACTTCTCTCCAGAAGATTTGGGTGATCCCTTTCTCTATCATCTGATGCTTGGGTGCAATGATCTGTTGCTCGGGAGGTCTATATTGTTGGTTGGGTAGAGTATCAGGTTCCTCATTGTAAGAAAAGCTATTCTAGTCCTTTGGTTCTTTAGTGCTTTCCTCTTCATTTTTCTTTGCAAATTCATCTATCTTTACATTTTCAATTTCAACAATTTTGTTAGAGGCTTTGTTTAGACATTTATAAGCCTTTCTCTTGGTAGAATACCCTAGATAGATTCCTTCATCAATCTTGGAGTCAAGTTTTCCATTTCTACCATCTTTTAAGATATAACACTGACTGCCAAAAAATTTGAAGTAACTTACATTGGGTGTGTATCCATACCATATCTCATAAGGTGTCTTTTTGGTGTCTTTCTTCAATTTTAATCTGTTCAATGTATAAACATCAGTCTTGACAACTTCTCCCCAGAAGATTTGGGTGATCCCTTTCTCTATCATCAGTGTCCCTGCACAATCAACTATGGATCTTTTCCTTCTTTCAGCAATTCCATTTTGTTGTGGTGTTCTTGTTGGCAAGTTGACTTCCTGAGGATGCATGAATCATTTTTGTGTTGTCATCATGGCAACAAAGTCATGTTTAGTTTGTGTCATGAAAGACAAAATGACTAAGTATGAAAATAGGGCAGACAGAGATACTCAATGATTAGCACATCAGCGCACGTGCGAGAGATCAAGTCATCATATGCACATTCAGATATATGTTTTATGACACATGTAAATGCTACATCCAAACACGCATAGTACAAAACAATAGTATGGCAAAGTTACCGGTAGATTAGTAGACCAGCAGTCCAGAAGACAGAGCATGGAAGTCGACTACTGTTTTGATTAGCGTGAATTATTTTGTAATGTAATGGCTAAGCACCTTTGGTTCTATGTTTGTAATTATGTAATTAACATTGTAGTAAACACACTTGAGCCGACTTGTTCGAAAGCATTGTATATTTTGTTTTAGGGCCGACTAGTGTTTTGTTTTGTGTCACGCCTATTCAGATATAAACATATAAGTATGTAATGTAAAGTTATGTTATAGTTGTCGATTATTATGGAAGAGGAAGATACAGAGGGATATTATAATGAAGTCAGTATATGATATAGCTCTTTAAGAGAGTAAGAGCATTCACGCATACATGAAACTGATCAAACAACAGTGTCATCACAATAGTTCATTTTGATATAGTGCATATCATCTTTCAGAAGGTTGTAGCTTTCATCATTTTGGGCAGTGTGCCTAGGCAGTGAGCCCTATACATTTAATAGGGTTTTGTAAAAGACTCCTAACAGGGTTAGGCCTTTAACCAGGTCATTGCATTCAAATTGTAAAGACTGCTTCTAACAGGGAAAAGGAACTTTAACATGTTCATTATACCTAGTACAATATTTGTGGGTACTAATTCCCACAAGGTTTTTCCTCGTATCAAGGTTTCCCCATAATCATATCATGTGTTATGATTTCTTATGTTAAGCTTCATTCTATGTATGTTTGATTTATGTTTAAGTTGCTGAAAAGTAATTAATAGACAAACACTAATTCACCCCCACTCTCAGTGTTTCTAACAATTGGAATCAGAGCTCTAGTCCTCAGCAAATAAGATTAACCACTTGAGGAGATCATGGACTTAGTAGAAGAAAAACATTTAAAAAAAAGACTCTTGAAGTAGCTCTTAAAGATCTTGATAGATCTGAAAAAGAAAATGAAGAACTTAGACTGAAAGTTGATGGCTCACAAATGCTTATCAAGAAACTAAGAAAAAATTTGAAAGATTGTTCTACAAGTGACTTAGGGAAAATGATCAAAAAGCTCAATGAAGAGAATATGTCTCTGAAAGATAAAGTTGAGAATCTAGATGAACAACTCACAGGCAACAAAATTTTTATTGAAGAAAAGATCAAAGAATGAAAACAATTAGATGATGAACTTTTAAGAGCAAACATGAAAGTTCTCAAATTGGAAAACATAAAAAAGAATTTGGAATCTGAATTAACAGAAGCAAAGGATAAGGTTGATAAACTCCACACAAGTTCTAATTCACTTCAATCTCAACTCAATGCACAAAAGCAAAAAGGTGACACTACTAGTCTTGGATTCAATACAACACAAACTGAAGTCAATTCATTACAAGAAAGAGAAAAACCTCATGAAGCATCTTCAGAAGCAAGGAAAGTTGAAAATGTTGAAGAGATTAAAGGAGATCTATCTAAAAGGGAAATCAAGAAAGTTAACATAACTTCTTATGCATGTAACAAACATGATCATTTGGCAAGAGATTGCAAAGAGGTAAGACCTTTCAATGGTTATTGTTTCTCTTGTAATAAATTTGGTCATAGGGCTATACACTACAGAACAAATCAAAGAAATCAGTCACAATAGAATCAAAGAAGAATGAATGAAAACAATCAGAGATATCAACCTCAAAGGAATTTGTAGAACACTACATGTCATATATGTAACTACAATGGACACACAACAAAGAAATGTGGCATGATGAACAAGAGCATCATACCTCCTATCATTTGTCACACATGTGGAAAGGCTGGACACATCTCAAGGTTTTGTAGATCCAAAACTCAAAAGCAAGAGGATCCTAAGAAATCACTATTTGAAGA
>MU225439.1:562897-588682 GCA_018584345.1 Thuja plicata
TTGCAAACCTTTACCTAGATAGGAGCAAACCCACAATGTCTCAGATTTCTCTTAAGGTCACTTTAGAGAGCAGTGCAAGGGATGCCATGGATATGGATATAAAGACATTCAGGATCAAAATGCAGAACAGGTTCAGACTATCTGAGAAGATAGTTGACAAATATAAGGATACCATATGTTTCATGGTAGAATTAGATTGCACATGCATGGAGGCAGTTGAACCTAGAACCAAATGGATTCATCCTCTTGGTTATTAAGTAGAAGAACATGTGTTAGAAGGATATGTGCAAGTTCTATTGTTTGTGCCCAAAGATACTAATGAGCCTAGGTGGGGCACCTATAGAGAAAAGACCAATGAAGTGGATACTATCCTACACAGTGCTGATAATAAAAGGAAAGCATCCAAAATTACATCTAAAATACTAAAAATTCATGGAGTCACTCAAGAAGATCTTGACAAAGCAAGAGATGCCAAGATAGAAAAAGAACTTGAGAAAGCTGAACAGATCCAGAAGAAGAAGAAAGTAGAGAGCACCTCTGCGCCCTCTACCACCATTGATTTAGATTCATCTCCACTATCTACACCAAGCAAGAATCCTAGAGGAAGAAAATAGGAGCCCACAAATCACTCATCCTCAAGGAACACTCGGAGAAAAGCAAAGACTACTCAAGCTCCTCTTGAGGTAGGATTTAGACCTAGTCTAAATATTTTGAGGAACAAGATTGTAAATGAAGGGAGACTAGATACACTTTATAAATTCTATGATAGGTCCACAGGTTTTAGCACCCACAGTGACAATAAATTTTGAAACAAATAAAGACTCAGAAGACACTATAGTAGTTGACAATGTCAAGATGTCCATTACTGCATCTGAAAAAGATATGGACAAAGTTGATAAGGCATTTGTAAGCACTAAAGAAATGTGCACTGATGATACCTCTACACAACAAGATGAAGTTCCCATCAATGATCAAATTGACATAAATGAAGATACTCAAGATGACAAGACACCAATAAAAGAGATACCAGTAAACGTTGAATGCATGGAAACAAGTCAGAATACTATATTCTCACCATCCACTCAACCATCTATCTCATTGTTGTCAAGGTTAACTCCTAATTTAGCAAGTCTAGATGCATGGGGAGAAGAAAACCTAATTAGGATCAACATTCTTGCTATGGAAAAGTCAAAAGAGAAACAAGTGATGAGAAATCCTTGCTTTTTGGAAACAGTAAACATATTGAATGACTTAGTGCCTGTTGATCAGAAAGTAGCTAAAGTCCAATCAGTTGAAGATGTGGAAATTTTTTTGTCAAACTTCAAATCACACTTTATAAGCTTAGTAGATTCTGCTACTAAGATTGTAGAAGATGAATACAAGAAGGAGAGACTAAATGATTTGGTAAAGAACTTTACCTTAGACTTGAACTCCTTAAAAATTGGGCAATCCATGCTGAAAGAGTTGGCAGCTAAAGGCAAGAAAGTTATAGCCAACTGCATGGATAGAGTGAAGTTCACCTCTGAGCACACTAAAAAGGTAGAAGAGGTAGAGCTAATTGTGGATACCATCAGAAAATCAGTTGAGACTTCCACGCAAGACATGAACATATGAAATAATGTCTATCAAGGACAGTTGGATAAAATTGAGAAGGCAAAATTGGAAACCAGCAAGATAAGAATAAGACAAACCTAGTTGAGAAATGCACTTGCGCCATCTCTAGCAGTCCTTAATGAGAACATAAAATAGATTGATGAAACCATGGTGACATATGATCAAATTCCTTGCATGGATCTAATAAAAATGGAGAAATTGACATATGCCCTATGCGCGCATCTTCAGACAGTTGATGCTATGAAAGTATTTTGGCAGAAAGAGATTCAATCTCTTCACATTGTGTACCCTAAAGTTTACATGGAGTAAGTATGCAGAAGATTTACTAGTTTTTGTATACTTTTTTCATTAATGTCAAAGGGGGAGTAATATAGAATGTGTATATGCGGAAAAGTATATGTATATATCAATAAGACGTTATGATATACAGTCACTTTTTGTGTTAAGTCATTTTGAGTAACTTGGCCACATTCCTTTGTTTCCATAAATGACAAAGGGGGAGATTGTTGGGAAGTTGACTTCCTAAGGATGCATGACTCATTTTTGTGTTGTCATCATGGCAACAAAGTCATGTTTAGTTTCTGTCATGAAAGACAAAATGACTAAGTATGAAAACAAGGCAGACAGAGATACTCAGCGATCAGCACATCAACGCACATGCGAGAGATCAAGTCAGCGTATGCACATTCAGCTATATGTTGTATGACACATGTAAATGCTACATCCAGACATGCATAGTATGGAACAATAGTATGAAAAAGTAACAAGCATATTAGTAGATCAGCAGTCCAAAAGACAAAGCATGGAAGCTGACTATTGTTTTGATCAGCATGATTTATTTTGTAATGTAATGCCTAAGTGTCTTTGGTTCTATGTTTTTAATGATGTAATTAACATTGTATTAAAAACGCTTGAGCTAACTTGTTAGGAAGCCTTGTATATATTTTTTTGTTTTGGGTCACGCCTATTTGGATATAAACATATAAGTATGTAATGTAAACTTATGTTACAGTTGTCGATTATTATGGAAGAGGAAGATATAGAAGGATAGTATAATGAATTTAGTATATGATATAGCTCTTTAAGAGAGTAAGAGCATTCACACATACACAAAACTAATCAGACAACAGTGTCATCACAGCAGTTCATTTTGATATAGTGCATATCATCTTTCAGAAGGTTGTAGCCTTTATCCTTTTGGTCAGTGAGCCTTATACCTTTAACAGGGTTTGTAAAAGACTCCTAACAGGGTCAGACCTTTAACTAGGTTATTGTACTCAAATTGTAAATACTACTTCTAACAGGACAAAGGAACTTTAACAGGTTCATTATACCTAGTACAATATTTGTGGGTACTAATTCCCACCGAGGTTTTCCTCTGATCAAGGTTTCCCCGTAATCATATCATGTTTTATGAGTTCTTATGTTAAGCTTCATTCTATGTATGTTTGATTTATGTTTAAGTTACTGAAAAGTAATTAATAGACAAACACTGATTCACCCCCCCCTCTCAATGTTTCTAACAGTTCTCTGTGCAGAGACATGTCTTCTGATTCCATGCTCATTACAAAGGTTAGTGAATTCATTTGAAATAAATTCACCTCCTCTATCTAACCTTAAGCATTTTAATTCTTTACCACTTTGTTTCTCAACCATTGCCTTATACCATTTAAACATCTTAAATGCTTCTGATTTATCTTTTAGAAACATGACTATCATCATTCTAGAGTAATCATCAACAAAGACAATAAAATATCTATCTTCATTATAACTCTTTCTCCTCATAGGTCCCCATAAATCAATATGGACTAATTTTCAAATTGCATCAGATGTATGGGTTTTTCTTTGGAAACTAGACTTTGTCATTTTACCTTTTTGACAATTCTTACACATGATGTTGTGGGGCTTGGTCATCGTTGGCAAGCCTCTCACATTTCTCTTTTTTCTAATCTTTATCATGTTGTCAAAGTTCACATGACACAATCGTTTGTGCCACAACCATATGTCTTTGTTTGTAGCAATCAAACAAGTGGTGTTAATATCATTTAGATAGATAAGTTACTTTTTGTCTGCTCACCAGTACCAATCAGATTTCTTGATTTATTGAAGATCTTTGCTTTCTTATTTTCAAATGCTACTATGTGACCTAAATTATTCAACCGAGAAACACTCAATAGATTATAATTCAATCCATTTATCCAGTAAGCATTTTTACATTTTATCTAGTTATTCAACATTATAGTTTCTCTACCTTCAACTGGACAAGGTGTGTCATTACCCATTCTTATTGAACTACCTTTACAATACTCAAAAGTCTCAAACTTTTGTTTATCACCAGTCATATGGTGAGTGCAGCCACTATCTATGATCTAGACATCATTTTTACTAACTTTAGATATGAGTGCAGTTTCTACATACCTTTCTTCATCATCATCCGAATCATCTTTTACTACCACAAACACCATCTCGATGTCTTCATCAGATTCAGTGTCAGTATCATCATATTTGCAATTTTCTAGGTAATTGGCCTTCTTTCCTTTATTCTTATAGTCTTAGGTATCTCTTATTTTTGATTGTCGGTAGCTTCCATAATCACCTCTATCAGACTTCTTTTCAAATGATCTGTCATTACTTCTATCATCTTTTCTTCTGTTAGGACATCTTCCAGCAAAGTGTCCAATCTCTTTATAATTTAAACAAACAAGTGGTAATTTACCTTTGTATTTACCTTTCTGTCTCTACATTTTTCTAGCCATAAGCACTTCAATTTCATCAAGATCATCCTCTTCACTTTCACTATAACTATCTTTTCTTATAGTGTTTTTATGACTTGATTTACTTATTCTCCTAGAAGTTTTGAATGCAGACTCTATGTTTGGTAAGACACTATTATCAAAGTTATTCATCTCAAATGAAATCATTCTTCCAATCAAAATGTCTATAGTAACATTATTATTTTCTACTGCTCTCATTTCTTGAATGGAAGATACTCTAATAGAATAAGTAGGCAATAAGGTTCTTAGAATTTTACTTACCAATGTATCTTCTTCTAGTATACCTCCAACTCCTCAGATAGCATTGACTACCTCTTTTATTATTGTGTTGTACTGAGTGATGTTTTCACCTTCTTTCATCTTGAGATCATCAAATTTTCCTCTAAGGATTTTTGCCTTGGCTCTCAAAACATTTTTGTCACCACCATGTACAAGCATCAATTTTTCCCACATCTACTTTCCACTCTTACAGGTTTTGACATCTTCAAACTTAGCATCGGAGAGTGAGGAAGAAAGCTTTATCATCATGCAGTTGTGCTCATGCTTCTCTTTCAATTGTTCAACTATTGGTGCTCTTGTGGGTAACACATATTTAGCATCTAAGTATTGAGTAACATCATTACCAATACCTAATAAGTGGAGTCTAATTTTTCTCTACCATGAAGCAAAATTATCTTTGTTCAACTTGGTCACATCTTGTCTATTCATCTTGTGATATTTATCTTAGGTCCTTGAAACCTTCCTTCTAAGTACACAAGCTCTGATTCCAATTGTTAGTAATAACTGAGAGGGGGGGGGATGAATCAGTGGCCTCAAAAAATAATCCTTAACTCAACCCTTAAAACTTATAACCACATATTATGTCTCTAGTTATCTTTTGTCCTACAAGATGATTGCCTTGAAATAATTTAATCAATTTTCTACTTGTTGGATTGCTTTGTTAATCTCTCTTTTATATAATTACCGATAAGAAGTTAACTATTTACCGAAACATAGTAAATATGTAGAGTATACAGATCAATCTAGAAATGCATATGTGAAATGTAAAATAGTAAAGTAATAAACCATAAACACATAACACATGGATTTTAATGTGGAAACCCTATTAAGGAAAAAAAACCACTGGGACCGGTACCCAAAATTTGCACTCTTCTGAAGTGAGCTTTGTTAGGAGCCAACCCTTTTAAAGGTTACAAAAACACTGTTAGGTGTGACCTTGTTAGAGGATTTAGAAGTATTTTTTCAACTAGTATCTGGCATCTAATGCTACCATCCTTTATCAAACACTCACTTGGCCTGTCAATAGGTATCAGGCATATCCAGTGCTACTTTCATGATCAAAATTGTTGATACTCCTTGGGATGTATCTCAATTGTAGAAGACTTTTAGGTCCTACTCAGTTAAGAGACTTGATGCTTCAATGTTTAAAATGAAACATTAATGATTTGTTCATACATACAACTTAATTGCAGATTTTCAAATCTATTGTAAGTGCATACAAACAACTACTACAACCAATTTGGTCATCTTGCCTATAGATGTCCTGAAAAAGTGGGATTAAACATGCAAGGTGAAAGGAGGAAAAACCTAATCCAAGATGATACACAAAGTGTCAAATCACCCTCTAAGGAGTTGGTTGTCTGATGATGAAGAGGGAACTCTTGAAAGAACCTACGCACAAGGATCCACCACAAAGGAAATCACTCTTCAAGATGAAATGCAAATTCCATGGTAATGTCTGCAAACTTGTTGTTGATTCTGGTTCTACTGAGAACTTAGTATCTAGAGAAATGGTAGAAAATTTAAAATTAGAAGATTACCCAATCCCAACCCATCCTAAGTATCTTTTCTCACTAAAGGACAACAAATCTCAATCAATGAACAAGCATGGGTTGATTCCTCTATAGGGGAATACAAGGATAGAGTATTGTGTGATATTGTGGAGATGGATATATGCCACCTACTATTAGGTCACCCTTCCAAAAATATGACATAACATCACACTGTGACGGGATGAAGAATACCTACTCAATAAAAAATGATGGACATGTATACACTATGAAGCCACTACCTTATCCTAAATTAGATAAACAAAAAGAACCAATGGTGATGTTGATAGAAGAGAAGGAGATGGTACAAACCATTAAGGAAGCCAAGATAGGATATGCCTTAATCAGGAAGCCCAAAGAAAATATAGAGCCTAGATAGTTGCCCAAGGAATTAGATGAGTTGTTGGGGATATATATGGGTGTAGTTTCTAGAGACTTACTAGATTACCTAGCTCCTCTAAGGGACATTTTTCACCACATTGACTTCATCCCTGGTGCTTCATTACCAAACAACGAAGCTCATAAACTTACCCCTGATAAGACTGTAGAAGTGACCAGACAAGTACAAGATATTCTAGCTAAAAGGTTAATTCAAAAGAGCCTAAGCCTATGTGCAACACCAAGTGTATTAGCTCCTAAGAAATATAGAAAATAGAGGCTATGTACTAATTCTAGGGTAGTGAACAAAATAACAATAAGATACATATTTTTGATTCCAAGGATTGAAGACTTGCTATAATAGTTAGGGGGTGCATGCTACTTTTCTAAGATAGACCTTAAATCATGCTATCACCAAATTAGGTTAAGGACAGGAGATGAGTGGAAGATTTCTTTTAAAACCACATATGGGTTATATGAATGGCTTGTCATGTCATTCCATATTAGTAATGTACCAAGTACATTCTTGAGGTTGATGAATGAAGTACTCCATGACTTCATCGGTAAAATGGTTGGTGTATGTTTGGATGACAAACTTGTTTTCAACAAGTCCAAAGAAAAACATTTGGAACATCTCAGTCAGGTCCTAAAAATACTTCATGAACACGATTCATTAATAAATTTTTAAAAATGTATTTTTATGCAACAAGAACTAACCTATTTGGGGTTTGCGATCTCCAATAGTACTTGAAAGATGAATCCTGAGAAGGTAGATGCTATCTTGAATTATCCATGGGTTGGAAACCTTTTACAAGAAATTCATTAAGAATTTTAGTCATATATGTTCAACACTGCTTGACACCATCAAAGGGGAAGGAAAATGAACTTTGATTGAACAACCAAGGAAGAAGAAGCATTTGAATACCTTAAAGGTAGAGTGCCTCAATTTTCCATTCTCACACATACTAATTTAAACAATGTCTTCACATTAGAGATAGATGCAAGTAATTTGGCCATTAGTGCATTCCATGTTGCTTTCTTCTTTGAAAAATTGAATGAGGATAAAAAAAAAAGTATAGTGCCCATGATTTGGAACTCTATGGAATGGTACAAGAAATTGAGAAGTGGAGGCATTGTTTTTTTCCAAAATAATTCATTGTTTTCACAGACAACCATACATTAATCTTCTTGAATGGCCAGGACAAGCTCACTAGCAGACACATGAAGTGGGTCAAGAAGTTGTAGGCATACACATTCAACATAAAACATAAGAAGGGTATACAAAAAAAAGTGGTAGATTCCCTCAGTAGAAGAGTCCATAAAAAAGTGGTAGATTCCCTCAGTAGAAGAGTCCATTTTGTGTAAGAAGTGCAGATACAAAGAATAGAGATTGATTCCCTAAAGGACTTGTGTAAAAGTGATCCAGATTTTGGTGAGGTATATCAAGTTTTTACTACTTTCTCAGATGGATACCATACACTGTATTCTTATTTTATGATTCAAAATGGGTTGTTGTTCAAAGTGAGACAGTTGTTTATCCTAAAATTTTAAATGAGGGTAAATCTCATTAAATAAAATCATTATGGCACTATGGGGGGTCACTTTAGAATTGATAAAATACTTGAATTAGTTAGAAGACATTATCATTGGCCTAGAATGCAGAGTGACATTAGGAAGTTTTTTGAGTCTTGTACAATATTTCAGAGGCCAAGGGAGTTCACACAAATCAGGGAGTCTATCAACAACTTCCAATTCCAACAAAACCTTGGGAAATTGTTAGCATGGACTTTGTTATGGGGTTACCTAGGACAAAGAAAGGATTTGATAGCATATTTATGATTGTAGACAAATTCAACAAGATGAAAAAATTTGTTCCTTACAAGACTACAAATGATGCATCTCATAGTGCCAAATTGTTCTTTAAAGAAGTGGTAAGAATACATGTATTACCTTCATTAAATATTTTTGACATAGATGTGACATTTTAGGGTCATTTTTGGAGGAATCTTTGGAAGAAGCTAGGAATAAACATTTCTTCTAGTTCTACTCACCATCCCCAAATATATGGGCAGACTGAGGTGGTCAATAGATCACTTGGAAATCTGTTAAGATGTCTGATCAAACAACATTCACAGTCTTGGGATTCAATACTACAACAGGAAGAGTTTGCATTTAATGCTATCATAAATAGGAGCATGGGTAAAAATCCTTTTCAGATAAACTATGGCATTCATCCTATAGGAGTGATGGAGTTAAGGGACTTTCCAAATGATTTCAAAACTAGTGCCCAAGGTGTGGACTTAGCAGAATTAATAAAAAATGTTTATGAATAGGTGAAAGAGACTTTGAAGTCTAACACAGAGAACTATAAAGCACACGCAAATCAGGAGAGGATACACATTAGTTTTAAGGTGGGAGATCAACTATGGGATTATTTGACCAAGGACATATTGCATAAAGGGAAACACACTAAGTTGCAGATGAGAAATATTTTCCCTTGCCAAATATTATATAAGTTTGGGGACAATACCTACGAGATATCAGTAAATCCAATAGTTGTTATTTCCCCTATTTTTGATGTTAGTGATCTCACTCCATTCAAGGGTGATGTGGGTTTTAACTCTTCTTTGTAGGATGATGATAGTGGACAGGTTGAATAGATTAATGATGTTCCTCACATCCAACTATTATAATTAGAAAAGGTGTTGGTTTCCAAAGTGGTGAAATAGACCAGAAGGAGCACCTATAAAGAGTACTTAGCCAAATGGAAGGGGCTACGAGACCTAGATGCCACTTGGATGGATGAAAAAATGATTACCAAACATGGAACAAAATTGTAGGAGTTTCCCTAAGTGGGAAATTGAGTTTCAAAATCCAGCGGAGTATGGTGTAGGGTCACCCCTCCCAAGATGTATCAAATAAGCTTAATATGCCTCAAGTGCCTAAGGGATCATTGGATCCAAAACAATGTAAGAAGATCAATTTGTTAGACCCATTGAAAAGTAGGCAACTCTTATAAGCCACTTGGTCAACCCAGGTAAAAGGATAATAATTTAGTCTAGGATATGTTTTTTTGTGGTATTTTGTCATTTGGATCCATTTGGGGTCCATTAGTTGTCTTAGGTTACATAAAATGCCTTAGGAGCAAAAGTTACTCAAAAAGAAATGCAACTTTACAAGAAAAGCTGCAAATTATTGCAGCTTCAGCTCCTAACTTCCCCAACACTCACATACATTTGAAAAATATTTGGGAATGTTGGTTGATGCCTATATGTAATTTATTGAGCCAAATTCACTCAAGGAGGAGAAGAAGAATGAAATATATGTAATTTCTTGGTGTCAAAGAATAAAGACAAATTTATGGTTTATACTATATCTCTCAAATTTTCATGGTGTTTTGCATCCTATGTTTCATTGAATAATTTGAATATCTACATGGTGTGAATGTCTTCTAAAATAGGTTTCTAGTAAGTCTAGTATGTGATCCTGAAGAATCTATTGGTATGAGTCATTGGTTGATTCTCTGTCAGACACTATTGGTTTTCAAAATAAGAGTCTTATACATAAATGACCCTAACTTGAAATCTCACTAGTGGATCGCCACGACAACTTGGGGAGTGCAATTTATGGAAATGTGTTGGGTGAAAGCACAATAATCTGTCGCATTTTAGGCTAATTCTGCTTACTTGGCCCAATTGGACTCGACTGAATCTAACACAAATGAGTATAGGTGGGCGCCACGCGGCGCCGAGTCGCTCCTATGTGGCCTAGTAGACTGGGCTGGGTGGTACTCGATTGTGTTAGACTCAACTAAGTCTAACCGGTATTTTAAATACCCAAAAAAGAACCACAAGCCCCTCATTTGCACATTGAGGGGCTACGATTGCGATTGAGGGGCTAGGAGAGGAAACTCAGCTGAGTTCGAGGTAGGTCCCTAATTTTTTTTTTTGGTTACTTATTTATTTATTTTTCAGTTTTTCTCTTTATAAATATATATATATATATATATATATATATGTATAATGGTTTTTTTTACTTAGCATTGTAGTATATTGACTTTTTCTTCATTTTCAAGCAATAAATATTTATAGGCCATATTATTGATGTTAAAAACATATAATTTACCCAAAATTTTGAAACATAAACGCAAACCCAAACTTAAACACAAACCCAAACTCAAACCTATAAATACATAGTTTACCCAAAATTTTGAAACATTTACATGTAAAATTAAGCCTAAAAACATATAATTTATCCAAAACATAAATTAGGAGCATAATTTTTGTTTCGTGAATTAGTCTTTAGTCATCCGAAGTAATCGTTACAGGGAATTAATTTAGGATGCATGACTATTATTAAGAGAACACCACAAAATATTTTTGTCACAAATTGATCATTCTACATTTTCATTATGTACAACTTTCAAAATTATCACATAAAAAAACCCTAAGTCTTGTACTAGGTTGTTTGATGTAATTAAATTTTCATAATTGTAAATTCTTTGTAGAGTTAATTTAGGCTAATCAATTTCTATATATATTGAAGTCTTAAAATATCTTAAGTTATGTATGAAATCTTCTTTTTGATATATTTATGCTTAAGGGGATATAATGGATGGATATTTTTGTTCAGATGGACATGTATGTTAAATTATGTCTATTTATGTTATGCAATTTGACTTGTTGAAAATTTATGAACTTTTGTTTGAAAAAATGATGCATGTTGAAGAAGTAAACTAAATTTGTTTAATTTAAATATGTATATAGATAGTTTTTAATTTTTAAATTTAAACATGTTCTTTTTCAACACATGTACATTTATATTGATTTTCTACTGAATGTACACATGTATGTGCCCACTTGCAGCGAGCAGTTTTTATCTAGATATTACATTTCTATCATGGCTTCTACTGCTTCAGATCGTAGAATTCATGATATTCAATCCTAACAAGCATCCTCAAGCCGCCATGATACCCCACATAGTCGTAATAGTCTTAGACAGGAGACTATCTCAAGGATGCACGTCGCTCTATCTGCGCTGGTGTTGGAGCACCTTAAGGTCTCAGTGAAGATATTTGAAAATTTTGGCTTGTAGGTGGATCTAGCCAACCACCAGGGAAATAAGGACTGAGATAAAGTCCCAAATTTGTGTGGAGTGTTTTCTTAGTTAAGATTCTTTAGGTTTTTTTTGTGTGGTTTAGTCCAATAGGGTCTAGGCTCATTGTTGCTTAAGACATAGGAAAGTCAAAATGGGTCAAACATTGACCAAAACTCCAAAATGGAGTGGCACATGTACTTTTGGTGTTTTTGAGTGTTATAGGATCCAATGGAGTAATTTTGGATCAAGTTGTGGAATTTACGATAGTAGAATGTCACAATTTCAAAAGTTGTAAAAGTTGCTCATGACAACTTTGCAAAGTTGTCATGACAACATTTCCTAGAATGTTGGAAAGAAGTTTAATGAGGTCTTAAACTCAACCTAAGGGTCTAAGCATGTGGAAGTGGAATACTTAAGACCAACCAAACCCTATTTTGGGGGTTGAACATCATATTATAGTGATTGAGTTTGGAGAAAGAAATAATTTGGACTGTTTTGAGTTACAGAGCCTTCATCCACACTTCAATGGATTGAATGGTGGAACTTTGTGTTGGATTTGTGTAAAGGATTTCATGTAATTAATTTTTGTGGTGGTAGTTTAGAGATTTTGTACTTTCTTTTAATAGTTTCTAAATTCTTTAGTTTTGATTATGTCGCTATCCAGTCCGGAGACAGTTATGTAAAATGGCCTTCTCTTGAATTATCATTGTTGGATCCCCATGGCCACTTTGAATAAAGAAAGGAACTTTGTAAATAGTGTAAATATGGATTTTGGAGTCCTTGTGTGCAGGGGAGATAATTTTACAAGCAGGCCCTAGGTAAGTACAAAGATATTTGGCTAGGGGTTTGGACAGTTGTAGAGGCAAGAGGACTTGCTAGATGGATTGGTTTATGCCAAGCTTGAGGTGGTATATATAGGGACATGAATCAAGGATATGTGGTTGCAAGGAGAAGTTTAGAGGAAGCCATTAGTGCACTTAGAGAGACCAAAGAAGATAGACTATCATACATGTCATAGAAACCCTTAAAAATAGGGGTTTGCTAGAAGTCCTATGTATAGACACTATGGAGACCTAAGACCTAGGAAATATTGCAGCCTAAGAGGTCCTTAGAGAGAATCCACAACTAGTTTGAGGGATTGTTAAGAGAAGTTTTGGGTAATTCCAAGATTACTTGTTTTAGGAGGCTTAATTGGGCTAAAAATGCTACAAGGCCTAAAATCTAGGGAATTATGAACTCGATGGGAAAACCTTGAAGGAATCTATCAGAGTGGATCAAGATTGAAGGAAGGTGAAGGGAAAATAGGTTGAAACCCTATTCCTATTTCCAAGAAAAGTTTGGAAGCGTAGTTGGTTGAATTGAGCCTATGGGTGCACAGTTGAGTAGAGAAGGATTGAGGAGAGTTTGAAGTTTGTGGAGAGCTCTAGTTGGAGTAAAGGAATCATAGGAGTGTCCTCTGGTTAGGGTAGATATAAGTAGCATAGTAAGGTCACATGAAAGGCCTTAAGAAAAAAAATAAATATCTTATGAGTTAGAGCTCCCCATCAAAGTGGTATTAGAGCCATTGAAAGGCTTGGTAAGTAAGTGTGCATGTTAGAGGTGAGTGAGTCCACTGGTGAGAGTACCATGGTGACTAATGTAGAGTTGGAAAGAGATTTTTCACAACAAAAATTAAAGAATAGACTCCTAGAAGAAGCTATGGAGGAGATGAAACACAAATTGCTAGAATTTTTAGAGACTGCAAGAAAAATGAAAGAATATTTAGGAGAAGATAAAGAGAAAGGAAAGAATCAAGTTGAAGAGGAGGAAGACCCAGAACCAAACCCTCCATTACCTGAGGAAACTTTCCTCAAATCTATTAAAGCACTAAGTGGTAAATCGTTAGAAGGAATCCCTATACTCTTTGGCCGAATGGATGTAGAATTAGTGATGGAATGGATTGAAGACATGGAGAATCACTTTGAGTGTGATGGGATTACAAAGACACAAAAGCTGAAGATATATAAATCAAGATTGAGAGGACAAGCATTAACTTGGTGGAAGTTCTTGCAAGAAGAACCAGAGAGAGAAGGGAAGAAGCCAATAGTGAATTGGACAGATATGGTGGTTAAGGTAAAATAAAATTACCTACCAGAGGATTATGACATCCAACTACATTAAAAGATATAGAATCTCAGACAAAAGGACTTAGATGTGGCATCCTACACTGAAGAAATTCAAAAATTATGCCTTAGGTCCACAGTGCAAGAGATAGAAAGCATCAAGATAGCTAGATATCTAAATGGACTTAGGTGAAACATTCAAGAGTAGCTAAGCCTCTTTACATTAACTTATATCCATGGTTGGTTTCAAATGACCCTTAAGGTGGAAGAAAAACTCAGAAAGAAGAAAGATTCAAGCTCTAGGGGTAGAGGAAGAGGTAGAGACTCTAGAGGAGGACATAAAGGAGGTTCTAGTGGAAGGATCAATGATACCAGAGGTCAAGGAGACTCTAAGATCATTGAGAAAACAAATGAGTCAAACAATGAAGGAGGATATGGCAGAGGAAGAAGCTTTCACAGTGGTGGAAGATATAGATATGGTGGTTTTAGAAGAAGCTCACATTTTGATTCAATGAAGTGTTATAATTGTGGACAGTTGGGTCACCCTATCTATAGGTGTCTGAATAATCCATCATCATCAAAAGCAGAGAAGAAATTGCATATGTGCAAGAATAAGACAGTACTAAACGCTCTGAGGTAAGTCTTGACTCAGAGAAAGGAGAAAGTCTAATTCTTAGAAGAATCTTGATTAAAGAACCTAACAAGGATGAACACAAAAAAAAGGAGAGCTCTATATAGGTTGAAGTGTAAGATTCATGACAAAGTTTGCGGAGTCATCATAGACTTAGTGTCAACATATAATGTGATCTCAGAGGAGGAAGTGAAAATTTTAAAATTGGACAAGATACATCGTGCTTACCCGTAAAAAGTAACTTGGTTGAACAAGGGGAAAACATATTGGTTAATGAAAAAGTGTGGGTTGATTTCACCATAGGTAAGTATCAGGACAAGATATGTTGTGATGTGCTACCAATGGATTCTTTCCATATATTTCTTGGAAGACCATGGTAGTATGACAAAGAAGCAGTCAACCATGACAAGGAGAATAAGTACTCATTCAAGAAGAATGGTGTCACTTATAAGATACAGTCCTTGATAGAAGAAGATACATTGGAGAGGAAGGACACCAATACTCTCTTAATGAGTGGAAAATAATTCTGAAAATATATGAAGGAGGAAGAAGGAATTGGTTATGCTATCTTGGTAAAACCAAAGGAGGAAGAGACATCCAATCAGACACCTATGCCTGCAGAAGTCAAACTGTTTTTGGATTAGTTTAAGGACATCATATGTAATGGGACACTAGATAGAATACCTCCACAAAGGGAAAGCACTCACTAGATTGATTTTGTGCCAGGGGCATCATTGCAAAACAAACCTTCTTACAAGATGACACCAGAACAAACCAAGGAGATTGCAAGGCAAGTTTAAGAGATTTTTTATCAAGGTCTGATAAGAAAGAGCATCATCCCAGGTGTTGTTCCAGTGGTATTAGCTCCTAAAAAGGGAGGTAAGTGGAGAATGTGTATTGATTCTAGGGCAATAAATAGGATAAAAATTACGTATAGATTTCCTATTCCTAAAATAGAAGAATTGATGGATTATCTTGGGGGTGCTAAATACTTTTCTAAAATAGACCTTAAGAGTGGATATTATTAGATTAGGATGAAAGAGGGGGATGAGTGGAAGCCTAACTTTAAAACCATAGAGTGACTCTCTGAGTGGTTAGTAATGTCATTTGGGCTTACAAATGCACCTAGTACTTTCATGAGGGTCATGAACAAAGTCCTTAAGGATTACATTGGTGTATTTGTATTAGTCTACCGAGATGATATCCTCATCTTTAGTAAAACCAAAGAAGAGCATATGAAACACCTAGAGATTGTGTTGAAGAAATGCCAATAGTAGAAGTTAACGATCAACCTTGAGAAAAGTGAATTCATGAAATAAGAACTTGTCTACTTAGGATTTGTAGTTTCCCTAGGTGATCTGAAGATGGATAAAATCAAGGTTGAAGCAATCCTTAGTTGGTCGACTCCAAAAATAGGGACAAAAGTGAGAAGCTTCAATGGTTTGGCTCAGTTTTATAGGAATTTTTTCAGGAGATTCAGTAAAATTTGTGCACCTATCCTAGATACCATAAAGGGTGGAGTCAAGACAAAGTTCACATGGACCAAGGAAGCCAATGAAGGATTTGAAAGGTTGAAGAAAGAAGTGAATACCCAACCTATACTGGTTTTGCCAAGTTTTGACAAATTATTCATTGTAGAATGTGATGCTAGAAATATAGCAGTGGGGGTAGTCCTAAGTCAAGAAGGGAGGCCAGTAGCCTTCTTTAGTGAAAGGTTAAATGAGGCAAAGTCTAGATATTAATCTTATGACTTGGAGCTTTATGCATTGGTTCAAGCTCTCAAGAAGTGGAGGTACTATTTGTTTCCAAAAGATATTGTAGTATTCAATGATAACCAAGCTTTGAGCTACATCAATACATAAGAGAAGCATAGTTTGAGACACATAAAGTGGATGGAATATCTGCAGTAATACATATTTACAATCACCGACAAGAAGGGAGTGAACACCAAAGTTGCATATGCACTTAGTAGGAGATTTCTTACTATCCAAGAGATACAATTACAGAGCACAAGAGTTGAACGATTCAAGGATCTATATGAGGAAGATGAAAATTTCTCAGAGATCTACAAGGTATGCACTGATTTTGATAATAATATCCATAGTGACTATGTTGATTATACATTGCAGAATGGTTTATTGTTTAAGGGAAAACAACTATGTGCTCCAAGGGGTTCCATGAGGGAGAACCTCATCCAAGAGAAGCACAATGGTAGTTTTAGTGGACACTTTGGGTTAAATAAGACCCTATATCTCGTGGAGAGATTTTACCATTAGCCTAAAGTGTAGAAGGATGTAAGGAAGTATGTTGAGCAATGTGGGGTATGTCAAAAACCCAAACAGACATCCTCAAATGTAGGGCTTTGTTAGCCATTTCCCATCCCAAATAATCCTTGGGAGTGCATAAGTATGGACTTCATAGTTGGGCTACATAGAACACCAACTGATTTTGATAGTTTTTTGTGGTAGTATATAGATTCACTAAAGTGAGTCATTTTTCCCCTTGTAAAAAAACTCATGATGCTAGTCATATTGCTCATCTTTTCTTTAAACAAATAGTGAGGATCTATGGGTTTCCAACCAATATTGTATCAGATAGGGATGTATAATTTATGGGGCACTTCTGGAAAACATTATGGAAGAGATTGGGAACCAACATGGCACATCGCTTTGCATATCGTCCACAAATGGATGGCCAAATAAAGGTAATTAACAAAGTTCTTCATAATTTATTTAGGTCTCTAACCAAGGAATATGGGAAAGGAGGGGAACAAGTCATTCCTAAAGAAGCATTTTCCTATAATGACAGTACCAACAAGGCTACTGGTAAGAGTCCATTTGAAATTGTGTATGGATTACATCCAAGGGGTGTAGTTTAACTTAAGGACTTAAAAGGTCATGATAGGATCAGTGGACATGAAGATGATTTTTCTCAGTCAATAAGAGAGGTTCATGACTAGGTGAGAAGGACATTAATGGAGGCTAATCAGAAGCTTAAAGATAAAGTGGATGAGAAGAGAAGAGACTTACAGTTTGAGGTAGGTGAATTTGAGATGGTGTTTTTGAAAAAATCCAGACTACAAAAAGGCATACAAAGAAAGATGAAAATGAAGAGGACTAGTCCATGTAAGGTGTTGTCCAAGTATGGATCCAATGCCTGCAAAGTAGATTTACAAAAGAAGATGACCATTTCTCCTATTTTCAATGTGAAGGATCTGATTAAATACAAGGGTTCAGAGATAGAGGAGAAAGAGTACACTACATGGGTGATTAAGGATGTGGTATAACTCAAGGTTCCTTATCAGATCAATCCTCAAGCTGAGAAGGTACTATATTCTACAGTGAAGAAGAAGACTAGACACAAGACCTACATGGAGCACCTAGTGAAATGGAAGCATCAAACTAAATCAGAGGCTACTTGGATAGAAAAGGGTGATTTAAGGAATCATGGCATCATCTTGGAGTTCATCACATCTCAGGTACACTGACTTTCTTGTTACAGAGGAGAATGGCGCAGGAGAACCTTAAGGTCTCAGTGAAGATCTTTGACAATTTTGGCTTGTAGGTGGTTCTAGCCAACCGCCAGGAAAATAGGGACAAAGATAAAGTCCAAAACTTGTGTGGAGTGTTTTCTTAGTTAATATTTATTAGGGTTTTTGTGTGTGGTTTAGTCCAATAGGGTCTAGGCCCATTGTTGCTTGAGACCTAGGAAAGTCAAAATGGGTCAAACATTGACTAAGACTAAAAAATGGAGTGGCACATGTAATTTTGGTGTTTTTGACTATTCTAGGATCCAATGGAGTGATTTTGTATCAAGTTGTGCAAGTTAGGATAGTAGAATGTCACAATTGCAAAAGTTGTAAAAGTTGCTTATGATAATGTTGCAACTTTGTAAATTTGTCATGTCAACATTTCCTAGAATGTTGGAAAGAGCTTTGATGAGGTCTTAAACCTGACCTAAGGGTATGAAAACATGGAAGTGGAATACTTAAGACCAAACAAACCCTAATTTTAGGGTTAGACATCAGATTGTACATATTAAGATTGGAGAAGCCAAGAATTTAGACTATTTTGAGATACAAAGCCTACATCCACACTTCAATGGATTGAATGGTGGAACTTTGTGTTGGATTTTTTTAAAGGAGTTCATGTAATTAATATTTGTTGTGTTATTTTAGCAATTTAGTACTTTATTTTACTATTTTGTAGATTATTTAGTTTTGACTGTGTCACTGTCTAGTCTAGACACAGTTATGTAAATATGACCTTTTATTGAATTCTCGTTGTTGGACCCTCATGGAAAATTGAAATAAAGAAAGGAAATTTGTAAATAGTTTCAATATTGATTTTGGATCCCTTGTGTGCACGGGAGCTAATTTTACAAGCAGGCCCTAGGCGAGTATAGAGATATTTGGCTAGGGGTTTGCATAGTTGCAGAGGCAAGAGGACTTGCTAGATGGATTGGTTTGTGCCAATCTTGAGGTGGTGGATGTAGGGGAATGTATAAAGAATATGTGGTTTCAAGGGAAAGTTAAGAGGAATCCATTAGTACACTTAGAGAGACCAAAGAAGACAGACTGTCATATATGCCCTAGAAACCCTTAAAAATAAGGGGTTTCCTTGAAGTCCTATGTACGAACACTATGGAGACCTAATACCTAGGAAATATTGAATCCTAGGAGGTCCTTAGAGGGAATTCACAACTATTTTAACGGATTGTTAAGAGAATATTGGGGTAATTCCAAGATTACTGGTTTTAGGTGGCCTAATTGGGCTAAAAAGGCTACAGGGCCTAAAATCTAGGGAAGTATGAACTTGACGGGAAAACCATGAAGGAATATATGAGAGTGGATCAAGATTGAAGGAAGGTGAAGGGGAAATATTTTTAAACCCTATTCCTATTTCCAAGAATAGTTTGGAAGTATAGTTGCTTGAATTGAGCCCATGTGTGCACAGTTCAGTAGGGAAGGATTGAGAAGAGTTTGAAGTTTGTGGAGAGCTCTAGTTGGAGGAAAGGAACCATATGCATGTCCTATATTTAGGTTAGAGAGAATTATCCTATTAAGTTCACAAGAAAGGCCTTAAGAAGAACAATAAATCTCTTATGAGTTAGATCTCCCTATCATGCGCTACAAAGGATGTTGTAAAATAGTTCTATCCTCCCTAATAGGGAGAAATTGACTTTCATTCGCACTGAGTTGATGAGTATAATTCAGAAGTCTGAATTATAAAATCTATATGATGATACATCTATTGATTCTTTTTATCAGAGCCTCTCTAGCACTGTGACAATTACTATGGGTTGGAGGATAGTTGATTCAGATGTTTCTATTACTCAAGTTAAGAACATGTTTGGAACCCATTACATAGATAAGAAGGTGGTTAGAGAATATAGGGTCAAAAAATGTAAAGATGATTTAGTAGGCCCTTTTATATATCTAAGATGGTTTGTGGCCCATCATATGTGGCCCCAAAAGGATGAGGTGCCACTCTATTTCTGCAAATAATTGTTTGTAGATTTCCATTTGGGTTATGATGTTGATTACACAAATTCACCTCCACATGCTGGTCAGGGTTGGGGGAGATATCAAGATAAGTGTAGATGGCCTGATGCACCATAGCCCCTTAGTAAGAGGGCACTGGTGGGTCAAAACCTTTTGGTTCTTCCAAAAGGTTTGGAGACCTACACTTGAGTTGGACAGGTTGTTACTGAGGATGCACATGTACATATGTTTTCTACAATTTCCACCATCGTGACTCAAGTTGATGAGTTGTCATCTGATCATGTGGGTAGGTAAATTCTCATATCTCAGACGAATAGAGGTGTTGATCCTTATAGTCCATTTTACAATCCTTACATCTGATTTTATCTTCCCACTCCATATGAGATAGCACGACTACCAGAGGATTGTCTATGCAACATGACCTCCATTTTGGTCAGTGATCTCCTGGCAGCTTACCAGCACATTTCTATGGAACATAGGGTTCCTCCGCATGATATTCCTATATTTGTTTGAGGAGACCAGATGAGATCCTCCACATGCAATAGTCGGGGACAAGGAGATGTAGAGGTAGGTACCTCCATATAGGAGGATGCCAGATACATCCTACAACTCCATGATAGAGTGTGGATGATCTTAGACCACCTCGATAGAATACACAGGCTCCCCTACATCAGCCACCTACAAACTCAAAATTTCACAATGGATTCTTAGATTTTCTTATGGATGAGGCCATTAATCTTCATGCGGTGTCCTTACATTCTTCAAAGTTATCTAAAATTGGACGTGCATTACACGAGGTACACTTGAAACCATTTAATTTCAAGACTCAAGAACAAACAAGTAATTGTATAATTTATTAATACATAATGTATATATATTTAAATTAATTTGAACTAGGTACAAGACACTACGATGGGCATTGCATATGGAGATTTTGAGTAGCCTGTTTATCCGATTCATCAAGATATAGAGATAAAATTTAATTTAAATTATTTTAAAATAGTTTATTTGTTTCAAGTTTAAATTTACATTTAAAAAAAAACTTGGACTGGATTATATATTATTTATTATTTTTTAATTGTTACATTTACATACAAACTCGGGTCTAGCAGGATGAGGATCCACACAGGCCTGGACACTGTGGTGATGGTGATCATTGATCTGTTTATAGGAGAGATAAATATATACACATTTTTTACATGTGTTACAGATATTTACATTGTTATGTTGATATACATACATTGATACATGTGTTTTGTATGTTGATACATGTTTTACATTGAGCTATAGATATTTACATTGTTACATGTATGTTTTATGTTGATATATAGACATTTAGGTTGATGTACATGTATACATGTAAATTACATTGATCTAGATAGGCCCATTTACATTATTATGTTGATATCTAGATATTTACATTGATACACATTTTATGTTAATATATGGATATTTACAATGTTAGCTGTGTGTTTTATTTTTATATATATAGACATTTAGATTGATGTATGTATACATGTAAATCACATTGATCTAGATAGGTACACATTGATGTACACATGTTTGATTTTCATTTTACATTTCTAGATGTATCCACATTCATGTTTGCACGATCTATATGTATGTATGTGACAAATTGATGTTTAAATTTATATTTGATGATCATGTAGTACAGATATAATCCTAGAGAAAATTATAAATTTTCAATCTAAGTAATCAAGTGATCTTTTATATAACCAGAATACATTTATATAATCAATCTAACCTCAAACTTAAACAAACTTTAAAATAGATGTAAAATCAATCTTTAGTCTATTCAATTGATTTAAAAGTATTGTTCAAGGTCTAATCAAACTTTAAAGTACCAATCTAGTATATAACCAGAATCAATATCAATATATATATATATATATATATATATATATAATCAATCTAACTTCAAACTTAAACAAAATTTAAAATTGATTTAAAATCAATCTTTACTCTAATCAATTGATTTAAAAGTATTGTTCAAGGTCTAATCAAAATTTAAAGTACCAATCTAGTATATAACTAGGATCAATATATAATCAATAAAACTTCAAACTTAAACAAACTTCAAAATCGATTTAAAATCAATCTAATCTAATCAAATGATTTAAATGTATCAAGTTCAAGATCTAATCAAAATTAAATTTTAATTTATCTAATCAATAGATTTAATCAATTTATAGAATTTTAAAAATAATTCAAAACCTAATATGATATAAATACAATAGATGGAAGATCAACATACCTAATCAATCTAAGTAATCTCTTGAGATCTTTTATATTCTATTTCTAATTTAACTTCAAACTTAAACAAACTTTAAAATTGATTTAAAAGATAAATCTATCAAATTAATTCAAAACCTAATCAATAGATGATTTCAAACAATCTCTAATTAATATATATAGATATAAAATCAATCTAATCTAATTGAAATTGAAAAAAGTATCAAGTTCTTCAAGGTCTAATCCATTAAAATTTAATAGAATTAATATAAATTCAATCTAGAATCATGAATTTTATATCATTTATAGCTCCTGATACATGTACTCTAGATCCTCTCTATCCTTTATTATCTCCAAAAAAAATTCATGATCTTTAATAGTTAACTTCCACTTTTGGTTTCCATGTCCTTTTTTGGCACAATCTCAAACTGTAGTTTTTTCGCTATAAATAACCAAGTGACTATAATGTAGAACTCTTTGTCCAC
Source organism: Thuja plicata (assembly GCA_018584345.1). NCBI lineage: Eukaryota > Viridiplantae > Streptophyta > Pinopsida > Cupressales > Cupressaceae > Thuja > Thuja plicata. Next base: position 585,564 of record MU225439.1, read on the forward strand.
ACATTTATTCAATAAATTGAACTCCATTTTTGTCGATCTTAGCTTGATGATAATAGGTGCCTTCAATAACAACTGAACCAGTTGGATAATGTTGTCCATCACCATCAACAATCTCTTCCACCAACTTATATTTTTATTTGTTGCATCTTTGTAGATAATAATCTACACCTTCTGGATTCTCAGGATCCGCAACTACAGAAAAAATATCACCTATATAATTTATATATGTATATTATAAAATTAAAATAAAAAACATAATAAATATATATGTACATGTACATGGATGTTACCATGAACCTGTACCACCTAAATCAAAAACTCGTTCATAATCAACTAAATATATAGGATCATGGATGTCAATGTCATTGTCATCATCTTCATAAGGAGGCATTCTGATTAACTCTTTCTGATCCCATTGTGAAACATATCCATTTGCAATATTAACACATTGACTCATTGTGTTGTTGTTAACATAATCTTCACAATAACATGATTTATCTCTTAGTTGAATTAGTGGAAGCTTGTGTTGTCCTGTTGTCATCACTTGATGTAAACTTCTAATTCCAAAAATTGATTAACAATTGTACGGATTGGATCAATTGATATCTACACAAATTATAAATTTTAAATAAATTTTAATGTAAGATCAGCTCAGTTCAATTATGAAAAATGTGAAATACATTTACCCTAGAGATAATTTACGTTTTAGAATTTGAGTTTGAAAAATGAAAGTTTTAAATACCTATCACTTCCCAAACATAACATTTTTTGTGTTTTGTGTCTCGAGTGGCAAAATGATTTCAATACCATTCAAAAAATTTCTATGCATTCTCTATCATGTTACCTTGAAGTTCATGTGGTCGAAGTGCACACTTCATACATTCTCCTGGTCCATCATGCTATCCTAATGTGTTCATCTTGATCTATACTTTCTATCTCATCCAAATCGAATTGTGCATGTCTATAGGTCACATGGACAAATATTGGACAAATATTGCAACTTGATCAAAATGATAATATTGACTTTGGAGCTCTGTTTGAGGAGAAAATGTATAGTTCTACGCAAAATCTACAGCTGAAGAATACAACTAGGTGGAGAAAAATTTTTGGAATCACGAGACTAATTAGCTTGCCATCGTACACCATGAAAATGTTGGATATGTGGATAAATCATAGATTGAAATCTATCCATGAACTGAAAGTATGGTAATTCACTCTCCTTCAATGCAATTTTTTTTATTCTTGTCCTATCTTTGTTTGGTATTTCTCATATTCAAATCTCTTCCACTGGCCTGGTGTTGTAACATCAATATTATCAAATTGTAAAGGATATTTATGTAAATTTCCACAATCATTGAATTCATGTTTTATACATTGAATATTGAATTCATTTAAGTCTTCTGACTTATCACATAAAATGGATTTCACAAATTTTGTTGTATTTTTAGGAACCATATCTAGATTAAGTGCTGCCATAACATTTTTATATGATTGCAAGTATAAGTGAAACTCAACATGATTTTGAGAAAAACATGTTTAACAAACCTTATGTATGTGTACGAAAAGCAACATCTCAAACATTCTCTGACCTATTTTCACATTTGAAAATTCTAATTTGAATGTTTCAAATAGTTCACTTTATGTAGTATCGACAAAATGTTTTGAATGTGAAATTTTATGATTAAAGATGAATGAAATAAAATGTGTTATTGTATAGAAATGTAATCCTTGAGACATGTTTTACGAGAATATCTGGTCATGGTCTTTAGCGCACCTTGGATGCAAGGTGTCATATAGCTTCTACTCCCTCATTGTGGCTAAGTGTTAGTCACTCTATGTATGTGATTTGATTTAATTTGATTTTCAGTTTTGATGAACTTGAAAGTGATAAAGGGATAGCTTGTATTATCTTTTTTAGTTTTCTTGTAATCATCTAGCCACTAAATTTTATTTTATTTATTAATTATGATTCTGATTCACATTTTTTTTTTCTTTTGGATTTTTTTATAACTCTTAAGATTTGACTTTGAAATTGTGAACCTTGATTTGAGTTTTCTTATGATCTTGTGGTGGCTAGGATGTGTGTGTTATGTTGCTATTCCTATGTTGTTAAATATTGTTCTCTATCATGTTCAATGTGGAACATTGATAGAATGTACAAAGGGAGTAGGTTGCGAAGAACATACCATTATCATTCTTAAAAGAATATTGTGCTTGAAATATGACTTATCAGTAAAGAAATGTTCAAATTAAATTAACATGCACCTTCTTATGAATATTAGATATACATTGCATAAAATTATTAGCCTTGATCAATATATTTGAAGGGGGTATTGATACTATGGGTATGCAGTACAGATGAGGTCACATATTCCCTCGCCTCTTTGATGAAATCAAGGAGGATGTTCATACCTAGAGGGGGAGGATGTGAGGCCTACCCCAGTCTGACCTAATCTTAACACTATTTCTCATTTATATGTTCTCTTGTCGATTCAAATTTTGTTATAGTTGGACTGTTGGGACACATGTATTACTTTATGGATTCGTGGAATCCTTTGCTTGTATACAACACCTGATTATGTAATCGGGGAATCTATTAGATACTTTGTGTGATTGATGTAGATTTCTATTTAGGACTTGGTTTTGATGGTTTACTATATTGGATTAGTAAGTGGATGTTAGATAATATCAGTAATGTAGACTTATTAAGAGTTATGTTCATAGATTAGATGCAGATATTGTTTAAAGTTCAATGAATCATCAATGTAAATGTGAGTGAATGTGTGTTCAATTTACATTATTGTATATGTTTAAATGTTGATTTATTGGACCTACTAATGTGTGCAATGAGTGTGCAGGAAAAGTTGACCATGGTACTAATCAGGGATTCAGAAATTGACCTATGTGAAAACCGTGATGCTAAGGTCCTGTCTATAAAAAGAGACATGGACCTCATTGTTTTGTATTTTTATTCGTAAAAGTGTGGTGTATAATTGTAATTTATTTAATTAAGTAAATGTGTAATAAGTCATGCTCATGTGAAATTGTTGTGTCACTTGACACATGTGTACTCTATGTGTTGGCATGGCTAGTGAATGTGACTAGCATAGGCTTAACTT
>MU225439.1:588837-632018 GCA_018584345.1 Thuja plicata
AGGGGTCATTTTCAGCCCATTAAGAGTCTTGAAACTCATTTATGACTCCCCTAAAGTCACCATTTTGGGAAGTGGCGAATTTGGAGAGTTGGAAGACTTTGGTTAAGCCATCCCTTCTTTCCTTATATACATTTAAGTCCTTTTATGAAGAAGGCAAGTGGGGAGAGTAGATGGATTAGAGTCTTCCCTCTATTTATGACTCCTGATATTTTTAAGAAGAATTCCTTTATAAGGAAGGCCTTAGAGGGAGTTTTGGGTACACATAGACTCTCTACCTTTAGAGACAAATTCATTTGTAGGAGTAAGAATTGAGAGAAGGAGGAAGGATGAGAAGGAGAAGCTCTTCACAAAACACCTTGCATTTACCATAGCTTGGATTTGAGGTGAGTTTCCTTATTATCATAGTTAGGAGTAGTTATTGTTTTCATATGCGCATAGCATGAGAAATCAATGATTGAAGTTTATGTTATTGTTTTTAGCTTCATGGGTTTTCATAGAGTTTTTGTGTTAAGTCTTGTATGAAGTTTTGGTTTACTCAATGTATATTTTATTGAGTTCTTGTTATGTTGTATTTTATTTGTGCTCATACTTGTTTTGGGAGTCTTCAAGGCACACTCATCCTTGGGAGGATAGAGTACCTTAGGAGGGTGATAGGTTGAGACACCGAGAGTATAGAGTCTCCAAGTGTGGAGGGATAAACATGGGTATATGGGTGCCCATGATGCCAAGCATGCCTAAGGGCATTTGGGGGTGATAAGGAGAAGTTAGATGGCTAAAGGCCATGGCTTGAACCTTGTGAAGGTTGGTTGTTCAAATTCATGTGTGAATTAATTACAGTTATTGTGCTTTGGCTTCTCCTCCTGGGCTAGTACACTATCACCCCACTTTTGGAGAAGGTTTCTTGGAGACCTCCTTCTTGTTAAACCTTGGAAGGGAATTTCTTGATAAACTATTGTTGGTTTCAAAATTGTGAATACTTGTTTGTATGTATGTCTCCTATTCATTTCTGGATCCCCTAGCTTGGGGGTGGCCTTGCAAAGGCATAGGTTGGGAGGTGAGCCTCCATGGTCAACCAAATATTTCTATGCAGGTTCAGTTTAAAGCTTTTGAAAGGCTTGTATTGGTGTTCTTTTGGGAAACCACATCTGGTGGTCTTGTGATCCATCCTTATATATGAGCTTGTCTTTAAGCCAAAAATGTTTATTATGAAGTCTTGTAAAGTTGTTTTGAGTAAGAGGTATTTGTGTAAAAGTAATCCTATTTTTGTAAGTTGTAAATCAACTGTGTTATAGAGAGGTATTTATGTGAATACAAAAGAGAGATTTTTTTTTTTTATCTATGTTGTTTAAATAATATTGATGGTTAAATTATTATTTTTGGTTGAATAAAGTTGGTTAGATCAAGTTCAAAGAAAAGTATGTGTTTAATAGATTAAGGTTCATATAAGCCTTATTCCTAATTTATGTTTGTGTTTATTCGATTTAAAGATAGTTTTATGTCATTAATGAGGAGGCAAAGTTATTTACATTAAGGAAGAAATTGTAACTATCTTCTTTAAAAAAAAGTCATAGAATACTTGGATTTAGGAAAGTTATTATGAAAGGGTTTCAATTTATTTAAATTGTAACCTTCTTTCTTTGAAGACACTTGTAAAATCAGAGTATGTTCATTTCTATTAATAAAATTAGTATTTGGACCCTTGTTTAAAAAGATGGTTATACACAAAAAAGAGATTTATGGTTGTTTTATTTAGGAAGAAAAAAATACTACACCTCATATAGTTAATATATCATGTTTAAAATGAAAATTTTAAGTTCATTAGGTTTAGGTTTAAGTGCCCAAAGTTTGGGGCATGACAAAGTGAAACTCAACATGATTTTGAGAAAAACATATTTAACAAACCTTATGTATGTGTACGAAGCAAGGAAGCAACATCTCAAACATTCTCTGACCTATTTTCACATTTGAAAATTCTTGTTTGAATGTTTCAAATAGTTTACTTTATGTAGTATCGACAAAATGTTTTGAATGTGAAATCTTCATACTGGTCTCTTCATCTTTCATTTGTATAGTGTCCCTTCTATTGGAAGAAACACGAGAGTGGTTGGTCCAAAATTCAATGACCCATCTTCTTACATCTTCAAAAAATTTGTCTTTTTGAGGAACTCTACAAATCTGTGTACCCAATTATTTTCAGTGTTCATATTAAACACATTTATCTTCCTAATATATATCTGAATAGTTCTTTGAGATACCTCAAGTAAATCAAAAACTTCTCAAACTTCATTTCTATGTGTCAATCTCTTACTGGAAATCATAGTCATTAACGCCCTCCTAGTAGCATTTGAATCAGATCCTCCATGATCTGTCATGTTAACAACGCTCAATGCATCTTGTAAATTTTCAATTATTGTTTCTTTTACTTGACCTCCTACAATTTTCCTATTATCAACACCCAACAAATTCAAAACCGGGGTCAATTCTGTTTTCCTGAATAACTTTACAAACAATTGTGCTTTTCCCACCAATTTTTTATCCTCAAAACATTCCTTCTATGTGTTTTTCACATGTAATTTAATAGTGCTTTTAGGTATTACGTGCTCCGGTGCAATTTGACTGACAAGTGATTCCTCATTCATCTCCATCAAATTTTGCATTGTAGGATAAATATGTATACCTCAACTACTACAAATGTCCTCCCCTAGTTGAGTTGCACCTTCTTCAACATATATAGGCTCTTCTTCAACATCGATAGGTTCTTCTTCAACATTGATCAGTTTCTCTTCGATAATTTTTGTATGACCTTTCATTTGGTAATCCCTTTTACGATCATATTTCCTTGTTCTAGTCCTTTTCTTTCCCATTCCTCAAATAGAAGCAATTTTTTTTTTTGTTCTAATCCTTCTTGATTAAAAAAATTTCCAAGTCACACTCCTCCGGTCACAAAATGTTTTTGTAGCTTCCTCGAAAAAATGCCTCCTAGCTTCAAAAACCCTTATATTCTGAAATAAGGATTCAAATTTGTAATTGATATTATTTTTTTTTAAACAATAATTTTATATATACCCTTCTCTTTGAAAGGGTAGGTCACTCACGTGACCACTCATGGGTGGCCAAACACTAAGGACACTCGGCCTAGTCTGACTCGATTGAGTCATACTCAGTCGAGTTAGACTCCACTGAGTATACCTAGATGGCATGTCATGTTGAGCGCCAAACCTCCAAAAACACATCAAATCCAGAAGTTTGCACTTTTTTTGTTCTTTTATCTGCTCAAACTAGAAAATGTAAAAAAACTAAAAGTACCCTTTTCTAGATCTCAAAACTATGATTCTTAACATATAAATTTTATATTGTTTCAATTACAAAATGTTGAACAAATTTGCTATAAACTACATGTTAGTTATTAAAGCTTTGAGAAGTCGTTGATTCAGATAATATTAAAAATTCTAAATCAATTCATAATTTTTTAAAAATCATAGATAACACTAGAAAAGAGAGTCCTCTTCAATAATATGCAATTTATTTGGTTTTTGGTATAGTTTTGATAGGGGAAAAATGACGGGAGACAAAAAAACTGTTGATTTCAAGTAAGTTTTACTTTGAATACTTATAATGGAAAAAATATACATCAAAAACAATTCTTTTTTTTTATGCACTAGCTATACATGTCATCTAAAGCATATTCTAAAATTGGAGGAAAAAAAAAGTTTTACTTATAATGATTTGGCAGGAAGTAAACTCCCTGATTTACAGTATTTTTCAGGAAATGAAAAATAGACCTAAAAAATTCAAAAAATATATTAATTTTGGTTCAATTTGAAAAATAATTATAGGCATATAATTAATCCTATTTCACACATTTCATCAGTTTACATCATCTTCAAATTCTCAACAGAAAATGTGACATTTATGCCCTTGAATTTTTACAGTTCTGGTGTTGTTAACCTTTTCCTTTGTAAAAGGGCGATAGCTTATTGTGCTTTTACCTTGTTGTAATACTACAGAGTTTGGGGACTGGAAGTCATCAAAACATGTTGGTAACACCAAATCCTAGGCCAAGCATAACCATGTGCTTGGTGATAGTTTTTAAATATTGAGCATGCAGGAGGAATTTTGGATTGGATCGATTGAATCCAATAGTCGATCGTGTGTATTTCAAATATATAGTATTAACTATCAGTAAGAAGAAACACTTATCTGCAAGACTTATCAGCATAAGGTGGTTAGCTATTAGTAGCTGATAGTTATCGGTAAAAGGGGAACATCACAACGTAGCTGACAAGAAGGAAGAAGAGGAAACCATGTCTGCTCCCTAAAACAAGGTTTCCTTTGTAGCACACCTAGATGAATAATAGGCTAAAGGATTGATTTTCCTTTAACATGTTGTTGAACAATAGAGATTTTTCATTAATATTTTTTGTAGATTAAATTGGAAAGGTATTTTGAAGGTGTAGAGTCCTTTGTCTAAGATCATCCCCTTTAGAGGGTTGAGGAACCTATCATAAGAAGGTTGAACCACCTAGATAGAAGGTCTCGGTGTCATACAAGTCTTGCTAGATACTCTTTCGAATAGAAATCCAATCCTAGATATTCAGCCCTAAAGGAATACCATCATCACAGAAAAATAAAACCCCAAATACAACTATATCCCAAATTTACTTGGTGATGATTATGGAAAATTCCCATGAAACAACTTGGCAACTACCCATAACAACGTAAGAATAAGATCTTTCTGGATAAATCATTTTGTAATTATGTCAAACCTTATAGATGAGGATATTTCTCATAGGTGGAAGCTTAAGGGATATCTCTAAGCCTTTGTTTAAGATGAAATTTCCTAGGGATAGTGTTAGGTGATGTCCACCTCTCCTGCGATGGGTTAAAATTAGTATTGATGAGGTAGCGAAGGGAAATCCTGAGTCTATAGGATGTGGGGGAGTGGTGCATGATAATAATGATAGGCTTGTCTTGGTCATGGCCCTTCCTCTAGATACCAACACAAACTACTTTTTTGAGGCTTTCTCAGCCTATCATGGGATCAAAATGGCTAGAGAGAAAGGTTTGAGAATGGTCTGGTTGAAAAATGATCCTCTTAATACTATTAATTGTTTGAAGGGAACCTCCCCCTAGATAGAGAATTAATCACATCATCAAAGATTGTTTTGAATTACTTAGGGACTTTGATGATTATATGATCTCATACATTTACTATGAAGGAAACCATGTTGTAGATAAATTATCCAACATTGGTGTTGGTTTTTGAGGTAAGAAAGAATGGAGCTTTGATGACCAGATCCTAGTAGATCTCCATATATTACTTTGCAATGACTATAGAGTGTGTGATGTGCAAGATTTATTTAAAAATTATAATGCATGATGTGACTATCAGTGTCCTTGGGAAGATATAATTTATGTAGAAAAATATAAACTTTCTAGTTTCCCTTCTTTTCATTGTGATTTCTTCCCTTAGATGATCAACTATGTTAGCAGTTTATTTGGATATAAATATGGATCTTTGTAGAATGGGATGTGACAAAAAAATCTTGAGCCTATTGTTTATGATAAATGGTGAAACATGCAAGTGCTTTGGAGTGATCTTGTTATGGGCAGTTTGATAGGGTATATTGAGAAGCTTCAAGGAGTGGATTCCCTTGTGACCTAATATTTTTTTTATGCATGGAAATATAGGGTTCTCTGCATCTAAGGCCTTGATTTGGATTTAAAGGAAGATTTAATTTCAAAGATCTCCAATACGTGATTAAAGGAACTAATTTCTATAGGGATAAAGAAATGTGCTACTTAAGCGGTGGAGATGTTCTTCCTACTGAAAGAAAGGTAAAAGGTAATAAAGAACACATATGGTGGTTGGGAGAGAACTTTACTTCCAAATCCATGGAAGGATATTACTGAGGTTATTATGCGCTACCTTATCTTGGACGGTAAATTCTTTAGCATCTTAATCTATCACTTTATAATTTTAAATCACTTTTGACATAACTAATGTATCTTTTTGCCCTTTTATTTGGTGTCTTCTTTGAAAAATAGTGTTAGAGCCAATGATAAAAGTGAGGCCTCCCCTTTTCAAAATGAGAGATTGATCCTCTTTATTATGGATTATTCCAAGTCTCTACATGTCGAGACAAACCTATGGCCAAAATTAGCATCAAATTTAAGAAAAATATATGTGTCCATTATGGGAACACCTTTTTTGATGAGGAGGTAGACTCTGATGGCGACAAAGTCTTTCACATTTACAATAATAATGCCCCCTTGTCGTTCAATTCAATAGTCCCCAACCCTATATCAACTGGCAAAAAGAGAATTATTTTATCTTAAAAGGATGATGACCCTGATTATGTTCTAGATTCTATGGACCCTAACAAAGATGTGAAAGGTAAAGGTATGGCTAGGGTTTCATTCGATAAGGTGTAGTAGTATCTATATTTGCAATAAGTAAGAAATACTAAATTTGAATGAATTAATAATTTCTAATTTAAACTTAATATATATATTTTTGATAAAAGGAAGTAGCTTGAACTTTTTATATTAATATAAGAACACGTACAACATGATGGATCATATAGATTCAATAGAAGACCACAAAGTGAGGTTGAAATTTATTTTATATATTAGATTACTATGTTTATATAAATATTAATGGGTTCTAATTTTTGTTCAAATATTTACTATCAAACCAAAAATATTATCATATAATAGTAAACAAGATATATATATTATTTTTATTTTATTTATGGAATCTACTTTAATTTTTTAGGGAGATAAATAATAGCCGTATAAACTTAACTATTTCTATTCATTATAGTTATATGGAGTGAGCAGATTTTTATTGAAAAGTCAATAATATGACCAAAGAATAATAAAAAATAACTGATCACTCTTTCAAATCACTGATACAAGTCAGAAAACTGAAATCCAAGAATTAACAAGTGCCTATCTAAGCCCAAAAGGGCATATTAATGAAAGTGATATTTCCACTCCAAATCACTTAAAATTGATAGCAAATTTGGAAAGTAGACAAAAAAATCTACAAAAAAAAAACACTTGAAAATGTTGCCATATGTGACCAAATGAAGCCCCACAAGTTGCCGAAATTAGGATAAGCCAGGGAAAATCATGAAAAACTGTAATTTGTGATTAATCTAGGGCACCAAAATTAGAAAATAATTCCATCACTAGAAAGTTTGGGAAATTCTACCCCAAATAAAAAAAAATTACTCAAAAAGGAGTCAAACTGAGAAAGATATAAGCCTCTGAATTTGAACTACAAATCAAAATGTACAATGGTGAAGGGCACAAAATTCAAACTCCCTGATGATGTCAACAAACCTCAAATTTAAATTTGATGATAATATGGCCATCGTAAAAAAAACCAAGTTATCCAGATCTGACAGTCAAATAACTATAAATTTTAGCCTCACAAAATATATGATGTTAACAAAAATGGGCTCGCTCAAATGATGTGGCACTATTGACTATGATTTATGTCACATTCATGTCTAATGACATGGTGTCATAGAAGAGATGTGGCATCCTCTAATTTTATAGTTGTTGACATTGTGTACTAGCCACCTGTCCTCCTAGGATTTGGGAGACGATGCACAAAGTTACTAATGGGTAATGAAGGAGTTGTTGTTGGGCGGTGGTGGTGGTTCTTTTTGGTGAGGGTGGTGGATCTCACCGCCTAGGGAAGAGACACTAAGGAGCTTGGTAATTTTAGTCCCACACTTGGTGCATGTGGGTTTGTTCCATAATATTGATATGTTGATGCTCATAGTTAATGTAAACAATGTGGATTCCTCGGTTGCAACACATTGACAAATTATCAAGGTGAAGCATTTGTCAGAATGTATTTTTCATCTCCCAAATCTAGTGGATGGTTGTTGGATCTCTATTTATATGATTTTGCAAACTAGATAAGACTGTGGAAAGATCAGATAGGAATATCTGACAATACTCATACAGTGACTAGGCCCAAAAAATTGAATGAAAATATCGAGAAAATGTTTGAGAATATAAAATAAATTAAATGCAAAAAAAAATTTAAATTTTTTTTCAATGATCATATTGTGCTTGTGCACATAGGTCATATGAATTGCCCATGAAAACAACTTTTTTCCATTTATTTGACTTTTTCTTAATATAAGCAAATTTATAGTTGATTTTAACCAAATCAGCCTCCCAAATGTGATTGTGAGGTTAGATATAACTCCAAAATGCTCCCACAAAACATTGATCCTCAGATCTAAAGTATTGACCTCCAATGCATGCACCAAGAACTCTCCAAACAGAATATCCAAGACACGAAATTGGCTCTGATACCATGTATGAATTTGCAAATGGAAATGAATGAAGGATCTAGAGGCCAAAGAATAGCACAAAGACAAGAGAGAAAATATGAACAAGAATAAATTGTATTTTTATTGATGATGCAATATTAAAAATAAGAGTTGTTGGAGATGTGTACAATATACAAGTGCTTTCTTATATAGCTAAATAAATAAGAGGCAATGATAAACTGTTGATAAGATATCACCCATACAAGGTAGAATAACATGTCCACCAAAGGTGGATCATCCTCCATTATAAAATTAAGTATGTGCAACATGTGGAGGATGATAATGTGTTATGTGCACTAAAGGTAGCTCTCACACAAAAAGTAGAATATGATAACAACTATCACAAGATAAAGTGTAATTTATCCTACATCATGTGCTAAAATAGGTGCAAACTCCTAGTTATCTCATATGTAAACTACTATGAAATGCATTATTCTAAGTAATCTTAAGGGTATATGAATGAATATGGGGAACAAAAAATATCCTAAATCTTTTTTTAGTCCCCCAAAAGCCCTTGACTTGTGCATGATCATTTAAGGATAATTTCTCATCCTATCATTTATGCTATGGTTTGTTTGGTAATTAACATGTAAGTTTAACCATGTTGAGAGAGAGAGAGAGAGAGAGAGAGAGAGAGAGAGTGAGAGAGAGAGAGAGAGAGAGAGAGAGAGAGAGAGAGAGAGAGAGCCTTTTTACCCTGTATAACACCTTAAGACCCCATACCATACATCTTAGGGTTTGTAAAGGGTCCTAGGGCATTGTAAGGTGTTCTAGGAAACATTAATGTGTCATACAACACCTTAAGACCACCAACAAACCCATAGGACTCCTTACCATTCATTAGTGTATGGTAAGGGGTCGTAAGGGGTCCTAGGACACATTAATGTTTCCTGGGACCCCTTAATAACCCTTATGACCCCTCAGATGTAGAGAGAGGGTTCTTCAAGGGCCCTAAGGAGTGATAAGGGGTCCTAGGATACATTACTATGTCTTAGTACCCCTTATGACTCATTAGGATACCTTAGGATCCCTTATCATATATCTTAAGGGTCACAAAGGGTCCAAATGGGTCATAAGGGTTTCTAGGACATGTTAATATGTCTTAGGACCTCTTAAAACCACTTACAACCCATTAGGACCGTTAACAACCCTTATGACTCCTAAGATGTAGAGAGAGGGGTCCTAGAGTGTCCTAAGGGGTCATAAGGGGTCTAAGGACACATTACCATGTCATAGGAACCCTTACCATACATCTTAGGGGTCCTAAAGGGTCGCAATGGGTCATAAGGGGTCCTAGAACACATTCTTGTGTCTTAGGACCACTTAAGACCCCTTAACAACCCTTACAACCCCTATGATGTAGAGAGAGGTCTTTAATGATCCTAAGTGGTCATAAGGCATCCCAAGACATATTAATTTATCCTAGGACCACTTATGACCCCTTACAACCCCTTCCCAGGGAAAACTTTAGTGGTGAATATTTGCCATTTGGAGAATGTCTCATGTCTGCGACCAAAGATTTTCCAAATATAATGTGTATATCAGGTTGGCCATGTCACCCAAAATTTATAAATATTGGTTCAAATTCCCAAACCCATCACCCATTGGTTTATGTATTTTTATCCTCTTCTTTAACAATATCGCCAATCAAATTAATTGTTGAACACTGTAAATTGAAATTTTTTGCCTACAATTTCCAAATCTTGTTGTAATTGGAAACTATATTCACCAATATGTGGTCAATATTTAAGGTTAGGGTACATGTTTCATGACATGTGTTTCTATTCTAGAAACTTTCAATGAAATTTTATGACTTTTTAAACATTGTCCTGAAATAGATTTGACATGTGTCTCTATTCTGGAAACTTTTGGGGTAATCTTTGTGTCCTTTTAAACCTTAGCCTGAAATAGAATTCCTCCCATTGATCTGGGATCATCCAACAGTTATAAAAATTAGGGTTAGTTCCTATTAGAAGATATAAAATAACTCATGATAGACCCTGTCTTGGGGTGCTGCTCCCAAACCCCCATCGAATAATAATGGTTTCTTGGTATGTGTGCCTGACACCACATTTTTTTTCAATAATGAACGATTCACCAATATTTTATAGAATTTTCATATAATTGAAAAAAAATTTCCAGTACAACTAATATTTTTTCCTTTCAAATTAAAAAATTTCTCCAACAATATTAATTCCCCCCCCCCCAAATAAAATAATGTAGGATTTGCTAGTATTTTACACCTTTTCCCTAGAGGGGGTTTCTTAAAGTTTTCCCTACCCCTTACCATACATGTTAGGTGTCATAAGGATTCCTAAGGAGTCATAAGGGGTTCTGAGACATGTTAATGTGTCATATGACCCCTTAAGACCCCTTACAACTCCTTACGACCCCTTACAACACAATACCATTCACTAGTGTATGGTAAGGCCTTCGAAGGGGTTGTGAGGGGTCTAATGGGTCCTAGGACACATTAATGTGTCATAAGACACCTTAAAAACCCTTATGGACATCAAAATGTAGAGAGAGGGGTCTTCATGGGTCCTAAATGGTGAGAAGGATTCCTAGGACACATTAATGTGTAATATGATCCCTTTTGATCCTTAGGAAACTTTAGGACCCCTTAGCATACATATTAGAGGTCACAAAGACTCTTAAGGGGTCATAAGGGGTTCTAAGACACATTAATGTTTCCTAGGATTTCTTAAGACCACTTACAAACTCTTAGGACCCCTTACCATTCATTAGTGTATGGTAAGGGGTCGTAAGGGGTATAAGGGGCCATAGGGAACATTAATGTGTCTTAGGACCCCCTTAACAACCCTTACAACCCATAAGATGTAGAGAAATGATTCTAAATAGTCCCTAAGGATTCATAAGGGGTCCTAGGACAAATTACTATGTCTTAGGGCCCCTTATGCCCCATTTGGACACCTTAGGACTCCTTATGATACATCTTACGGATTGTAAAGGTCCTAAGGGGTCATAAGAGGTTCTAGGACATGTTAATATGTCCTAGGACCCCTTAAGACCACTTACAATCCTGTAGGACCCCATAATAAGTCTTATGACCCCGAAGATGTAGAGAGAGGTTTCCTAGAGTGTCCTAAGGGGTCATAAGGGGTCCTAGGAAATATAATACCATGTCCTAGGACCCCTTATGGTCCCTTAGGACCCCTTACCATACATCTTAGGGGTCTTAAAGGGTCACAATGGGTCATAAGGGGTCTTAGGACAAATTATTGTGTCGTAAGACCCTTTAAGACCCCTTAAAAACCCTTACAACCCCTAAGATTTAGAGAAGAGTATTCCATAATCTTAAATGATCATAAGTGGCCATAAGGCATCCTAGGACACATTAATGTAAAGTAGGACAACTTATGACCCTTTAAAACACCTCACCATACATCTTAGGTGTCATAAAGGGTCCTAAGGGATCCTAAGGGGTCATAATGGGTTCTGTGATAGGTTAATGTGTTATATGACCCCTTAAGACCCCTTACAACCCCTTAGGACACATTACCATTCACTAGTGTATGGCAAGGCATCCTAAGGGGTCAAAGGGGTCCTAGGACACATTAATGTTTCATAAGACACCTTAACAACCCGTATGACCCTTAACATGTAGAGAGAGGGGTCTTTAAGGGTCCTAAAGGGTCAGAAGGGGTCCTAGGACACATTTATGTGTCTTGGGACCCCTTTTGACCCTTAGGAAACCTTAGGACCCCTTACCATACATCTTATCGGTTGTAAAGACTCTTAAGGTTTCATAAGGGGTTCTAATACACATTAATGTGTCCTAGGACACCTTAAGACCACTTACAAACTCTTAGGACAAATTAATGTGTCATAGGGCCTCTTAAGACCCCTTACAACCCCTTACCATACATTAGTGTATAGTAAGGGGTCCTAAGGTGTTTTAAAGGGTATTTCAAAATAGTAATGTGTACTAGGACCCCTATACACCATTGAGGACCCCTTAGGACCCCTTACCATTCATTAGTTTATTGTAATGGGTCGAAAGGGGTGTAAAAGAGTCCTGCTACACAATAATGTGTCTTAGGTCCCCTTAAGACCACTGACTACCCCTTAGCACCCCTTACCATTCATTAGTGTATGGTAAGGTGTCGTAAGATGATGTAAGGGGTCTAAGGGGTCCTTTGACACATTAAAAACCATTACAACCCCTAATATTTAGAGAGAGGTGCATGTGAGGGTCCTAAGGGTTTCTAGGACATATTACTATGTCCTAGAACCTCTTATGACCCATTAGGACCCCTTATCATACATCTTAGGTGTCTTAAAAGTTTTTAAGGGTTCGTGAAGTGTCTTAATACACATTAATCTTTCTTAGGACCCCTTAATACCCCTAAGGACCACTTACCAATCATTAGTGTATGGTAAGGTGTCATAGGGGGTTGTAATGGGTCTAAGGGGTCCTAGGGCATATTAATGTAGAGAGGGGGGTATGAAAGGTTCATAACGGGTCCTAACTCCTAGGACACATTAATGTGTCCTAGGACCCCTTGTGACCCCTTAGGACACTTTATGGCACCTTATTACATATTAGTGGTATTAAAGGGTCCTAAGGGGTCATAAGGGGTTCTAGGACACATTAATGTGTTTGAAAACCCCTTAAGACCCCTTACCATACATTATTATATGGTCAGGGGGACTATGGGGTGTTAGAAAGTGTTAGTACATAATAATGTGTCCTAGGACCCATTAAAATCCCTTATAATATCTAAGATGTAGAGAGAGGGGTTGTAAAGGTTCATAACAGGTCCTACGACACATTAATGTGTTCTAGGACCCCTTTTGACCTTTAGGATACCTTAGGACCCCTTACCATACATCTAAGGTGTTGTAAAAGGTACTAATGGGTCATAATGGGTTCTAGAACACATTAATGTGTCATATGACCCCTTAAGACTACTTACGAGCCCTTAGGACTCCTTACACTCATTTAGTGTGTTGTAATGGGTCATAAGGGGGCGTAGGGATTCTAAGGATTCTTAGGACACATTGATGTGTCCTACGACCCCTTAACAACCCTTACAACCCCTAAGATGTAGATAGAGGGATATTCAAGGATCCTAAGGGGTCATAAGAGGTTGCAGGACACATTAATGTGTTCTAGGACCCCTGAGGACCCCTTTATCATACATCTTAGGGGGTTGTAAGGGGTTATAATAGATCCTAAAACATAGTAATGTGTCTTAGAACCCCTTAAGAGCCCTTATGACCCCTTAACATTATTTAGTCTATGGTAAGGGGTCATAAGGGGTCTAAGGTGTCCTAAGACACATTATTGTCTAGACTATGACCCCTTAAAAACCCTTACGATCCATATGATATAGAGAGAGGGGTCTTAAAGGGTCATAAAGGGTCTTAGGACACATTAATGTGTCCTAGAACCCCTTTTGACACCTTACGACACCTTAAAATACATCTTAGGTGTATTAAAGGGTTCTAAGGAGTCATTAGAGGTTCTAGGACACATTAATGTGTCTTAGGACCTCTAAAGACCCATTATGACCCCTTGCCATACAATCGTGTATGGAAAGGGGTCCTAAGGGGTGTTAGGGAGTCCTATGACTTAGTAATGTCTCCTATAACCCATTAACAACCCTTAAAACACCTAATATGTAGAGAGAGGGGGTCCTAAAGGGTACTAAGGGGTCTTGTGACATATTAAAGTGTCCTAGGACCCCTTAGGACCCCTTAACCTACATCTTATGGATGTTAGAGGGGCCTAAGAGGCCATAAAGGGATATAGTACCCCTTATGAACCCTTAGGACAAATTACCATACATATGAAGGGTCCTAAAAGTTCATAAGGGGTCATAAGGGGTCCTATGACACATTAATGTGTCCTAAGACCCCTTACAACCCCTTAGGACACATTACCATTCAATAGTGTATGGTAAGGTGTCCTTGAGGGTTCTAAGGGGTCTAAGGGGTCCTAGGACACATTAATGTGTCATAAGACACCTTAACAACCCTTATGACTCTTAATATGTAGAGAGAGGGGTATTCAAGGGTCCTAAATGGTCAAAAGAGGTCCTAGGACACATTAACGTGTCCTAGGACCCCTTTTGACCCTTAGGAAACCTTAGGACCTCTTACCATACATATTGATAGGGCATATTACTGTCATACTTTAGAAGCCCTAGGACAGCTTTTACTAGGATTTTTTTCATGTTTTCATCATGCTTATCATGCTTTTCTAGATACTTTTACTTATATTTGTTGTTATGTGGCATGCTTCCACAAAACCTATTTTGTGATTGGAAACACTTAAATATGCTACGCTTGGATAAATATGCTAGGTTACTTATTTTGGAATTATAGTTATGTCTTTTTGGAATGAATTTATTGTTTAAACATGAATGATGAATGTGTATCTTGATGTTTTTTATCATAAATGTTTCTAACATATGGAGTGCAGCACACCAAATTAGTAATCGATACCTTGACTAGGTAAACCGTGCCCATGTTATGGACGCTCGACCCGGTCTTGCACTAGGTGCATACGGAGAAACCTCGGGCACAACACAGATGGATTTGGGATAATCAAGGTGGTAGAACATGAGAAAAGACCCACGCATCCTAATAAATTCTTTAAGGAGATCTAGGGAAGAGTGGGAAGTTGGATCTATTGTCAAAAGCATTTCTTTCCTCTTTCATGGATCTATTCAATCTCTAGTTTTATAGTTTCCTTTCATGTTTAGTAGGGTTGTAATAAAAGCTCCACCTATGTTTATTGTGTGATTAGATATAAGTTAGATTTTTTTCTTTCTTTAAACAAAGGCCCACTCCTACATGAGAAGGAGGGGCATTATTGGTTATACTTTACATTCTGTTTCTTTATAGTTGAAATTGTAATACATTTTTTATCAATAGAAAATGAAGTTTTAAATTTGCAGTTCAGTGTAATTGAGTTCGGATACTCACTCAAGGGTTCCCACTTGGTGAGGAATCTATGTTAGATAGATAGGATCATTTTCATACAGTTTAAGTTTCCTGCATCTTGGTTTTCTAATTCTGGTGTTAACACAGTTCCTGCACCCAAAATCCGCTGGATAGTCCAGCAGTTCCTGCAGCCAAAGAGGCAGAACTATTGAAGCATTATGATTAAGTTTTCTAGTCTTTTCAAGCTATAGTGTTCCTTCATGTGCTTTCACTTCAGCATTTCCTTTCTATCATTCTTTACAGCTTTATAATAGTTTCCTTTAAAAGCAATTTACTTCCTATAGTTATAGAATAGTTTCCTTTCAAAATCAATTTGTTTCCTATAGCCATAGCATGGTTTGAGTAAAATATTTGGTGAATATACTTTGCTGACCCGTTTCAAGTAATACCTCCCTAGGTTGATAAATTAAATGACTTTCTATAAAGGAGGATAGCTGCTCGGTCGGATGTCCAATCCTTGAGC
Source organism: Thuja plicata (assembly GCA_018584345.1). NCBI lineage: Eukaryota > Viridiplantae > Streptophyta > Pinopsida > Cupressales > Cupressaceae > Thuja > Thuja plicata. Next base: position 604,636 of record MU225439.1, read on the forward strand.
TATGGTACTTGCCTAGTATTTGATACCTTAATAGAACCAATCATTTTTTGCGTCATTGTTGGGGACGGTGTCGAGCCAAGTTATTTTCCTCGGCCATTGGTAGATTTCAATTCAAGCATGTACATCCTTTTTAAATAGGGTTTTCTATCAAAAAGTCTTTCACTCCACCACCAAAATATTTCATTTACCTATATGCATAGAAGAAGAAGAGACGCTCTAGGAAGGTACTTACCCAACTACCCCAACAACCATTTAGGAGATATCTTTGTACCTGACAAAGATAAAGAGGAGAGTCAGTTTTTGGATGCAATTGTAAACCTTCCTGTATTAGGATCATCATCATCATCTTCTAAAGGTGATCCACTGAAATTTCACCTTCTAGAAGGTGAACTTGAGTTTAATCCATTAGTAGAAGCCTTAGCCAATCTCAAAATTCAAAACCCAGACAATCAAGAGTAAAATCCACTACCTCTATTCATTTACCAACCATAAGGTCTCCCTCAGCATCCACCCAGGATGGGAAACCCCCCTACCTTTCCATTTCCCATTATTGTCCAGTATGATAACAACAACCTCAAGAATATTCCCTCATCGACACTTCCCAAGTTTTATGGCCTAGTGAATAAAGATCTAGATACCTTTCTCTTTGAGTTTGACATCCTTTTCCATAGTTACGACTGCACCATGGATTCCCATAGGCTCACATTGTTTCCTGCAACATTCAAAGAGTCTGCTTCAAGATGGTTTATGGGCTTAGGTCAGGATGTTGTTCATAATTGGGATGAAATGAAGGTAACGTTCTTGGAAAAGTATAAAGAATACTATAGGGTAAATGACATGAGAGGGGATGACATATTCAAGATGACCCAGAAGGAGGATGAAATCCTAGAGGATTATATGTCAAGATTCTTGTTCATCCTGCAAAAAATACTCATAACCAACTTAATCAGGAGTCCCAAAAACTTCTTTTTCTACACGGTATAAATGAAGGATGCACTGAGGCCTTGGATCTCATGGCTAGAGGAGATATCACCCAATCTACATGGGGTTATATTAAGAAAATTTTCCTCAATTAATCAAGAGATGCGGTGAAGAAGGGAAGAGGATACAGAGCCACATCAGGAAAAACTATTGATGCTGGAACCTCACAGGTAGAAATCACAAATTTGTTGTCTGAATTTAAGTAGGAAATTATCAATAACATAGAAACCTAGTTGAACACAATGCAGGCCAAAAAGAAGAATAAGGAGGCTGAATTGATGCTAGCAGAATTCTATCCACATTGTAGACAGAAGAAGAGAGATTTTCATTGCAAGTTGGTTGCCAACATGGATATTTCATAGTTACCCACTAATTACAAGCCAATTGAAGGAGATGATGAGAAATTATTCTTTGTTTCACAATGAAGACTATGGGCTCAAAGAAAAGGTATGCCTTAGGACCTACTTACTTTTACTAATCCATTTTATAGCAATCTATGGAAACAACATGTAAATACTCAATAACCTCCTTGGAATAATCCTCAACCTAAGTGGAAACCCTACTCAAGTCCTTAATGGAAACAACCCCAAGGGAATTGGAAACATCCACAAGGGAATCGAAAAAAAAAACCTTAGTGGCACAAAGGTCAACAATGGCCAAACTAGCGGTAGGGACTCCTGCAGCGACCTCAACAGCCGCAACAAAAAAGCCCTTCTACCACCTCCTCCATCCACTACAACACCTCCTAAGCCTACTCAACTCCCTTCACAAACTCAACCAACTCCTAATAATAAGCCGCCAGGACCTTAGAAAAATGTCTATTTAGTTGACCCAAGCCAGTACCCTGCATACGCAATCAATGACATTCATTTACAGTCAGGCCCTACTCTACCCACACCTACTATTATTACTAAAGTAACTCCCAACGAGCCCCTACCTCAAACTACTCTAGATACCACTCTAGCAGGACCAACGGTATTACCAGTACCAGTGCAGCCAGTTTCACCTCCCTTTCCACAAAGGTTGCGAGATAATCACTCTAAACATAAAGAAGATGCAACATTTGACATCCTAGACCAATTAAAGAACATCAATGTTCAGATTCTACTTTTTAAAGCAATAAAGGATGTCCCCACATATGGGAAGGCTATAAAAGAAGCCTTCTTTAAAAATTTTGGTCATAAGCGAAAGGACCCCCAGACATTTCATGTCCTGGGTAAACTTGCTGATATTATGCTTGGAAAAATAGTGGTCCCCAAGTATTCTAATCTAGGTAGCCTGGTTGTCAAAGTAACCATTATTGTAACAGACATAAAAAATGCTTTGATTGACTTAGGAGCTGCCATAAATATCATGACAAAGGATATCATGCAAAAAATCCACATCACTACCCTCTGGGAAACACCCATTGTCCTACATCTTGCAGACAGTTCTACAGTCAAACCTGACAGGGTAGTGGAGGATATAGTTGTTGACCTTGAAAAATGGTCTTACCCTGCCAACTTTATGATCCTCTCACCTAAAGCCCCATTAGGAGGCTATCTCATAATTCTTGGTCGACCCTGGCTAGATGCTATTGATGCCTTTATAGGATACCACTCTGGCAGTGTGACCATTTCTAATTGTCAACATAGTAAGACAATAGCCTTATACCCACCATCGCAACCATAAATGGATTTTTCCTCACCAATATGGCCTAACATTGGAGAGGAGGCTATGGCAGTCAATTTAGTATCCCAAATCATGATGTTAGAAATGGATCCTTTCCTGTAGCTATATGAGGAGGACACCGTAATCACCAACATTCTTCAAAACCAGTATGGTCATGATTCAGAATCCATTAATTGTCTGAACCCCCATAACTGCTCCCTGCAATCTTTGTACCCTAATTACGCCTTACCTTCCTCTCCTGTAGCCAAAAAAATCTACAACCAAATTATTCTCCATGAGGTCCAAACACCTCCATTAACTGATGCATCTATGGTAGAACTCACAAAGTCATTGGAAGTTTCACATGATCGTTGCTTATATATTAATAGCCAACTTACAAACCAGCAATAAACATCTTTGACCACCTTGCTAAAAAGCGAATACCATGGCCTTTGCCTTGGATTATTTGGACATGAAGGGTTTGGACCCTAAAATATGTACCGCCTAGATCTTCCTAAAATAAGACAAACACCCTGTCAGACAATTCCAGAGGCGTATAAACCCTACGTTAAGAGAAATAGTCAAAATAGAGTTACAAAAACTGTTGAATGCCAGTTCATCTACCCAATCTCTAACAGCCAATGTATCTCACCTTTAGTCATTTTCCCAAAGAAATGAGGAAAGTGGTGAGTATGTGTCCACTATAGGGAACTTAACAATGCCACCAAGAAGGACCATTTTCCCCTTCCGTTTATAGACCAAGTTCTAGATTCCCTAGCAGGAAAATGTTACTTTTCTTTTGTGGACGGATATAGTGGCTACAACCAGATTAGGATCCTTCCTAAAGATCATTAGAAAAAAACATTCACTTTCCCTTAGGGAACATTTCTTACTTTGTACTTCCTTTTTCCCTCTGTAATGCTTCACTACATTCTAGCAAGCAGTCATCAACATTTTTGCTAATATCTCCCATGATTGCATGGAAATATACATGGATGACTTCACAACTTATGTGGAAACCTATGAGGAAGCATTGGTCAATTTGGGTAGAGTTCTTACCAGGTGTAAGGACCATTATTTGTCCCTCAACAGTGAGAAATAGTTCATGATGATGCAGGAACGTGTGGTGTTAGGTCATGAAATCTCTGCCAAGGGAATACAAGTGGATCCAATGAAAATTAAAGTCATCATGAACCTCCCTACTCCTGCCAAACAGAAGGATGTTCACATATTTTTGGGGCATGTTGGTTATTACTGATAGTTCATTAAGGATTTATGCAAATTATACCATCCCATGTACTCCCTTCTCACAAAGGATTCAGAAATTGTATTGACAAAATTTTGTGAAGAATTCTTCCTACAGCTAAAGACCTAATTCTCAGAGGACCTAATTGGGCATTACCATTCCATATCCACATAGATTCCTCTTACCATGAATTAGGAACTATCATTGGCTAGAAATATGGACTAGTGGAGCATTCCATATACTTTATAAGAAAGAATTTATAAGGCACAGAGTTGAACTACACAGTCACTTAAAAGAACTCCTGGCTATGACTTATGCACTTAATAAGTTTTGCCACTACCTAGCCGGTTACCCAATATTTGTGCATACTGATCATGCAGCCATAAATTATTTGGTCAAAAATCCTGCTATTACAAGTAGGCTTGCCAGATGGATTTTGTTTCTACAAGAGTTCGACATCACGATAGTTGATAAACTGGGAAAAACTAATGTAGTCGCTGATTTCCTCTCCAGATTAAAGAATGACGATGACCCACATATCATCAATGATAGTTTTCTAGATGACCACCTATTTTCTATTTCCACTCATACCCCTTGGTATGCCGACATCGCCAATTATCTGGTTACTCAAAAATTACTACCATATTTTTCTTTCAAGGAAAAGAGGATATTAATTGAGAAGATTTTCAATTTTTCTTGACTAGCCGATTGTATCTTCTACACTAGACCTGATCAGATCCTCAGAAGGTGTATTCATGAGGATGAGACATATGATATCCTTCATGCCTTCTATTATTAACCCTGTGGTGGCCATTTTGCAGCCAAACGTAAAGCCATGAAGATACTCTATATTGGCTATTACTGGCCCACTCTCTATAAAGATGCAGCCAAATATACCCACAAGTGTGATATATGTTAGCGTATGGGCTAGCCCACCAAATAAAATGAAATGCCTCTATTTCCTTAGGTAATAGTCACACTATTTGATAAATGGGGAATAGATTTTATAGGACCAATTCATCCCCCATCAAATGACAACTCTTACATTTCAGTTTGTACTGACTATGTCACTAAATGGGTAGAAGTACGGGCTATGAAACATGCAAGGGATAACATGGTTACACAATTTTTATATGAGGAAATATTTACTAGGTATGGTGTTCCATGGGAACTAGTCACAGATTAAGGAGCTCAGTTCATTTCTAATTTGATCACTGCCCTTATGGTGGAATACAATATTCACCATAGGAAGTATAGTCCATATCATCCCCAGGCGAATGGTCAGGCCGAGATCACCAATAGGGAGATTGAGGCTGTCCTCACTAAGATAGTTCTGTTGCACAAAAAAAATTGGAGTAGCCAATTATAGGAAGTTGTGTGGGCCTACCGCACCACATGGAAAACCCCTATAGGATTTACACCATTTGAGTTGGTGTCTAGCAAGACTATTGTAATGCCCATAGAATTTGAGAATAAAAATTTAGGCACAACATTAAAGATCAACTTAAATCTTCCTGTAGCTCAATAAGAGAGGCTCCTACAGCTTAACTATCTAGATGAGATCTGCAAGGAAGATTTATAGAACACACAGTTGGTCTAGCTTCAATGAAAGAAATGGCATGATTCACATATACAAAATAAAGGGTTTCTTCCTGGTGACTGGGCACTTTATATAACTCTTAGTTTCAAGAGAATCAACACAAGCTTACAAATTGTTGGCTTGGCCCTTATGAGGTTGAAAAAGTTTTTGCTAATGGTGCAGTCCAATTGTCTACAATTGACCCTGTCCGCTTCAAGTTATTGGTCAATGGTCACAGACTCTGTCTGTACCATAAACCCGCCACTAAAGAAGAGTTCCTATAGCAATTTGAATTTCATCTTTCCATAGCCGATCCTCCTGCAGCCGATGGACCTCCTCCAGATGAAGACACTCCTGTAGCCAATCGGGGAAAATTTCCACTCCGGTCATCTCTTTGACTTCACTGCAAAAAAGTCATAATAAAATTTTCATTTCCCATGAAAAATATCTCTTTCTGCAATAAATTCACAATCATATCACATTACATCAATCTTTTCTCCCATTTTCACTTACGCATCCCTTCATTATTATGCCACTCATTACTTTTCACTTCGTACACGTCATCCGACCTTTCTCAATTTTGGCATTTATTCATGATTACTCTCCAGGTATGCCTTCATTTATTGTTTGCAACATTTTTATTTCATTTGATGTTATTATACATTCCATTACAATTAATATTAGTGCTTCATCAGAGTGTTGTTGTACTTTCTAACCAAACATGTGAGGACACATGTCATAATTTTAGTGGGGGAAATTTATTAACTCATGTTTTCCCATAATAATCCTTGCTTAAGCTGTGTTGCATAGTCATTTTGCAATTTATTGATGTGAGAACCCCAAATAATGCAAAATTCTATGCTAAATTTTTAAAAAATTTCAAACCCAACTCATATTTCCAGCTCTAGTTTTTAAAACATCACCTCTGCTCTAATCCCGAGAAACCCACACCAAACATTTATCTAGATTTATTCAGCCCTAAAGCTTAGGCAGAATACAGGATAATACAAGAGGACAAAATTGTTATTAAGGATACAAAGAACAAAATTTTGAAAAATCTATTTTCAGTTGCAGAGGAAGTTTCAAGTGATTTGATTTTTTGGGTTCTAGAGTTTTTCAGTAACAACAGGAGGGCCACCAATATGCCATGAGCCATGGGATCACTCATGTTTATTGCAGGATCAAGAAAGTGTCCAAGTCTTTAACCGCGTGGGTTGGCTTATGTATTTTGTTAGGCTCTATAGTTACAATGAAGCTATAACACTTACAACAAAGAAACTTGGCTCTATGTTTTTCTTTCTTTAATTAAAGGCCCGCTCCTGTGTGAGAAGGAGGGGCATTATCAGTTATAGTTTACATTCCATTTCTTTACAGTTGAAATTGTAATACGTTGTTGATCAATAGCGAATGAAGTTTTAAATCTATAGTTCAGTGTAATTGATTTTGGATAATCACTCAAGGGGGACCACTTGGTGAGGAATCCATATTAGCTAAATAGGATCATTTGCATATAGTTCAAGTTTCCTGTATCTTGGTTTTATAATTTTGGTGTTAACACACTTCCCGCAGCCGAAGGCCGTAGGATAGTCCAACACTTCCCATAGCCAAAGAGGCAGAAATGTTGAAGCATTATGATTATGTTTTCCATTCTTTTCAAGTTATAGTGTTCCTTCATGCGCTTTCACTTTTGCATTTCCTTTCCAGCATTCTTTACAGCTTTAAAGTAGTTTCCTTTCAAAGCAATTTACTTATTGCAGCTATAGAATAGTTTCCTTTCATAAGAAATTTGTTTCTTGCAGCCATAGCATGGTTCGAGTAAAATCCTTGGTGCATATACTTTGCTGACCCATTTCAAATAATACCTCCCTGGGTTGATAAATTAAATGACTTTCTACAAAGGAGGATAGGTTCTTGGTCAGATGTCCAATCCTTGAATTATGATACTTACCTAGTATTTGATACCTTAATAGAATCGATCATTTTTGGCACTATTATCGGAGATGGTGTCAAGCCAAGTTATTTTCCTCATCTATTGGTAGATTTCAATTCAAGCATGTATATCCTTTTTAAATAGTGTTTTCCATCAAAATTCTTTCACTCCACCGCTGAAATCTTTCATTTACCTGTATGCATAGAAGAAGAAGAGACACCCTAGGATGGTACTTACCCAACTATCCTAACAACCATTTAGGAGATATCTTTGTACCTGACAAAGATAAAGAGCAGGGTCAGTTCTTGGATGCAATTGTCAACCTTCCTTTATCAGAATCATCATCATCATCATCTTCCGAAGGTGATCCACTAAATTTTCACCTTCTATATGGTGAACTTGAGTTTAATCCATTTGCAGAAGCCTTAGCCAATCTCAAAATTGAAAACCCAGAGAATCAAGAAGAAAATCCACTACCTCTAGTCATTTACCAACCGCAAGGTCTCCCTCAGCATTCGCCCTGGATGGCCAACCCCCTACCTTTCCATTTCCCATTACTAATCAACATGATAACAACCTCAAGAATATTCTCTCATTAATGGTTCCCAAGTTTTAAGCTTCTCTTCCAACTTTTTTTTGTAAGCTTCTCTTCCAATGACATCGATTGATGAGTTACTAGGACCAATACAAGGATTTGGCAAACCAAGACTTATCATTTTTCATTTTTTTTATGCACCTTGGCGAGCTTTCTCCCATATACGGCCACAATTTCATCTCCTTCCCTTAGTTTGAGACATTTTTGAAAGGCAAATGTTTCCTTTATTGTTGCACGAACATGGTCATTAATTCCCTTGGTTGCCAAACACATGTCACTGGTTGTGTTGATTTTCTGCAGAATTTGTTTTTTAATATTCTCTCTCTAAGAAATTTTTTTGTTCTTCTCAACGTGCTCTTTGAGCTTCCCAAAAACATCTCTAAGAATTTAATTCTCCCCCAAATGTCTCATTTTATTTTCTTGACTATATTTATTACTTTTTCATTCAAGTTGTTTTCATAAGTTTTAATTTTATTATTTTCCTTCTTTAACTCTTCTCTCAATTCTGACAATAGGTGTTCACTTTGTTTTCTTATTTCCTTTGTTTTCTCTTCCCACTGTTTTGACTTTACCCTCTCATTCTCCAATTCCTTATTTAATTTATTATTTTCACGTATCGTATTCTCCACACTTTTGTATAAACATACTGAAGAGGCTTTTTCATCCTCAACTTTTTTATTGCTTTCTTCCAATTTTTTCCTCAAAATTTTTAGTTCTACATCTATATCTTCTTGCTGTGCAATTGCTTCTTTGGAGGAATAATTTTTTATCATTTGATGTAATTCTTTGCACTTGTTATCTGTTGCTTTCTCCTTTGCCTTTTGATTTTCTAGTTCTTGATTCTTCCTAGAAGCTTTTATTTCTCTCTCTCCAACTTTATAACTAAACTGTAGACCACTTGGTTGGTTATTTTTGACACATTTATCTTATCCACATTTTCAATTTTCTATAAATCCATTTGGAGGGTGCTAACCTGAAATTCTGATCGATCTAACTGACTCTTTTCTGGATTATTATCTCTAGCTGGGGGCATAACAACCATGAACTCCATCATTTCTTTGTTTGGGTTATATGTGGGAAATAACCTATTCGATGTAGGTTCTGCATCACAAGACACAACAATTGCATCCCTCTTCAATGTCTTAGTTTTTTGTCTATTCCTATTTTTTGTTTGTTCAAAGTTAGTTACAAAATTATTGAAAATAAAATAAGGGTTTTTTGACACAATTGAATGTTTGAAAGGTGAAATAGAACTTGCAGTGATGTACGAGCTTCCACCTATGGTTCTAATATTGCACCATGAGGATTAGTAATAGTTGAAAGGAAACTAAGTGTGCAGAAAATAGTTCCCTATGCTAAACTCCCGAGAAGAGGATCGTGCAAATTCAGATTTAACCCTTATCAATTATAGAATGATAATACAATAACATGCATACATAGAAAAATGAGAATGACACAATGATTTACCCTGCGGAAAACCTTTCTATAAAAAACCCCAGCACTCCAAAACCTGCAGAATGTATTAATCAAAACTGTTGCTGTTTACAATACAATTGAAATGCAAGTTCTTTCAGGAGATAATCGACACTTGAAGATAAATTGGGCAGCATAACAACATTCCAATAATACACTAACTTCACTCTCCGATTTGCAACCTAGAAACGCTTATATCATGTGCTTCCCTTTTTAGGCTAACTTCCAAAGATAACCATTTTAGTGTTTTACCATTCTCTAGAAAAATAGGAGTGTACAAAGAGTGTATTAGTGTAAAAATAGGGCAACTTCTAAAGATAACTATATTAGGGTTTTACCTTACCCCATGCATTGCAGAAGAGTGTACAGTACTCAACATAATCAGTTTCCACATGTCTTGCATGTCTTCACCTGTCATCAAATCTTTCACAATTAGCTCTTACAAATATTAATGACTACCACAGGAATCCATCATAACCGTTTCAGTCGTGATTACCTTACACATTGTCCAAAGTGCTGACATTTGGAAAATAACCTCTATTCACCTAGACCAAGTTTGATCATCATTGTCATCTTCCAAGTGGAGTTAAAACACAACATGTCCACTCAACTAAATGATAGAATGGATATCAATCTTAAATACATTATTTGCAAACAATTAAATACAAAAAAAATAATCTCAAATGTAAGGAAATATACAAGATTGAGACACCTTATTCCTAACAACAGTAATACCCTAACCCATTACAAGTGGAGTTTTTGGACTGTTCATAGGGTTTTGTCCTGAAGGTGTGGAAATTGTTGGACTCACAGTCATAGACACCATTTGCATTGTTGTCATATCCTTTTGCTTCTTTACACTGCCTTGATCTCTGAGATCCACCAGTTTCATATCCATTTGTAATGTCCTTTTCGAACCACTAGTACTACCCATTCCATCCCCACTAGTGGGAGTGACACTTGATTTAGATTGAATCCGAGTGCATGGGAAAGGTGGAACTAAATTTGAATTTGGAACAAAACAAGGTTCAAGGGTATCAGACTAAGCAGTACATTTTTTTGATGAACCTTCAATGAGTGGTGTCTCACCACATTTTTGTAGAGTGGGTGTGGCAAGTGGAAACCAAGGCCCTTATCCTGTGGGACCTAGACCACCCCAACCTGGAAAACCCATTTTTTCTATAATATATGGCCCTTTGCAATATTTTTCTTTTGTGGAAACATCGACTCTAATAACAATTGAATATACATCAATGGAAGTGGGATTCACAGAATCCCTCTCATAGTCATTATCTTAACGATCATCATCATTATGATATGATTCAACTAGATGCTCCTCATTCCACAAATAGCTAAACATTTCATCCTCTTCCACTTCATAAATATCTATAGAGGTCTTTGGCGTGCCAAATTTCTTCCTCATTTCCCAAAAATCAGAAATTTTGGTTTGAGTCCAATTACCATGTTTACATTGACCCACTAGGTCATTTGGAATAGATTTTGTAGATGGTTCAGCTATCTGGTAGAAATTGTAGGATTTCTTGTGCTCCACTTTTCCTTTATGTTTATGCAATGCCATAATCTATGATGACAATTCTTGTATTGAAATATTATTTTCATTGGTGTATTTCTCCATCTCTTTTTTGACCTCGTCCCAGGACTCCATGTTTTTAAATTTTTTCTATCAATGGAATACCCTCGTGTTGACATTTGCTTGCAAATTTCCCATTCTCTCTAAGATTTGTTCCAATTATGTAGTGGATCATACTGTCAGTGAATGTCAATAGAAAAATAAAAAATTGTAAAAAAAGCATGTCCCACTTTGAATCCTCTTCTCTCAAACGTGAACCCTCCAAATGAGATAGGCATGGAAGGAAATATCATTTTATTTTATTGACCATTAAAGAGTACACTTGTGCTCTCCATCTGTCGTACATATTACCATGTAAATACCCTCTCTTTCACATGTATTGGGAGTTTGTAGGGTTCTACCACTCAACCGTAAAACCTTAACACAGGGTAGTCTTCCATGATGTACTAGTTAGCCAATCGTATTTCACTTCTGAGTTGAATGTAATCTCTACAAGACACAAGCAATATAGGCATTGGAGTGCTTGTAATTTTATGATACCTTGGTGGCAAAAAGAAGTCTACAAAATTGTTATAGTTCCTTCTGTTATCACTCATCCTTATCTCAGGTGTCCATTCATATATTGGATTTTGGACTTGACTTTGAAGCTTGTTTGTCTAAAATATTGCACGATGCTTTGCTAAAATAAGATAGCACAAGTATGTTGTGAACATAAAAGTCTTCTGTGAACCTCTTTTAATCATTAGTAATCATTCTTGCATGTAATGAATAATGTGCTCAATAAGATTATATTTTATTGGTTCTTTTTCACAATGAATATGAAAAATCATTTCAAGAATGTTGGCACCCACTTCTTTGTTACTATCTAATCCCAAACAAAATGCTAGCAAGGAAATACTATCCTGAACCCATTGCACAAAAATATCATAATCATAAGGAGGCTTATGATCTGGATCCAGACTAGAACCACTTGTTATTCTTGTGATATACAAATCTTTCTCTATTGCATCTATTTTTCCATAATTCTCTACCATCTTTCCCAGGTCAATGTGTACGTTTGAGTTTTGTGATTCAAACCCTAGGTCCAAAAGACTAGCAAATTTAGTCTTGTTTATCGATAAAATTTCATCCTAACTATTTTTATTGACAATTACTTTTCTATTTTCATCACCATTTTTGGCGTAGACAATGACAATTTATCAACAAGGGAATACTTGAGGTAATGCCATGCGTGCTGACCCACCAACCCATGCTACAATTTTATTTATTGTTGCCTTTATCATACTGTTAAATGAATAAAATTTTGAATCCTTCATTCGATTTTTCCGCTTATTTTCATGTGCAAATCTAATTCCATGTTTCTCTTATTTCCATGGATAACATGATCATAAATATCATGGAATTCATGAGTGAAACTTGGTGTTTTAACCAATTTGTGGAAGTTTTTTATCTCTATTTCATGTCTTTTCCCTTTACTTGTAAACTTGAGATTTGTTTTACTCATCGTAGTATTACTATTTACTACACAACTACAATTCAAATAATTCTACACAACTATAATTCACAAGCGTGATTTAAAATTAAACCCTAATTCTAGTTCTACAATCTAAACAGTAAACCATGAGATTTGGAAAATTTAAAAAGAGGGACGTAGGTGCTCAAGATTTTCCCCGTTATTTCAATTTTTGAAGACTATGATAAGGAAGAGAGATGAGATAATTTTTTTCATTCCTCAATCCTCAACCTAGAAGTCGTAACCCCTTTCTGAATTTCCAATACTAGTTAGAAGTAGAATTGAAAAACTTAGATTGAAAACCTAAAGGGAAAAAATTATACATTCGCTAGTACCGAGTCGTCAGTCGTGACTCATGTTAAATTTGATTGCTTCTATATGAAGACATATATCTGATGTCACTAGGACATGTTTCACTTAATCGTTTGAAATAGCAACTTCAACAGAAGACCTAAAATTTTTTCATTTATTAAATGTTTAGTTTTACAATTTACTCCAATTTAGATTTTAATTATACTTATTTGAGGGTTATTTCATGACACATGCCTTGTTTCCAGGGGACATTTGCAAAAAGAGGTGATCGTTCCCAAAATTGGCCCGAAATACACCTTTAGTCATTGATCTATGCTCATCCAATGGTCATTGGTAGTCAGTATCAGGACTTGCAGGTCCCATTAAATTTTGGCTTGTCAGAACCTACTCACCTCTCACATCATCATCGAATGACAATGATCATTTGCGTGGAAACATGTCATGATTCTGGAACAGGTTTGCAAAAATGGTGTTTCTTTTACCTTTCAACCCAAAATTCACCGTACATAATCAATATGTGCTCATCATATGGTAGTTGGCAGTCATTGTCATTTAATTTAAATTAAATTAAATATTTCCAAATTAATTATATTTTTAGTAATGTTTAACTCAAACTTTAACATTGAATTGAATTCAATTATTTCTATTGGTATTACAATAAAATTACATTATCACACATCACTATGGCAGATTGGCAAATTTGGCATATAATTTATCAATATAGGCCACATACTTTTATATTTAATTTTTAATTTGATGACGTTGATCTGAATTAATTACTAAACAATAATAAAACTGTTAAAAATGGAAATACAAATTTTAGACTTTAGTTTTACTGTAAAGAATAACTTCAAATACTTTAAACTTTTATAATTCAATAGTCGCACACATGAGATGACACATGGAAAAGTTAAGTTATTAATGTTAAATAAATCACACACATACAATAAACATTTGTTTGGTCCATATCACACATCAGTATTGACTATCTATTATCTCACACAGTGATATGTGTCGTATTACAAAGGAAGATATCAAAATATGGCTATCATTCCCACATTTGGCCCGAAATACTCGTCAAACCTTTGATCTTTGCTCACAGGTGCTAAGAATTATAGGAAAGGATCAAATATATTCATTAATTTGTTAACACATACAAAGAATTATAGAAAAGGATCAAAAATTACAATAATTATACATTTATAGATTTAAAAAAAATTACACAAGCAATGTATTATCATTCATTAAGAATAAACTGGAAAGGTAAAATGAATGTTAATTGGTCAAAGTCGAAGAGAAAAAATTTCAGTGTTTATTTCTAAAATTTACATCACTAGTATACTAAATAGACTATAGTCACGCCCTTGACCCCTACAAAATGGTGTGAATAGGAAGTAACACAGTTACAAAATTTTGTTTCCACAAGGGTGGTTGTAGTGCTTTGTAGGTTGGTCGATCATATAATAACAAACAAAAAAAAACACAACAAACTATGAAAACCCTCCATTTTAAGAACACTAAGGGTCTCCCTCTCCAACCCCGTCCAAGAAGGATCATTTGGAGAGGATAATATCCAAGAATTCTTTGAGCCAGATGTAGTCCATCTCCACCTCGTCATCGATTCATCAAGGAGAAACTACTTTGGCAGGAAGTCCCTCCCCATCTGCGCCCACTTTCGACCACACATCAGCTACCTTTCATTAATGTTTAGTAGGAAGGGTTTCCTTTCCACATTATTTCCTTACTTGAAAAGATTTTCCATTTCATCATCCCAAGGGATCCCCAATCTTGGTTGTGCGAATACAATGACTAGGACGTCATCCACCAGAAACTGTTCCTTGAAAACCTTTCGTAGGAGAATAAGCTTTTCTACCTTCTCTCCTACGAGGTCGAGAAGAGACGTTAGGAAGCAGGATGTAATGTTCATGCTGACACGGTATCTCTTTTCATTGTGAAGGAACTCACGGACGAGCACCATCAACACAACATTGTTTATCAAAGTGCCCACTTCCTTGCAAACGGAAGTGAGAACTGCATTTGGTATCATTCCCAAAAATGGATTCTTCTCATCAATGGTTGTGGTTCTCAACCTAATTGGTGTGTCCATCTCTACTTGTAGAGCCTGGATACCGTTAACTAAAAAGTTAAAAACTTAAACCTTCAAATTACACACAGATAATTGTAATTCTACAAATCTAAAACTTAAAACCAAAGTCTAAAAGGCAAAAGCACATTAAAATTAATGAAGAAGAAAGAAATAACGTCTATAAATAGCCCTTGTCCATATCTTCCATATATCTAGGTAAATCATTCCCATTAATGTACGAGTGTGGAAAATTACTAATATAGTGACTATACTAATAAATTATAAATACATTTTGTACTAGTATGAATTTGGAAACTCTTCTTGATGAGTGCCAAAGGATCATCATACTACAAGACATTCATTTCTTGCAAGTTATCATGCTAGCCAGACTTGCCACATGTGTCTATTCTGAAGACTTCCTACAGAAATCTGTTTCTTTCAAGAAACTAGTCCTGAGATAAAACCTCATCCATTGATCTACGATCAATTAATGGTCTTGAATAATACAAATATACTATATAGTTATAAAATAATAGACTTAATTTATGTGTCGATAGTATCCATACCATGTGCAATGATGACAAACAACTTGGAAACTAAAAATGCAATATTAACTCGATGGGATGTTGCAATTAATAGATGTTTAATGATTTTCCATTTGACATCGGCCCAGACGACACACTTGACTCTTTAATGTAAATTTTTCCTATAAATGCATTATACGTGTGAGAGATTTAAATTCGTTGTCTTTAATCTTTCATATCTCCATGTAAATCTTTCCCATAAATGCATGTGTGCCGTAATTAGAAGTTGGTAATTTTCTAATATCATTACGGTGTAGTTTTTAAGGCTTGATACGTGTCATCATTCCACTGACATCCTCGAGAACTCTGTTTCTTCAAGAAATTGGAGCCAAAATTAAACTTCAGTTATTGATCTAGGATCATCAAATGGTCTCAAATAATACATTTAACGTTATAAAATGATGGATGTTAGGTTATTTGTCCATGTTAGGTTGTGCCAAATGATGAGTCCCATCCTTTGAAAATTGTAAATAAAATATTTATTTTTC
This sequence comes from Thuja plicata, assembly GCA_018584345.1. Taxonomy (NCBI): domain Eukaryota; kingdom Viridiplantae; phylum Streptophyta; class Pinopsida; order Cupressales; family Cupressaceae; genus Thuja; species Thuja plicata. The sequence goes on from MU225439.1 coordinate 620,664, forward strand.
CCATAATTAATAAAAGATTAGCCAATAAAATAAATAAATTTCAAACGGTAGATAAAATTCACTAGTACAAATTTTTTTCCTTCGAAAGAAAATCATTCACCTCATATATTATAATTTTTTTACTTCAAAAGAAAAAAAATTTGTCTCATACAATATATATTTTACCCTACATTAATGTATTATTCACTAGGATTTTATGGAATTTTCATTTGGTAGGGAAAAATTGCCAATACAAACTATTTTACTTTTCCAATTTGGAAAAAAATTGCCTTCACCAAGAAAACTTTCCCCTAAAATAATGTAGGATACGCTAGGATTTTACACTTTTTCCTAGGAGGGGGTTTCTTAAAGTTATCCCTGCCATCATCTCTACATAACACAACTCCATGAGGACTTGGAGTGGGGTATGGATTACAATCAGCCATATCAAATTTCTTTACAATATTCTTTGCACACTTGGTTTAAAAAAATAAAAATTTCATCCTTAGTTTGATAAATCTCCATTCTAAGAAAATATTTCATAAGGCCTAGATCTTTCATCTCAAATTCATTAATCATAGAAACTTTGAAATTATCTTTCATTTTAGAACTACTACCCATATATAATTGATCACCAACATACTTGGTTTATGGATTACAATCAGCCATATATAATTTCTTCACAATATTCTTTGCATACTTGTTTTGAAAAATAAAAATTTCATCCTTAATTTGATAAATCTCCATTCTAAGAAAATATTTCTTTAGGCCGAGGTCTTTCATCTCAAATTTATTAATCATAGAAACTTTGAATTTATCTTTCATTTTAGAACTACTACCCATATATAATTGATCATCAACATACAAACTTACGATGATCTAATACCATTACCTTCTTGCTTGTAGTAAAGGGTAGGTTCACTCTTACTTCTCTTGAAAGTAGCCATTAATTCTTGCATACCATGTTCTTGGTGGTTGCTTGAGGCCATACAAACCCTTCTTCAACTTGTAGACATGATTTTTTTTTCCTTCCACTCCAAACCCTTGTGGCTTCTCCACATATACTTCTTCTTCTAAGTATCCTTTCAAGAAGGTACTTTTCACATTCATATGAGGTATTAAAGAATTATTTTGAGTTGCTAATGAAATCAACATTCTAATAGTCACTTGCCTTACTACTAGTCCAAATGTCTCTTCATAATCAGTCCCATACTTCTGTGTGAATTATTTAGCAACTATTATTGCTTTATATCTTTTAACACTCCCATCACTATTAAACCTTGTCTTATACACCCATTTGGTGCCAATCTTATTCTTGTCATGTGGAAGTTATGTAAGATCCCAAGTATCATTCAAAGGAATCCAACTCTTCTTACAAAGGTTGTATCCAAACCTCATTAGTAGATGCCTCTTCAAAACATGATGGTTCAAAATAAGCCTTGGTGAATAAAGTAAAATTAATTCTCATCTCTTATATTTTCTTCATGTGCATGATTTGTACACTTTCGATAAATAACACTCCTCCTTATCATCTTCCTTGGAGGCCTTGGAGGTGAATCTGGACTTGTACTTAGACTTGAAGAAGTAGATGAAAGGTTTCTTGGTGAACTTGAATTATGTCAAACATAAATAATAGTGGGCTTCTCATGATTAATATCATTAATAATATCATCATGCAAAATAGATTTTGTTTTTTCAACATTTCTTTTTCTATGACCATACACTCCCCCTTCATCAAAAATCACATCTCTCGACACAATAAGCTCTTTAGTGAGAGGATTATACAATTTATATGTTTTACTTTTCTCTCTATAACCAACAAAAATTTGTGATTCACTTTTTTTAACTATCAAGTTTCTCTTTTTTTTATCAGATACATGAACATATGCTAAGCAACCAAACACTTTGAAATGATTAACATTCAAACTTTTCTCATAACATGCTTCATATAGAATCATCTTGCTAACTGTACTTATAAGACTCCTATTTAGAATATTCACAACTGTAGAAATTGCATTTCCCTAGTAGGAATTGTTGAAACTCTTAGTTTGCAACATGCACCTTGCCCTTTCTACCACAGTGTGGTTCTTCCTTTCAGCCACCCCATTTCATTGAGGGGTGTAAGTAGTGGCGATTTTCCTTTTGATGTCATTCATCTCACAATAACTCTGGAAATTCCTTGAACAATATTCTTCTCCATGATTTGTCCTCAAACATCTAATTTTACATCCTTCTTATTCTCTACACGGGCATTAAACCTCTTGAATGTACCAAAGGCTTCATCCTTGGCCTTCAAAAACCAGACCCAACACATTCCTAAGTAATCATCAATAAAAGTGATAAAATATGATGACTTACCCAAACTCTTTATTTGTATAAGATGACATATATCTGAATGAATAAGGTGGAGTGGGTGATGGGCCCTCCATGCATTGCCTTTTTGGAAATGTCTCCCTTACATGATTTCCTTTTGAGCATCCTTCACAAATCTATTTATGTTCTTCAACTTTAGGAAAATCAAGAACCAAAGCTTGTGATGTAAGAAACTTCAAGCTATTAAAGTTCAAATGCCCATACCTGAGGTGCGAAAACCAATTTTTGTCCTCATTAGCCATATTGACAAGATGATTACTATTGTAACCAAACATTAAGGGGAACATCATATTCCTTGTCATAGGCACAACTATAACCACTTATTGCCCTAATTATTATCATAAATAATATATTTCTTATTGTCAAATACCATTTTATAATTCTTTTCACATAGATGCCTAACACTTAATAAGTTATTCTTCAACTTTCAGGTATAGAAAATATCTTGAACATTTTTCATATCTTCCTTTGTCTAGATATACATATCTCCTTTCACTGTAACCTCCAATGTGTTGTTATTACCAATTGTAATATTTGATAAATAAAACCATCATCAAGTTTAGAAAACAAATCTTTATAACTAGACATATGGTTAAAACACCTTGACTCCGAATACCAAACTTCATTAACATCATTTTTTCAGCTTTTCCAAAAGAAAAATAAATTACTTGAGGAAGGCTCTTCATTTTATTCAGCATATTTGGCATTCTTATTGTTATTACTTGATTTCAATCTACATTCTTTCTCAAAATGTCTATACTTATTAGAATGATAGCATTGAATGTTCCTTTTATCCAATCTACTTCTGCCTCATCCTCCATAACCACCTCTTCTTCCTTTCTTACCTCTTGAAGACTTCTAATTCTGATTCTGATTCTTATACTGATTTTTATTGTGACCCCTTCCTTGACCTTTATTATTGTTAGAGCTACTGGTTGCACCTTCATTCTTTAAAATTTGCATTTGAGAAGCACAATCCTTCTCATTGATATTTGTAGAGTAATCCCTTAGTCTATATCCTCATGTGACACAAGAGACCCAACAAGTTGATCATAATCAAGAGTGGACAAATTTTCTCTCTCTTCAATGATAAGTGCTACATTGTTTCATCTCTATGTTAAAAATCTCAATACTTTTTTTACCACAACTTCTTGGTCCATACTTTCACCCAAAGAGACCATTTTATTAACCACATTTTTTACCCTTACACAATAATTCCCCACATTTTTAGTTTCCTGCATTTTCAAAATTTCAAACTCCCTTTTCAAGGTTTGTAGCTTGGTAACCTTGATTTGATCATTACCCTAATAAGCATCTTTTAGATTCTTCCAAGCCTCGTTAGCTGCTTTGCATTTACAATTCTATGAAATTAGCTCTTATCAAGAGCCTTATGAATGTGAAATAAGGTCATTGCATTTGTCCTCCCAACTTCCTTCTTAATCCCCTTATCATTAGTTTGAAGATCATCCCAATCATCAAGCTCCTCATACCATGATTCTAGAATATCTCAAAAAATCTTTGCCTGCCAAAAAAGTCTTCATTTTCATTGCCCAATATCCATAATCAGTCCCATTAAATTCTGGGATTGGTAAAGTATTTTCCATAATGAATCCTTGATACAATTGTAGCTCTAATAACAAATGTAAATTGCGAAACAACCAAAAATAAATTATATTCTGAAAAAAAAACAATATTCTTTATTATAATCTCTTAATAAATTACATGATAGTTGAAAAACAATACAAAGGCTGCATATTTAATAAAATTACAACTTTCAACAAACTACTAAAAACACACAGAAACAAACAAAGAGAGAGATGCTTTATATGAAGCAGAGTTATTAAAAAACAAACCTTGCATGAGAGTCATGCTTTATTTTACAATAAAAACAACTATCTAAATAAAAATAAAAATAAAAACTAAATTGAATTAAAACTTAAAAACTCTTCATCTTTCCATGAAGATGTCTTAAAAGCATCAATCGTCTACAAGTTATAGAAATAACAATGTAATTACCAGGCATAAAAAAAAAAGCATGACTTCGTTAAAGAAACCGCCTAGAAGTTGGTGGGAGAGAAATGGAGAGGAGAGTATGGCGATTTGGAGTGAAGATTATGCCTTGCCATTTTGTTCATTGAATGCAAACCTGTGAATAGGAGTGGGGATCGACAATCAGGGCATTTAGAAGATTTGTCCCCATATTTCTATATGGGGGAAGATATGTATACTCAAAACGAGGTAGAAATGGGTTCCTCTCTTTCCACTGATAGAATCTTTCGCATAAACCTAGACGCTACCACCTTCACAAAGGTGGAAAGAAAAGAAACAACGGTAGCTGGTTTGGCTTCTATGGCGCTGATCAACTTTCCTGAAAATACACATAAAGAATCAGTATTTTCCTATTTTTACGACTGTAAATCTTTCCTATCTGACCTTTCCGAGCATTAAATAATATTCATGCTTGCAAATCAAGAAAATAAAAGCAGCGAGAAAGCAAAGGGGGTGGTGATATTAAGCAAAAGCACAAGGTGACGAATTTAACTTGACCTATTTCAAAATATTCTACAACTCCAGATTAGACGAGGGAAGCGCTGCTGCAGAGCCGGAAACATCCCACAACTACGTTTTCAATGCAGCCCTAACTGGTATGTTTCGGCCTCTTCACCAGCACTTCCTTCATCGAAAATCTGTTTACTTCTCAATGTGGATTACAGGCGATGTTTTTTTCTTTGCCTGCCTGCCTTCCTTCGCAGACTTATTATGTTTTTCATATAATACATGAGCGTCAAGTCCAATGGGATTCAGGCGTTTCATCGCCTTCAACAAGAAATTCGTTTTCTGGGGAATTCAGCGGCCACCCTACACGTGGTTATTCGCTTTTAAGATGCCAATTGCGTGGAGGGCGTCGCACAAGGTCATCTCCGGCCTTGGGCCTTGAGCCTATCGCTGCTTTGTAACTATTGTAATACAACTGTCAAAGGGCCATTATTAATAAAAATAAAAACATTTTAATAAAAATTGAATGTGAAGTAAATTAAGATATTTTGTTTTATGAATAATATCGATGAACACATATAAAGTTCCACTATAATTTCGTTTTTTCTCTTGTAGTTTAAATTTAGAGTTTGAAATAACTTTAACAGCTATGGATCTTTCTTGGAACGTACAAATCTAACCAAATATAATGCGCAGGTCTCTTTGTAAGTTGGGTAAAGACAGAACAGAATCACCGCCACAGGCGAATTTTACGTTGCCTGAATTGCTTGGCCTCTTGTTTGTGCTGATAACCGTGATTTTATTGTGCTGTTGTGCAAAGGAAACCCAAAGAGAAGCTTATGTACACTTACAATTTCAACGTAGTTCAGTCAAAGGGTACTGTTGATCGGATTTATTTGTTGTGGTTTCATTTACAACTTTGAAATGTCAGTCAATCTGAAATGCGAGGAAGCATACATCTGATGTTAACGTAAGGACTATTTTATTAAAGTTATATTTAAATAAAACTTGTAGATTAGCCTTTTTATAGTTTTTCTCGTACAGAGGAATTGGCGTTAGTCAGCAAAACCGAGGTCCTTACTCAATAATCTAAGACAAATTTATATTACATTCAATGTGTTTTTAAATTAAATTAAGAAATGTCTAAGGATTTTAGCTTAGTTGGCTAAAGCATTGACTTATCATTGTGGAGTCACTTGCCACTCTTATTTCTATTATCTATTTTTATTTCCTCTCTTTTTCGAAATATATGTTTTACAAGTATTTTTTTATTTTGATTAATGTAGATACAAAGCATAGGTGGTATTTTTTTATTTTGATTAATGTAGATACAAAGCATAGACTCCACCTAGCTTTACAAATCCAAGCATGTCTATATAATCCCCGTTGTATTGAAATGGCATTAAGACCCACTCGACTCAACCCTAGCTATCAAACTGATATAAGGTGATTATCCTTGTTTAAAGTCTACCTTTTCAAGTTTTCATGGTGACAATTTCTAATTACCTTATGTCAAAGATATAGCTTGTGCAATCTTAATGGATTTTGTTGCCCGATAATTATTTTTTGTAATTTATGATGTATTTTTGTGACTTTTATGTTGTATTCTAGTAATTGTTCTTGTTATGAATATTACTTGGATTTTTCTCCTTATTTTATTCTATGTTTTTTCTCTAAGTGCTATAATTATATTTATGATTATTATTTAGTTTTATGTGCTCCTATTTTAGTATTGTATTTCATTTATTTATATTGATGTGGTAGAGCATGTATTAAGTGCAAATGTTTTATTTGCTAGGGTGAGTAATTAAATAGGACATAAATAAATTATTATATATAATGTGTGGGAGTGTTTATAAATAGTGATTTATTAAACAATCTATGTTTTGTTATATTATTGGTTATGAGTTGGCTAAGAATGATTTTTTTTCTTTACATATCTTCTGGGGAGTATTTTATTTGGTGGGAATTATATGGAGGCTTGGGCTACAAAACAAAAATTGGGGAGGAGATTTTGAAGGATGGGGAATTTTAAGGGACGCTTTTAAGCTACAAAAAAATTGAGACGAGATTTTGAAGGATGGGGAATGAAGATGTTGTGCAATGATTAGCACACCAAAGAAATTTTAATCAAAAAAAGGAAGGAAATAGAAGAGCGAACTTGGAGTTATAAGAATTGGCATGCACCAAGTGAATCCATAGTTGGAAGAGTTCCACATAAGTTGATATCCCTTTCTTGAAATGGATAAATTGGTCTCTTGTTGAGAATGCTATGTCCACGATTATTTTAAGATTTCCCACCCTTTCTTCATACCTTTTTCTTACAAGAAGAACTTTGAAAAAATGATGAAACATTTTGGAGTGAGACAAATTTTCATTTATATATATATTGGAGTCTTAGATAATGTCAACTCTTCTTCTCCTTATTTGTGAGCACTGAGTACGATGAGATTATCTTATTCAATAGGATTACTTTCTTTTGTGGTTTTGATTGTCTTTTCAATTCTTGGATATTGTAAAAAATGTGATTTAGTTCATTTCTTACTAGTTTCAAGCTCCATGTATAGTAAGTTTCATTTATGTTTTGATGAAGGACTAAATTACATGTAACAAAGTTTAATGCAAAATATGAGTATTTTCATATTGGAACTTTCCCTAATATTTACAATATTTTTGCATCAAATATTGTGAGACACCCAAAGGTATTGATTTGTGAGGTTTTCATAAGTTTTGTATTATACGACGTACCCAAGCCTAGACCAACTTTTGTTTTATATCTATGTTTTTTTATCACACCTTTCAATTTCCTTGTTCTCACCTTCCCTAAAAATTATCATGGCTCGTTGTGCTATAGGTAATCCATTGTTATTTCTTAAATCAAATATCTTGATATCATTAGGTTTTATTAAGCTGCATTCACCTTTCTCATTGTTAGAGAAGAAGATGGAAAAGGATTTTATCAAGCCGCCTATGTATTACTATGCAAATAACATATAATAACCAATCAATGCTAGAGAAGTTGATCCTCCTCGAATACATATTTGATTTTAACTTGCCATTCAAATTTTTCCTGTGAGCGATATTATGACTAATTGGCCTACTTATTAGATCCACGTCAATGATTTTTCTATTTTTTCAACCATTTTTGTTCATCAAATAATTTCTCAAAAAATATATTCCTTCCCTTTATAATTTTTAGAGTATGCATGTCTTCTTAAGAGTGCACGGGCTTAGATTCCTTAGACCTTGCAATTTTTATTTTCAAATATTTTGAATGTAATTTTAACCTATACTTACAATGCTTCCTCCTTTAGCATGCAAGCTTAAAAGTAGGAGTTTTAAAAAACATATTCTAGTGTAGTTAATCTTCTTTTTTTTATTCTTAGAGAAAAGAATGTGGAACCTCCTTTCCTATACTTAATCCATGGCTTAGACCACAAAGTAGATCCTAAATTATTTATATTGAAGGGCACTATACAAAGAATAATTTATATAATTTCACATATTGTATGAATGTGTTGGGCATCTAAATATATTAGATTTCTCTATCTCTTATGTATTATTCTCTCTCTATCTACACAAACTTATGCTTATAATTTCCCTTCAACTATGAATTTCCACAGTATGGTGTACCAATAGTTCCTTTGGTTTTTACTATAGCATGGTTCTTTCTTTTTGTATCCTTAACAAAAATTATATTTTGTACACCATTTTTCATGAGTAGGGATCCCTCTAGCTTAACCTTCTTAGATATAAAGTCTATTAATAAACTCTCTCAAGCTTATGCCACTTTAATAGCAATCCCTTAATCCATACATTTTTAAAATATTTTAAAATAATTATTCATGTTTGGGATTGTCACATTTTCATGCATACTCTCTAGCACCCCAATTCTACATCTACCCAAAAAAATTTCTATGGTGGTGTGTTATATTGTGAGGTATTTAGCTAATTATTTTGTTGAGATTGTTTCGTTGTTGAATCTTCTAATATTGAGATCTCTTGAAGACCTAATTATGACTATGTGTTTCAATATTTTAGGATATAGAACCATAATTGATATCAGTGATGAAAGCATCCACATGTGTGTTTAAAATGAAACATTGAGGTAGGAAAATGAACAACTGAAGATGGACTTTAAGATTGAAAGAGAGACACATGAAAAATCAAGAAATATGAATAAAGCATGTAGAAGGTTGATGAGGAATTGAAGATTCAAAGGTAACCTCGGAATACTTCTGCCCTAGGATATACCAGTGACAACATATTTCAAAAAGGAGAATCATCCAAGTCTGGTGCTGAGCAAAAATCAAAGATTCTTAAGGTTTATACTAGTCCACAAGGTAAGAAGCCTACTAAAACCACTTGCTACAGTTGTGGAAAGCCTGGACAAACTGCTAATTTATGTAGGAGAAAACCAGTGAATATTCCAAGAACTACTTGTTTTGATGGTTGTTGTTACAATTGCAATAAGTATGGTCACCAAGCTTATGAGTGTAGATCAAGAACTAGTAGTAGATCATCTGAAGGGAGTTTCAATGGATACTATTACACATGCAAAAAGTTTGGACACAAGGCAGAACATTGTAGATTAAGGATAGCATCACCAAGACTTCCTAACAAACTTGTGAGTGTTGTAAGAAGAGAAGGAAACATGAATGTCACATGCACTATTTCTGAAACTTTGGACATATGGCTATGAAATATCGATTAAGGAACCCTAGAGGTAATGCTGGACCTTGAAGGATAAAAGGTATAGCATGATTTCATTGTCACAAGGTAGTACATCTAGAAAGATATTGTAGGTACAAGAACCGGTCACCAAGCAATGAAGATAGGAGAGGTAAAAAGATTGTTAATGTTGAAGAAGTGAGGAATGAGATGAAGAAGAGATGGGTGAAGAAGGAAGAAAGCAAAGAAGATGCCAATAAATCAACATGTAATCCATCATCCTCTAGCTCAAGGGATTCATCCTCAAACTAAGAAAGTGAGTTTTTCTTAGGGGTTGAATTTCATTGTTATATCTTTAGCAGTCCATTATAATAATAAGCGGTAATATCTATTTGCATAGTGAGAAGCATTGATGTTAATTTTGATGTATTACATAGAGATGAGTTGTTAAATATATTTGGTCATCGCTGATTTTATCATTTGCATAACATTATGTCCCAATGCTACTTTTAGCATTAACCGGTGGAGGTTATAATCGATAAAGTGTGACATCCGTGAATTGCATTCAATTTTTTGTACCAAACTAGCCATTGGACAACCTTTCAGGAAAATAAATTATAGGTTAATCTATTCATTATTCGTGCCTTGAATTTAAGAGAGCATTTACAAGAGCAGAGTGTGATTACCTATAATGAGTGATTGTGTTAATTATCTGTGTTGAATACTTACAAAGGATCGAACTATGATTGATTTATTAAGTAGAGAGGTGGTCAATTTTGAAGGTATTTGCTATTTTTGAGTTTCAGGATAGGAAATTTACTTAATCATCATGGCATCAAGGATTGTAACATTGAAATTGATTGAGATAACTGACAAAGCGGAGCCAAAACACAAGTTATATCCATTGAAGGATGCGGAAGTAGACAAAATTGGTGCCCTATCCTAAATTCAACCTTGTATTTTTCTGATTAAGAACATTAGAGCATTTATCCATTGCAACATTGTTGAATTGGGAGATGAACATATATAGGAGGAATATCTGGCAATGTGCAAAAATGGAGAACTGAAGGATGAATTAAAACATCTTTAGATGAAGAGTTTGACACATATTTTGGACTTGCCAAAAATATTTAAGGAGGAGTAGATTTGATAAATTCTAATCCATTTTCATGATCAATTCGTATGGTTGGACCAACCGATCAAGATCACCAAGGAAATAATTCATCTGATCACAGGATTCTCAGCGGATGGGAAACCATGTATTCTAAGATGGATAACCATGAAGATGGTTGTGAAACTAACCAAGTCAAGGAAAGATCACAGAGCCATGACGTTAGATGATATAGAAGATTAAGAGGTTCTCTTTGCAACAAATATTGTTGGCTAGAGGATCTACCAATCATGTCGGTTAAACAGTGTGCCCTACAGAGCTATTCATGTCGCATACCAAATTATGAAAGAAGGTATTAGATATGACATAGCGAACATGATGAGAACACACTTTGCGACTAACCTAAAGAGAATTGACACCTATAAGAAGAAAGAATTAAAGTACAAATATTTTTTGGTATATATGTTATTTTAAGTTCAGAATTTCTTCCCTAGTAAAGGAACAGTAACATGGAAAATAGATAGACCTGCATTGTACCAAATGAATGAATATTTAGTTGAATTAGGTGAAAACCTGAACAATGTTATGTTGGGATACTTTAAGGATTTTCAAGATAGAATGAACAAGCGGTATAGAATTCTCCCACACATTGTAAAGAAATACAAAGATACCATTTGTTTCTTAGTTTACACTAAAACCTCTAAAATTCAAGTGGTAGAACCCAT